>CM019701.1:29275174-29610174 GCA_009760885.1 Achatina immaculata
TAGATACAATCCTTTTATATACCTTTGTGAAATAATGAAACCGTGGTTGTGTACACGTTTTACCCTTATATGTATACTGTGTACAGCGCGATCTAGTGGTCAGTGATTGTATGTAAGTCGAGACAGCTCACCATACAACAACATCCTGGCAAACCTACACGTCCGACGTTGTTTTTGACCGTGACTCCGGAACGAGCTCTACATTGAAGAACAGGTCCGAGCATAAGTCCAACTCCAGACTTGCCCCCCCCCCCCCTATCGTATATCCCATGTTCAATCACTTAGCCAGCATGTCCTTCCTGTTTAAAAAACAGCTGTTCTCCTTTCAAAAATCCCGCCCAAAAAAAAAAAAAAACCCTTTCGTGACTGAGTTCAATAACAACTCAGTCCCTTAAGGAAAACATACTGGAAATATTAGAAGGTTAAGTTCTACGGGAAAAGAAAGGGGGGAAAATACTGAACAAAAATAAGACAGGGACAACCATCAAGAAGCAGGAGACAGCTTGCTCATCGTGATAAGTGATAGAACGAGTGAACCTATTTCACGGCGTGGCGACCTGGGTACACGTTTGCCCTTCTTCTCTCAAGTTTCACTGTATCACAAACACATCCAGTATACCAAACGTCACACTCAAGATAATCCTAGAACGTTGTTACTGTATACTTCCAACATCCAGTCACACTGCACGGAGGTTACAGGATTAATCATTTAAGTCACATTGCATAGAGGTTGCAGGATTAATTATTTATGTCACATTGCATAGAGGTTACAGGATTAATCATTTATGTCACATTGTATAGAGGTTACAGGACTAATCATTTATGTCACATTGCATAGAGGTTACAGGATTAATTATTTATGTCACATTGCATAGAGGTTACAGGATTAATTATTTATGTCACATTGCATAGAGGTTACAGGATTAATTATTTATGTCACATTGCATAGAGGTTACAGGATTAATTATTTAAGTCACATTGCATAGAGGTTACAGGATTAATTATTTAAGTCACATTGCGTAGAGGTTACAGGATTAATCATTTAAGTCACATTGCTCAGAGGTTACAGGATTAATCATCTAAGTCACATTGCCCAGAGTTAATAGGATGATTCATTTAAATCACATTGTATAAAGGTGACAGGATTAAACATTTACGTCACGTTGCATAGTGGTGACAGGATTAATCATTTACGTCACATTTTAATGAAGTGACAGGATTAACCATCTGGGTCTCAATTTTACGGAGTAACAATATTAATCACTTGTCATTGTACGGATATGACGAGATTAATTATTTGTGTCATATTTTACAGAAGTGGCAGAATTAATCATTTGAATCACATTGCACAGAATGACAGGATTATTAATGGTTTGAGTTACACTCTACTGAGGTGACGGAATTAATCGAGTTACATTTTACGGAGGGAAGAAGATTAATCATCTATTTGAGTTAAATTTTACTGAAGGGACAAGATTAATAATTTATTGAAGTTACATTTTACTGAGGGGACAGGATTAATAATCCATTTTAGGTGCATTTTACTGAGGGGACAGGATTAATAATCTATTTGAGTTGCATTTTGCTGAAGGGACAGAATTAATAATCTATTTGAGTTACATTTTACTGAGTGGACAGGATTAATAATCTATTTGAGTTACATTTTACTGAGGGGACAGGATTAATAATCTATTTGAGTTACATTTTACTGCGGAGACTGGACTAACCGTTTGAGTCACAATGCACGAAAATGACCGGATTAACCATTTAATCCACTGATTCAAGCTAAATAATCCTTCAATGTAAGCATGATTATATCTTTTGAGAAGCGCTACTTCAAGTGTTAAACATTTCTCAAAACTTCTCACCCATCCCCATTCGACCCCCCCCCCCCCCCCACACCCCATTTCAAAACTTTCTGGGGTTTCCCATTTTACTATGTTCTTTCCATTTTAAAGGGATATTTTTTTCTCCTCTGTCAGTCATTTCCAATCCTTTACGGAACCTTACCTCCCTGACAGTTTTCTTGAAGGCTGCTTCTTGGTTGAAAGCAAGATGCCCTGCTGCTGATGCATCCATTCGGAGATCACCAACGATGTCTTACGGCCTCCTTCTTCCTCTCTTTTCCTAGTAGTAATACAAAATCTCGTCACAAAGCCACGTTCAATATTCATAAACTTAAATTTCTAACTTGCTTTGTTTTCGTTCTCTCCAGCAAAAGGATCTGGGAGACGTCATGTTCTCAATAAGTTACCTCCCCAGTGCCGAGAGACTGACTGTTGTCATAGTGAAGGCCAGAAATCTGCGCTTGCAGGACGACGCGAAGGTTGACCTCAGTGAGTAGCGAACGCTTTATCTATAGAACAATTGTTGCTTCTCTACGTTTGTCTTTTGTATTGTGTGAGACAATGTTTGTCTTTTGTATTGTGTGAGACACTGTTTAGCTTTTATATTGTGTGAGACACTGTCTTTTTTGTTGTGTGAGTCACTGTTTGTCTTTTGTGTTGTGTGAGACACTGTTTAGCTTTTATATTGTGTGAGACACTGTTTAGCTTTTATATTGTGTGAGACACTGTTTAGCTTTTATATTGTGTGAGACACTGTTTAGCTTTTATATTGTGTGAGACGCTGTTTAGCTTTTATATTGTGTGAGACACTGTTTAGCTTTTATATTGTGTGAGACGCTGTTTAGCTTTTATATTGTGTGAGACACTGTTTAGCTTTTATATTGTGTGAGACACTGTTTAGCTTTTATATTGTGTGAGACACTGTTTAGCTTTTACATTGAGTGAGACGCTGTTTAGCTTTTATATTGTGTGAGACACTGTTTAGCTTTTATACTGTATGGGACACTGTTGTTCTGTTGTATTGTATGGCATGGCGCGTCATGATGATGATGATTCAGCTGTCAGGATTTGAATTGACGAACTCGTTCTTATCATTCTGATGTACTGGTTGACATGTCCATCTTTCATCATCATCATCATGCGCGCAGTACAATGTTTCGATGTTGTTCAAGAGCAGCTCACAGGTTATTTCAACGTTTATAGCTCTTATCAGTCATTGAGGACTGTTACTGTTGCCATGGTAACTTGTGTGTTATTTGCAAAAGCATCTCACTTAAGCGTCGTTAGAGAGAGAGAGAGAGAGAGAGAGAGAGAGAGAGAGAGAGAGAGAGCGAGAGAGAGAGAGAGAGAAAGCGACGATTAGAACTTTAACCACGAACTTCTGTAGGGCGAGCAGCCGTTTAGCCACGGAAAAACGGCGCGCTATTCACTCGGCCAGCTGACACATCCAAGGTGCTTTGAGCTTTCAAGTTCTCATTGAAGGCTGAATATAATATTGAAAATTGTGAATTATATATTTCTGACTAAAGATCTTCTTTGATCAACACCTCACGAATTCCTGTGGTCTAGAAAAGTTTTCTATCCCCTATCAAAGGAGAAGTAAGACGCCTCCTTACCTCCGTCAGTCTACGCGACACCCTTGGGCAAGGTGGAGTACCCCGATCAGGGTGACGTGAAGCCATGGGAGCAGGTGGTGGATGGAATGGGAGAGCAGCTGACAGATAATGTTGGTTATGGTCACCATTCTATGATGATAGGCAGATGATCTAAATGTAGGGACAATGGCTACGATCACTGACTAGTACAGTCACTGCCCAGAAGGAAAGCAATGGTAAACTATCTTCTGAAAATATACCAAGAAACCCAAACAGCAATCATGAAAAGTCAAATGGATGCATCAGCAGCAGGCCATTTGCTCACAACCGAGAGGCCTACAGGAGTGCTGTTTGAGAGGCAAAGTTCCGCAGGGAACATGCAAATGAATGAATGAATGAATGAATGAAAAGAACAGGTTTCACAAGCACTACCACTTCACTAAATCAAGTCCGATGAAATGTTCTCAGAATTCATTTATTCTGTCGAACACGATCAAGATATATCGTCTACTGCATCACTTGGATTGAAACACTTAATCATTTGTTCACAATATCAAACTCTATCATATTCTACCTGCTGCATTTCGTTATTGTTTTCAACTTCAAATTACTCTGCATATGATACGAGGACAATTATGTGTACTATATCAGATCCGCGCCACGTGGTCAACTAATTCCTCGTCTGAATCATTTTATTCGAAGTTTCAAAGTAACACTTCTTCTTAATCATTTGAATCACGTATTCCATATGTCCTAAAACTACTTCTTCAAAACTGATTTTCTTGAGTATCTATTACTCCAGTTGTCCATCTGTTCCACCTGTAGTTACCTACGTCTTCTTTCTCTCTCGAGTCTTCTCTGGAGTGTGGTCTCCATCTGCTTTTCTTCTCTGATTGTCTGTACTTCTGTTCTTCTCTTGTCTGTACTCCCCTGATCATCTGTTCTTCCGTCTGCTGTTCTTCTCTTCTCAGTCTACTTCTGACGATTCCCCCTCACTTGTCCGCTAGCCTCTAGACCTCCTCTTGGGGGCTCCTTCCTTCTCGTGCTCCTTACTTTGACGTCCGGACTGGTCTCTATTCACTGACCGTCCTTGTTCCTCCGTCTTCGGGCTCCCTTCTCTGTCTCCTCTCTCCTGCACTTCCGTACTTCTCCCTTCTCTGTCTTCTCTCTCCTGCACTTCCGTACTTCTCCCTTCTCTGTCTCCTCTCTCCTGCACTTCCGTACTTCTTCCTTCTCTGTCTCCTCTCTCCTGCACTTCCGTACTTCTCCCTTCTCTGTCTCCTCTCTCCTGCACTTCCGTACTTCTTCCTTCTCTGTTTCCTCTCTCCTGCAATTCCGTACTTCTTCCTTCTCTGTCTCCTCTCTCCTGCACTTCCGTACTTCTTCCTTCTCCTCCTGTCTCTCCGCTCGCCTTTTTATCTTCAAGTCCAGCTTGATGTATTGACCAATAAGTATTTTGGCTCCACCCTTCAGATGCCCACTGGTTCCTATGAGCGTTCTGATTGGTTCTCACGTCCTAACCTATCAGGTTAGCGTTGACTAGTGTCCACTCCTTGTCTTCAAGGTTGTGTGCAAATTGCGTCCTAAGGTTAGCGAACATGTCTCACCGGTCAGTTGTGTCAAATCCGTCATATCTAATTGTTATCATTATCTGAGTCCACACTGTCTTTCATGTTGTATGCTTCAGGGATTAGTCCGTTTATTTAATTGTCCTGCCACCAGCCTCCTGACATTTCCTAAATCCCTCTAATATTAATGTCTACCTCGGCTATTTGCTTGTGTGTCACCGTTTTGCTATCACTGGACCATCTTACTTTCTGGCGTCCCTCCTTTGTATTACCTATATCTCAGCGTCACTGCATCTGCCTTTTCAATTTGTTTGTCTCTTCTGTTTACTTTTGTCCGCGTCTTGTTGTGTTAGTGTCATGGAGGTTTTATACCTTTCTCTACCTCATTTTGTCTGTTGCTATTCGGCGTTACTGTTTTGTATACAATATATTCTTAATCATATTCAAAATCATATTCATACTCATATTCATGATCATATTCGTTATCAAACTCCTAATCACATTCATAATCATATTCATCATCATATTCATTATCATATTCATAATCATCTGCATTAATAATAATAGTATAATCATTACTTACAAGGCCGTGCTAGTTACCCCCCCCCCCCCTTTTTTGGATTTTAGTCAAATTGTTAACATTATGACTAGAACAAAAAACTAGTGCCTTGTAAGTAATAGACTACCCAAAATATATTTCCATGTGAACAACGACACCAAAAAAAAATTCACTTTGCAGTCACCTCGACTTGTTTTTACTCAGAATGTTAACCGTTAGCAATATTTACTACTTCGTCTAAATACATGGTAACTAAATTCTCTCTTCATAATCATCATAGAAAAAAAAATGTATGATAATATTTCTTCTTATATCTTATATCCTTCCCGTGCCGTTAGACGTCACATAGGGCTCGCAAAGTAGTTCGCCAATTTTTCCTGTCTTCGGCGAGTCTTTCAACCTCCTCAAAGGATGTTATGCCTGTTAACTTGGCCTCTCTTAATAATGTCCTCTTTAGAGTTTCACGCGGTCTGCCCCTTTTTCTTCGGCCTGTTGTGTTCCACTTGATAGCTTGTTTTAGGATTCTCTGATCATTTCTTCTCATCAAGTGACCAACATATGTCCATCTCCTTTTCCTGATCACCCGTGAGACTGGTTGTTGTTCAGTCATCTGTCTTATCTCTGCATTGTTCTTGAATTCATTCCACTTGATGCCGAGTATTTTCCTTAGGCATTTGTTTTCAAAAGAGTCTAATTTCTTTTCTATTTCTTTAGTTGTTTTCCAGCTTTCGCATGCATAAATGAGGGTGGATATTACATTTGAATTGAATAGTCTTAACTTGGTTTTTGTGCTTATAACTTTTGAATTCCATATGTTCTCAAGATTCTTGAAGATTGATGCTGCTTTTGCAATTCTGATCCTAACTTCCTTTCTAGTGTCACCATCCTGGTCTATGTAGCTGCCAAGGTATGCAAATTGATTGACTTCTTCAATATCTGTCCCTTCTATGTGTATTTTTCCATTTTGATTGATGGGAATTTTCATTATCTTTGTTTTGTCCTTGTTAATTTCAAGTCCTATTTTGCTAGCCAGTGAAGATAGGCTATCTGTTTTTTCTTGCATGGAATTCACATTATTACTGATAATATTTACATCGTGTTAAAAAAAACGTGCTCATAAAACATCAACTCATAGTTCTTCTTCTGCATCAAAGCGATTTCGCATACCCCCTCGAGAAAAAAAAACGTATATTCTCTCCAATGACAAAAAATATTGTCAGAAGATTTGAGGCCGAACATCAAAACAAAACACCTCATTGACCTTGCGATGAATTTACATTGGCTAACCTCCCGATTCTCATCTTCGGTGGCAAGAAATGGATATATCACACATACTCCAAAACACATACTCGGTGTGAAAGATGTGATTTACTGGCTCATTGAAAGCCATAATACTCCCATCATACTCTCAACGAATTTCTTCCTTTGACATCCTTTATTCTATCCCAGGTGCTCATCTATCCTTGATAATTCTCGGGTCTCCATGTCAATCTTTGCTAGTGCTCAGGATGCCCTCATATTGTTACTCCCAATACAACCTCGTGCTTACACTAACCAATATGGACGTCCTGAACATCTCGATGATCATCTTTGGTGGTAACACTGGATATAACACACACCTTACATAACACACACTCAGTGAGAGAAATGTGATATACCGCCTCCTTGAAAACCATAATACTACCATCATACTCTCAACGAGATTTCTTCCACTGACTGACATTATCTCTTCCCCAAGTCCTTATTTATCCATGAAACTTCTGGGGCCTCCATCTCTCTATGCCAGTCTTTGCTAGTGCTGAGGATGCCCTCATACTGTTACTCCCAATACAACCTTGTCGGTTACACTAACCAATATGGCAAAACTCAAGTATTCCATTATAATGTATCTATTATACGCCAAAGTCTGTCTCAATATCTCAAAAATTGGAAGCATGTAATTCATCATCATAAAAAACAATATACCTAGCTAATACCTGGTATAACACTGACCCTAAAGTTTTTGGGCATTTGAACATTAGCAATAAAAAAAAAAATTACACCATCTATACAAAACTCATTATTCTCGCTTCTCATAATGAGGCAAAGAAAAACTTTTAGTCATATTATCATCGATAAAGAAATACTGAACATATTTACACATGTATGCCCATCAAACTGAACCCTGAAAATAAAGTTCCTATTATCTGACCACTATTGCCTCTTATTTCGTCTCATTCCTCTACCTCTGTATTTATTTTCTCTGTTTCCTGTAGTGTGATTATTTCATTTCTCATAGACCCTTTCATCATTAACATCTATCTTATCCTGACCTGAAATATGGTTTGATTTGCCACGCTGATAAAACAAATGTCCCTCCTCATCATAACCAAAACCTTCTAGTGGCAAACGTTTGTCATTTTCTGGAATATTTGGATTTGCAAGGATGGTCTCCCGAGTGATCGGAGATCTACTGATACTAGCAATAATCTTTGGTGTTTCATTTGACTGTTGCTTAATTCGAGTTTCATAGTAATTAGGCGTTTTATCTGACCTAATCTTCGCAAGTTCTGCGTCTACATCACATCCACCCTTTATTAATTCTGCTGCTGTTATAGTCCATCCTACTGTTTCCTTACTATTATCTTTTTTATGTTCTTTATTTGACGTTATTTGAACGCTGCCTACTAGTTTGTTATCATTTGAAACTGTATTTTCTCTCTCACCATATTTTGCTTTACATTTTTCTTCTATAAAATCATAATTGTATGTGAGATCTGCCTTACGGTGAACGTTATTAATCTGCACAAACATCTCTAATGTGAACTGAGGAGGTGTATTAGAGTTCCACAATTTCTCCATTGTTCTATCTACTTCCTCGTTGTCAAGAACAATAAATCCTTTTGATGTTGTCTTTCTGATTTTCTCTACCTTATCTACTGGCAGTTTACTGGGTTTTGTCTTTATGTGTTTATTATTGTGTCGCTCAGTTGTATTTAGGTTCCTTACTGCCTGTATCTGTGAACTAGTATTAGGTTGATGCTTCCATATGTGTGACCATCTGCTTAACGCCGGATCATGGTCAGTGAGATCCTTCAATGCATCCTCTATGTGTATCTGTCCATGTTTGTTACCTAATGCGGGATATCCCTCGCGTACACCATTCATTATTCCATTCTTCGTCGTCTGTGTTTGTGACCTTCTAGCATAATTTAGGGTGTCTTTCAGAAAAGTTTTAAGTTCATCCTCATCTGGAATCATCATCATCATCATCATCAGGTGCCTTTGTGCCGACTGGCATTGGCTATTATGCTTCTCCGGAGTATATGATCCTTCTTGCAGAAATATCGTCATAATTTGATGTTAGTCTTTCATCATTCATGTTTATATTTTCAGCACATATTATGCCTTGTGTACTACTTGTACTATCACTTTTTCTCTGACAGTTATTACATTCTTTTACATTATCTTCTTTCGTTTCAGTCTTTTTATCTGCCATACATGTAAAACTATCTCTTGTCACTATAGTTACAGTATTGGTTTCTTCATCTTTGTTCATATAATATGAATGCGTAGCATCATCATCAAACACTAACTTGTCTATTCCTAGGCTAATATCATCTGTTTCAGTGGGTACATTGGTTGTGGCTACATCCTTCGTCTGTATTAAACAATTTTCACTCATTGTAGTACCTACATGAACTGTATTTGTAACTTTTCTGAATAACTCCGTAGCTGTACTTGCATTTATCCTTTCTAATTCAGTCTCTGAATCTATCTTGTCTAACTCACTATCTGTACTAGTGCTACTTTCTTTTACTAGTGTTATATCGGCGTTGGTTTGTTTATCTTTTCTACTACAAGATCCTTGTGTGGCTACATCCTTTGTCACTACAGTACTAATTTCTTTCTTCTCAGTCCTAACCAAACGTTTCAGTGTTGTGTGGCATATATCTGCTTCTTATTTCCTTCAGAAGAAGTGTGCTGGTATTATGCTCTATACCTTTTGTCTTTGTGGGGTGTTTGTGTGTCTTGGTAACTCATGTTTCTATGGTGTCTAGGGTTATGGTAAATGTTTACTGTTCTCTCTCTCTCTCTCTCTCTCTCTCTCTCTCATTTCTATACAAATTTTCTGTATCTCTCTAAAGTCTGTTCTATGGTAAAAACTGTAATGTTTTCTCCAATTTCTTTCCTGTCTCAACTCTCTACCTAACCTAGCTACTTCTCTCCTCAGATATCTGATCTCCCACCCAGCTACTTCTCTCCTCAGATATCTGATCTCCCACCTAGCTACTTCTCTCCTCAGATATCTGATCTCCCACCCAGCTACTTCTCTCCTCAGATATCTGATCTCCCACCTAGCTACTTCTCTCCTCAGATATCTGATCTCCCACCTAGCTACTTCTCTCCTCAGATATCTGATCTCCCACCTAGCTACTTCTCTCCTCAGATATCTGATCTCCCACCTAGCTACTTCTCTCCTCAGATATCTGATCTCCCATTTTAATATATCTATTTCAAGTGTTTCTGCAATCTGTTGTGTCATTTTCTCTATTTGTGTAATTCTTGTATAGTACTAATTACCACCTAAAATTTACTCAATATAATCTCCAACATGCAATCAGCCCAAAAACAAAAAACCAAAAAAAACTAACAATTGCCAAATCACTAACTAAAGTATAACTTATCTTGTTAGTGCTCCTCCTCTGGGACGATGTGAGATCTCCTCCTTCGTTGTCTGCTCGTTGATGTTGTCGTTCTTTGCGAATATCTAACTAATGTCCTCTGTATACCACCGTTATTAAAGAGAGAAATGTTATTTGCCTAACT
Source organism: Achatina immaculata (assembly GCA_009760885.1). Taxonomy (NCBI): domain Eukaryota; kingdom Metazoa; phylum Mollusca; class Gastropoda; order Stylommatophora; family Achatinidae; genus Lissachatina; species Lissachatina immaculata. Next base: position 29,285,553 of record CM019701.1, read on the forward strand.
CACATCAGCTCATTCTTGTACGTGATCGTCAGTACTTTGGCACTGTCCTGTCCTCGTTGATCTCGTTGTTAATGTTGATAATGTTAATACGTTCTTATTACCGCAGTTAAAGAAAGCAGCGTTCTTTGTCTAATCATGTCAGTTCATTACAATCTAGCACGTGATCTTTGGTAGCTAACACTCCGCGCTGTGGCCGCTGACATACCTGAGACTTCTTCTCCCAAATGTCGGGGAGATATCACCCCTGCCTGTATAACATTTTCAAATCTGTGCTTTTTCTACTGTTGATATTGTTCAAGTAGTAGTCTTGCTGTCTTGTAAACTGTTGATATTGTTCAAGTAGTAGTCTTGCTGTCTTGTAAACTGTTGATATTGTTCAAGTAGTAGTCTTGCTGTCTTGTAAACTGTTGATATTGTTCAAGTAGTAGTCTTGCTGTCTTGTAAACTGTTGATATTGTTCAAGTGGTAGTCTTGCTGTCTTGTAAACTGTTGATATTGCTCAAGTAGTAGTCTTGCTGTCTTGTAAACTGTTGATATTGTTCAAGTAGTAGTCTTGCTGTCTTGTAAACTGTTGATATTGTTCAAGTAGTAGTCTTGCTGTCTTGTAAACTGTTGATATTGTTCAAGTGGTAGTCTTGCTGTCTTGTAAACTGTTGATATTGTTCAAGTGGTAGTCTTGCTGTCTTGTAAACTGTTGATATTGTTCAAGTAGTAGTCTTGCTGTCTTGTAAATTGTTGATGTCGTTCTATATTCTTCAATACTCTAAAACTTTATCACACAATAAGAACTTCACTGTCTGTCAACAAAGAGTACATGTGTTCATGAAGACTACTCTCTACACTGATATGATGACGCGCTGAAGTCCCTTCGTCCAAATAGGCATGACAAACAGTTTATGTTCACTTCTGTTTCAATATCGCTGATGGCGTGTAGTAGAAATTTCACCAAATATTTCATCAGGAATTTAAACAAATAACAGCATTTCATCACCTAGCAAGCACGTGAGCAACAGTCTCCAAATCTTAACTTCTAACTCAAGTTCCCCTAGTTCACAAGCTCAAAGCTTAGAGTCCAGCTCTCTCAGTCTCTGGTTATCTATGTCTCAGTCTGAGGGTCCACAGTCGTAGCTCTCTCAGTCTCTGGTTATCTATGTCTCAGTCTGAGGGTCCACAGTCGTAGCTCTCTCAGTCTCTGGTTATCTATGTCTCAGTTGGTGGTCCACAGTCGTAGCTCTCTCAGTCTTTGGTTATCTATGTCTCAGTCTAAGGGTCCACAGTCGTAGCTCTCTTTCAGTCTCTGGTTATCTATGTCTCAGTCTGGTGGTCCACAGTCCTAGTCTAGACTGTCTTCGTCCTGTTGACCTGGAGTTCAGAGCACTGCTAAGTCGGGATCCTCCTGCCTCCCATCTGGTTCTTCTCTCTGTCTCCTGACTGATTTCTTCTTCTTCTTCTTCTTCTTGTGTGTCCACGGTATTTGAAGAACTCTTCTGTAGCATTCGCATTCAAAGGCATTACGTATTTAAAGGTAGAAAGGTACAATTCCCGTGTCCACGCCATTAAGGAACACTGGGGATACGGTGTTAGGCCCGTATTTTCATGACCTTCGCCCCATGGAAGTCTGCTGTGGCCAGTATCACGCCTGGCCCACATTTACCTTCCCAGATTTCTCTGGTACCCATTTTTAGAGGCTGGGTGAACCCCGGGACCTTTTATGTGTGTACAAGAAAAGATCCCACTGCTGGGACTAGAACCCGGCACCACCAGATTAGTAAACATAGAGCCTAACCACTCGGCCAGCTGAGCTTTAGAAAAATAGTTTCATCAAGTCTTTGCCTTTCCTGTCAATTACATTGCAGGGGACATAACTGTGTGTTTAAAATTACAACACCAACAGTTCGAACTGTTGCTTCTGTTAGCTGATCTTGTTTAGAGAGTCCTAACAAAGAGAGAGAGAGAGAGAGAGAGAAAGAGAGAGAGAGAGAGAGAGAGAGAGAGAAAGAGATGTGATCAATGAAAAGGAACAAAGAATCAAAGCAGGGAGAGTGATAATTCCGTGGAAATAAATGTCACCCTGAATATTTACTTCAGGGATGGACAAAAAACATGGGACGGTTTTATCCGGCCTTCAAAAGACATCCAGCCATGCGTGACGATTATTCCGGGCCTGCTGGCGACTTATTAGGCTGCAGAACAATCAGAACACGGCCTTTTTTGTAATTAGATGGTTAGAAGTTGCGTGATGTAAACAGGAGCGAGTTGTTTCTTGCTCAAGTAAGAATTGGAGTGCAGTTTTTAGGTTTGTTTGTAGATGGTAGACAGGTAGAGAAGGTAGGGCAAAGTACAGCGTGAGAGGCTGGGGTAGTTTGTCGGACAGGTAAAGAAAGTAAGGCAGGGTACCGTGTAAGAGACTAGGGTAGCTTGTTGGACAGGTAGAGAAGCTAGGCCAGGGTACCGTGTAAGAAACTAGGGTAGCTTGTCGGATATAGATATACTGTATCAACCTCTCATGAGAAAATATCACATGATGATGATGATGATGATGATGATGATGATGGTAGTGGTATTGTTGGCCAATTCAGAACAAATTATTGGACAGAAAGATGAGGGACATTAATGCAAACTTTCTACAAACAGAAAACAACGAAGCTTCCGCACAGTAAAGCAATAGAACGCAGGCGTGTATGGTTAGACCTGGAAACAAAAAAGGGGGTGCGAGATAGCTAAGTTGATTAATGCGCTGTTTTCTTGTAGTTAGAAAGTTGCTCGTCCTACCAGAGTCCTTGGCTCAAGTCCTAGCTAATTCTTTTGTCATTTTTCTTTCTCTGACGTCTAAAGGTGCTTTGTCTGTGATGTTCTTCGAGGTCTGACCATGCAGCGCGGTGTTCTGGGGCATTAATGTACGAAGCTTATCTTCATTTTCATTATGACTAATTATACACTTCGCAACATATAGTACTATGGATAGTATAAACTTCGCTACATATAGTACTATGGATAGTATAAACTTCGCTACATATAATACTATGGACAGTATAAACTTCGCTACATATATTACTATGGATAGTATAAACTTCGCTACATATAGTACTATGGATAGTACAAACTTCGCTACATATAGTACTATGGATAGTACAAACTTCGCTACATATAGTACTATGGACAGTATAAACTTCGCTACATATATTACTATGGATAGTATAAACTTCGATGCATATAGTATTATGGATTGTATAAAATTCGCTACATATATTACTATGGACAGTATAAACTTCGCTACATATAGTATTATGGATAGTATAAACTTCGATACATATAGTATTATGGATAGTATAAACTTCACTACATATAGTACTGTGGATAGTACACACCTTGAAAGCCTTTTGGAACAAAAGTCTAGTCAATGTCTTATTTTTGGTTTTCATCCTACAATATATGTCATTATTTAGTTATCATCATCATAATCATCATCATCAACATCATCGTCGTCGTCATCATCATCAACCTTCATGGAGGATATTCAGCCCAGTTTTGACACTGGTTCATCAAGTCAGCATTTTGTCACGATTAAATCTCGCCGTAAATTCATACGAACATTTCATTCCTGCTGATGTGTGTAAAGTGTGTTTAAATGTACATTCAATTTTTTTTTAAAGTATAAAGTACAGAATGTTGTACCAACAAAAACAGTTTTTTTTTCCTGAAAGTAGTTCGTGCAAGGCGAAAGAGGAGGAAAGTGAATCGGTTTCATAAAACATTAGTTCCATCAGCGACATGTAACTAACGCTTACATTATTTGTCACTTAACACTAGCGTGATCACAGATATATAACTAACGCTTACATTATTTGTCACTTAACACTAGCGTGATCACAGATATATAACTAACGCTTACATTATTTGTCACTTAACACTAGCGTGATCACAGATATATAACTAACGCTTACATTATTTGTCACCTAACACTAACGTGATCACAGATATATAACTAACGCTTACATTATTTGTCACCTAACACTAACGTGATCACAGATATATAACTAACGCTTACATTATTTGTCACCTAACACTAACGTGATCACAGATATATAACTAACGCTTACATTATTTGTCACCTAACACTAACGTGATCACAGATATATAACTAACGCTTACATTATTTGTCACCTAACACTAGCGTGATCACAGATATATAACTAACGCTTACATTATTTGTCACCTAACACTAGCGTGATCACTGATACAGATCTACGGTTTACATTATTTGTCACCTAACATTGACTCTTTCACTCCAAGCACTCTTTCACGCAATGGTAATGTAGGCAGGTCTTGCAGTTCTACGGAAATCAATGCTCAGAGCTTTCAGAGAAGGTCTGAATAAAAATGTAAAAAAAAAACAAAAAACCGCACATTTCTGACCCTACCCATAACGTAAAATTACAGAATAAACTTCTTCTATCAGATTCCTTCCCCGCATCTGAATTTATTCTGGCAGCGCACGGAAATGAATTCGGGAATGCAAGAGCTAACGTTCGCATTTTCACCAATACAAAAAAGGTCTAAATAATTTGCCAGCTGAATGTTTACATTATATTTTTTTTTTCAAATCCTACGACGAATGTAGATATAATGAATTTAATTCCGTCTCGAACATTCATTTGTCCTGTAAGATATGGAGATTCCGAGCTACATGGGGACTGCTTCATCATCATTATCATCAGGTGCCGTGCCGACTGGAGTTGGCTATTATGCTTCTCCAGAGTACACGATCCTTCATGCAGGCCATCAGCTCAGTTGGTGATCTCCTCTCACACCATCCCGTCAGACTGTCCAGTATCATTTCTCTTGGTCTTCCTCTTGATCTTCTTCCCTCTATTTTCCTGTTGTTATAATATTTTCAATGCCTCCTCTTCTCATTGCATGTCCTATGAAAGTACATTCTCTCTCTCTTATCTTTTTGACAAGGTTTTTCTTGTCTCTCCAACTCTTCTCATACATTCTTCATTAGTTATTTTTGCTGTCCAGGGGATTCGCAACATTCTTCTACTAAACCACATTTCTGCTGCTTCCAATGATTTTTGTGCAGACTTGCCTATTGTCCATGATTCACTTCCATATAACAAGATAGGTTCAATATAGCATTTTAGGACTCGTTTTCTAACATTCATTGATAAAGATGTGTTAGCTAATATGTTTCTCATTCTCTGAAATGCAGTCTTTGCTTGGCCTATTCTGCTTACATAAGAAAAAAAAAACCCCCACCGAAACAAAACTTGTGAAAACAACATCCACAACCAGCAACGCAACAGTGATATACAACATTCTAAAGCGCAGCTATGCGTGACCCTGCTACCGCTCTTTATTCTGCTAAATTCATTCAAGCGAAACCAGTTTCTGCTTTCCAAGATTTAGAACCAGGGAACCGGCTAGGCTGACAGTTAAAACAAGGGCCTGAGCCGAGGCTGATCGATGCCTGGATTCTGGCCGGGACGATTAAAATGTAAAGAAGATGGAGAGAGAGTGGGGGTGGGGTGCGGTAGGGCCAAGGGAACTGGGGGAGTAGTTTATTTATTTTTTTGTGTGTATTTTCATGCTTTTGCTATATCCAGTTAGAATAATGTTTCAGAAAAAAAAACAGGGGAGTTCCCCCCCCCCCCCCACGGGGACCAAGGGGGAGGGGTGTGTAGAGAGAACAAAAAGAGAGAAAAAGACAATCATTTCAGTGACATTCACGGCGGATGGATGGATGGATGGATGGATGGATGCATGAAGGGATAGATAGATACACAAACAGATAGACAAACGGACAGACAGGTAGGTAGGTAGATAGATGGATGGATGCATGAATGGATGCATGAAGGGACAGATAGATACACAAACAGATAGACAAACGGACAGACAGGTAGGTAGGTAGGTACGTAGATGGATGGATGGATGGATGGATGGATGGATGCATGGATGGATGCATGGATGGATGGATGGATGCATGCATGCATGGGATGGATACATGAAGGGACAGATAGATACACAAACAGATAGACAAACGGACAGACAGACAGGTAGGTAGGTAGGTAGGTAGGTAGATGGATGGATGGATGGATGGATGGACAAACAGATAGACGAACGAACAGACAGACAAGTAGTTAGGTAGATGGATGGATGGATGGATGGATGGATGGATGGACGGATGGATGGATAGCTAGATGGATAAATGGATGATTAGACAGACAGACGGACAGAAAGATAGATAGACAGCAGACAAACAGACAGTCAGTCAGACAGACAAACAGATAGAGAGATAGATAGACAGACAGATAGATAGATAGATAGATAGATAGATAGATAGATAGATAGATAGATAGATAGATAGATAGATAGATAGATAGATAGATAGACAGACAGACAGAGACAGACAGATAGATAGATAGATAGATAGATAGATAGATAGATAGATAGATAGATAGATAGATAGATAGATAGATAGATAGATAGATAGATAGATAGATAGATAGATAGATCACCATAACGACCTGAAAGATTATGTCAACCTGAAAAAGATTTCGCGTCTTTGTCTAAAGAAGAGAGACCGCTATCCGTCCGCGGCTTTGCTTGAGATGTCAAACGGAAGACACTTTTCCTGAGGTCATTTCTTAATGCTGATCCAGAAAGCAGATTCCTTACTGCTTCTCTTGGAGTTGATCTAGAAGAAACGCTGGCCAGATGTCATGCTTACCGCATCACCATCTTGTGCAGTGACGCTTAATATTTTTTTTTATTGTTTGTTCTCGCCATGGATTACCTTTTCACGGCTAAGAACAGCTGTGTGCCTCTCTTGCTCGAGAACTGCTGTAGGCACAGAGCAGCTGTGGGCTCCTTTTCAGTTTGAGAACACCTGTGGGCCCCCTTTCTTGCTTGATAACTGCTGTAAGCACAGAGCAGCTGTGGGCACTGTTTTCGTTTGAGAACAAATGTGGGCCCCTATTACGTTTAAGAGCAGCTGTGGGTACGTTTCCTGCTTGACACCTGATGTGGGCCCTTCCCTGCTTGAGAACTGTTGTGGACCTCTTTTCCTGCTTGATAATAGCTGTGGGTCCTTTCCTGTTTGAGAACAACTGTGGGCCCCTCATTAAAAGTAAATCAACATACGTAATCCAGATGATGCTAAGTTTTCTTTTTTAATCCAGAAAATCCATTTGCTATTTTGAGCCCCCCCCCCCAAAAAAAAAAAACTTCCCGTGGGCCCCTGGTGGGTTGATAAGCCACAGAAAATGTGGATATTGCGGGCCCACATCCCTCCCCCCCCCCCCCCCCCCACGAGGTTTCTCAATATAATGACAGGGCTAGAGTTATCATTTTACCTTTGCTTATAATCAACTGAGGCAAACATAATGTCAGTCATTGTGTCCCTGTAGCTGGTAGATAATCCATGCTCCCACACGCTTTTAAGGTAGACTATGAAGATAACGCTGGCGACATAAAGCAGAAAAAAAAGTGATAATAACCGCAGCGGGCTGACTCTGATGGCAAAACTATGACGAAGGCGACGATGCCACTGAAATAAAACAACGATAATGAAGACAATAACGACGACAGTGACCTTGACCTCACGAACAAAGCGTCAGCATCGCTTCCCAAACTCCCGAAGGCTCTCGTGTGGTGCCAGAACAAAAGAGACCACGTCAGCATTCACTGCATATGTATACGAGAGGTTCTCAAACTGTGCAGTAGTTGTAGGCGTTTTGTGATGTCTATAAACAAAGGAACAAAGTAGGGCACACGCTAGAAATAGAAATGTTAGAATAATTAAACACAGACGGAAAGAACCCGGGGATTGTTAAAAACATCCGATGGCAGCATCGGCAGCTGTAAAGATGGAGCAAGAACTTGGGCAAATATCAAGAAATTAAAAACTTGAAGTGCGACAAGGATGTGTGTTGTCACGTGATTTATTTACCCTGTACAGTGAGAGTACCATGTGGATTACCGGCTAAGTACTGGAATATCGGGGGGGGGGGGGGGGATACAACTGAAACAACTTGATTTATGCAGATGATACAGCCTTAATAAAAAAAGGTAAAGGTAAATGTAATCTTCTCATGCCTTAGAGGCACATAGGGGATATGGTGTTAGTGCCCATATTTTCCTTGACCTGTCAGTACACTAGAGGGTAATTTGGTCAGTATCACACCCGGCCGTCTTTCCTTCCTCAACTCCAGAAGAAGTCGGGTACCCATTTCTACAGTTGAGTGATTGGGGCGCTTCCGGCCGGATTCGAACCCCCTACCTTCGCCATGAGAGACCAGTTCACTAACCACTTTGCCACTAGGGGGCCTTACCTTGAACAAGGACAAAACAGAAGTTATGGTCATCTCCAAGAAAAAAACAAGTGATTCCTGAATGTGAAATAACAGTAAACAACACAACGCGGAAACAGGTGGGCAAATTTAGACATTTTGGTGCGCTACTGAGACCAGATGGAAGGTGCCTAAAGATAAAGAGCAGAATAAAGCAAGCCAAAATGATGTTTCAGAAAATGAAGAGCATTCTGTGTAATAAATCGCTGTCACTGGCAGTGAGGGAAAGAGCAGTCCAGTTCTACATCGGGCCAGTTTTATCTAACGGATGCGATGCATGCTCAGTCACTAATGAATAGAAACGCCAACTGGAAGACACTGGAATGTGGTTCCGTGGAAGAATGCTACAAGTACCATGGATAGCAAAGAAATCAAACATGGAGGGTCTGAGAGAGACTGGGGAGACGAGACAAGCAATAACAAAAAGTCAGAAAAAAAGGCGATCCAAATTCTTAGGACATCTTCTGGGTGAGGCAATCTAGAATACATTGTGAGAACAGGAAAGATAGAAGGCAAAAGAGATTGAGGTAGACACAGAGAGAAAATGCAGGGCGGACTTAATTAGATGGCACAGACAAAGAACACCTGCACATGCTTATAGTCAGCACTGGGAGCAGGGAGTTGTGGAAGAGCATGATAGCCATCGCCAGTCGGCAGATAGATAGATAGATAGATAGATAGATAGATATGTAACGCAAAAGAAAGAAGACAGAGTCAAGGGGGTTGTTAAATTCTTTACACTTAAATACTCCCTATCTAGTTTACACTTAGATACTCCCTATCTAGTTTGCACTTAGATACTCCCTATCTAGTTTGCACTTAGATACTCCCTATATAGTTTGCACTTAGATACTCCCTATCTAGTTTACACTTAGATACTCCCTATCTAGTTTACACTTAGATACTCCCTATCTAGTTTACACTTAGATACTCCCTATCTAGTTTGCACTTAGATACTCCCTATCTAGTTTACACTTAGATACTCCCTATCTAGTTTGCATTTAGATACTCCCTATCTAGTTTGCTTATACAGGCTCTGTGTAGGTCAGTGATTCTTAATCTGGGGTCCATAAACCACCATAGTGTGTAGGTCAGTGATTCTTAATCCGGGGTCCATGGACCACCATAGTGTCCACGAAAAGATCTTTTAGGAGTGCACGGATCCAGAAAATGGATTAGTTCGAATGAAAAACATCTTAGCATTATCTGGGTTCCATTTATTTCCTCTGTGGGGTCTACAGCTGCTCTCAGGCTAGCAAGTGGTCCACAGCTGCTCTCAAAGTAGGAAAAGAGGTTTACAGCTGTTCTCAGAGTAGGAAAAGAGGTTTACAGCTGTTCTCAGAGTAGGAAGAAGTCTACAGCTGTTCTCAGAGTAGGAAGAGGTCTACAGCTGTTCTCAGAGTAGGAAGAAGTCTACAGCTTTTCTCAGAGTAGGAAAAGGTCTACAGCTGTTCTCAGAGTAGGAAGAGTTCTACAGCTGTTCTCAGAGTAGGAAGAGGTCTACAGCTGTTCTCTAGGAAGAGGTCTACAGCTGTTCTCAGAGTAGGAAGAGGTCTACAGCTGTTCTCAGAGTAGGAAGAGGTCTACAGCTATTCTCTAGGAAGAGGTCTACAGCTGTTCTCAGAGTAGGAAGAGGTCTACAGCTGTTCTCTAGGAAGAGGTCTACAGCTGTTCTCAGAGTAGGAAGAGGTATACAGCTATTCTCAGAGTAGGAAGAAGTCTACAGCTGTTCTCAGAATAGGAAGAGGTCTACAGCTTTTCTCAGAGTAGGAAGAGTTCTACAGCTTTTCTCAGAGTAGGAAGAGTTCTACAGCTGTTCTAAGAGTAGGAAGAAGTCTACAGCTTTTCTCAGAGTAGGAAGAGGTCTACAGCTGTTCTCTAGAAAGAGGTCTACAGCTGTTCTCTAGGAAGAGATCTACAGCTTTTCTCAGAGTAGGAAGAGTTCTACAGCTGTTCTCAGGCTAAGAAAGGGTCCACGGCTGCTCTCAAGTTAGGAAGAGGTCCACTGCCAACAGTAGTTTAAGAACCACTGACGTAAGTAAGTCTGATAAAGATCTTTGAAAATGTTCTGAAACTTCCCTCTTGGTGATCCTCTTTATTTGTTTTTCTGGCAGTCCAGGGGTTCTGTTCCCCCCCCCCCACCCCACCCCACCCCACTCCACCCCGCCCCCAAATCTTTCTTAAAGAAAACTGCATCTCTGTTGCTTCCGGTTCCTGTATCATCTGTTAATTGCCCAAGCTTCACAAACATACAGCAAGGAGAGGCAAGGAGAGGCAGGGAGAGGCAAGGAGAGGCAGCGAGAGGTCTGTTAGTTAAATCTGCTCCGGTCACAGACGGAGGGAGGAGCAGGGTTTTACAAATATGTCATTGATGAATATCCGAATTCTGCTTCTTCTTCTTCTTCTTCTTCTTCTATCTCCCTGGAACTGTGATCTGGTTCTTTCTGGTGCACTGAAGATGTTGAGGTCCAGCAATGTATAGAACTAGGGGGAGGGGGGGGGGGGTTTCTGTTTGTTTGTTTTGTTTCTTGTTTGTGTTATTTGTTTGTTTTGTTTGTTTGTTTGTTGTTTGTGTTGGTTTTGTTTGTTTGTTTTGTTTTTTGTTTGTGAGTTTGTTATGTTTTTTGTTTGTTTTATTGTTTGTTTGTTTGTTTGTTTGTTTTGGTTGTTTGTCTATGTGTTTGTTTTGTTTATTTGTTTGTTGTTTGTGTTGGTTTTGTTTGTTTGCTTTGTTTTTTTGTTTGTGAGTTTGTTTTGTTTTTTGTTTGTTTTATTTTTTGTTTATTTGTTTGTTTGTTTTGTTTGTTTATTTGTTTTGTTTGTTTATTTGTTTTGTTTGTCTATGTGTTTGTTTTGTTTGTTTGTTTGTTGTTTGTTTTGGTTTTGTTTGTTTGTTTTGTTTTTTGTTTGTGAGTTTGTTTTGGTTTTTTGTTTGTTTTATTTTTTGTTTATTTGTTTGTTTTGTTTGTTTATTAGTTTTGTTTGTTTATTTGTTTTGTTTGTCTATGTGTTTGTTTTGTTTGTTTGTTTGTTGTTAGTTTTGTTTTTTGTTTGTGAGTTTGTTTTGTTTTTTTTTTGTTTTATTTTTTTTAAATTTGTTTGTTTGTTCTGTTTGTTTATTTGTTTTGTTTGTCTATGTGTTTGTTTTGTTTGTTTGTTTGTTTGTTGTTTGTTTTGGTTTTGTTTGTTTTGTTTTTTTGTTTGTGAGTTTGTTTTGTTTTTTTGTTTGTTTTATTTTTTGTTTATTTGTTTGGTTGTTTTGTTTGTTTATTTGTTTTGTTTGTTTATTTGTTTTGTTTGTCTATGTGTTTGTTTTGTTTGTTTGTTTGTTTGTTTATTTGTTTGTTTGTTTGTTTTCAGTCCCTGAACGGAGTAGAAAAAAATGGGGTGTGCAATACTTCTTTGGCAGACTCCACTATCCTGGAGAATATGGCGATCCCTACCTCGTTAGCCAGGCTAGGCCTGTTAGTTGGGGGGGGGGGGGGTAACCAACGGAGAGGTAAGACAGGGTCTTGGTTGGCTATACTTCGCAGACACTAGCATGTCAGCTATGGGTCGCTGATAGCCACAAGGGACAGCGCCATCGCTCCAAATATCCGAATAAACATCGGCGTATCTAGCCAGGTCACACAATAATAATTAGTGTGTAAGTATATAAAACTAAGTATATAACTATACGCGAAACCACTACAGCTGAGATAACACTGTGTATAAACAAGGGTTAAAAAGTAGGAACAGCATTATTAATTAACGGGTATACAGTTATAGAATAGGTGAATGGGGTAGACGGGTTGTAATCTAATGCTGGAAGGAGGTTCTGGACTATGCGTTGTAAGTGAGAAAGGAGTGAAACTTCGCACCTATTCCACCCTCTCCCGGCTAGATTATCACTTCTACGTCCACCCACCCCACGCTTTCCTTATGTATGTGATGTCACACATCAGAACTCTCCATTTAAACATTCTCTACACCCCACCATTACGCACTTCTGAACACAGCCTCTTACAAGTCACAGCTAAATGCTCCGTTCATTTTATTTTATTCTAATTGTTTTCTCCATTCATATTTTTGTACATAGTATTCATGTGAATTTATATTTTATCTCCTCTCTCTATTTCTTCGCCCTGTGTATTTTTGTATGATTAAGGCTCACGTCGAAACGTCACAACTGTGTGCTCGTTAAGTAATAAATCTGTTCCTACTTTGTTTCCCTAATTTTACATCTAACCAGGTAGTTCACGGTCTTACGGCTTCGTTTCTTTAGACAAAGTCTAGGGCAGCAAACGTGACACAAACCGAACCCAAGACTAAGGGAAGCCACTCCCCTGCTTTCATTCTCTTGTCACGTGATGTTTCTGCTAACTTCCTTCCTTAATTAGAACAAAAAAAAAATAAAAATCATTCAAAAGCTCAGAACCTTGAAACATGGTTTGTGAATGAAATGAAACTTCCGTGACAGAAATGGGACACACGCGAGAAATGGGACACATGAAACTTGAAAGTAAATTGTTGGTAATCACGTGATTTCGTGCAGATGTGCCTGTTAGGACGAGGTTAAAATGTTAAATCTAATTTTTGAAAACCTTCTTGGGGAGAAAAACCTAGAGAGAGAGAGAGGAGATGGTGAGAGAAAGGCAGAGTAAGAGAGAAATATAAATATAAAGAGAGACAGATGGAGGGAAACAGAGAGCGAGATGTGGAGACAAAATGAAAGAGGGATAGAGAAACAGAAAGAGGAAGAGAAATAGAGAGAGTGAGAGAGAAAGAGAGAGAGAGAGCGATGGAGTGAGAAAAAGAGGGCAGAGAGAGGGGAAAGAGAAAGGGAGGGAGTGATGGACACGGAGAAGAAGACAAAGAGAGAAAGATGGGAGAGAGACGGAGGGGAGAGAAACAATGAGGTTGGAAAGATGGAAAGATGGAAAAAAGACAGAGATACACACACAGAAAGAGGAAGAGTGACAGAAAGAGAGATGGAGAGAAAACCGAGACAGAGAGAAGACAGAGAGAGACACACACACACATACAGAAAGAGGAAGAAAGACAGAAAGAGAGATGGAGAAAAAACAGAGAGAGAGAGAGAGAGAGAGAGAGAGAGAAGACAGAGAGAGACACACACAGAAAGAGGAAGAGTGACAGAAAGAGAGATGGAGAGAAAACCGAAAGAGAGAGAGACACACAGAAAGAGGAAGAAAGACAGAAAAAGAGATGGAGAAAAAGCCGAGAGAGAGAGAGAGAGAGAAGACAGAGAGAGACACACACACAGAAAGAGGAGAGACAGAAAGAGAGATGGAGAGAAAACCCGATAGAGAGAGAGAGAAGACAGAGAGAGAGAGAGAAAAGACAGAGAGAGAGAGAGAGAGAAAAACAGGAAGAGAGAGACAGGAAAAAGAGACAGCAGCCCAGCAATATCGAAATATCAAAGGACTGACTGTAAGTGCTGGTATATTCAGATCAAAGAACTCACCCCAGACGAACTTTAGGCTGGAAATAGCAACAACAAAAGAAAGCAAATGAATCACTGAAATAACAGAAACTTAACAGAGAAAAACGTTATTACGTTATAATAAAGGAAATACATCACGTTATGGCAAACAAGTCAAGAGGATATCATCATTACATACACGAGGAAAACAGACGTGCAACATGTCCAGGTGCTTACTTCAGACACGACCAAAGTGCTGATCGGGTATTTACTGCAACCAACCAGCCAGCCAACCGCCAAAGTGGCACATCTAACCAGCGAGGCCAGTGACCCCCCGCCTCACTGTCGCTTCAGAACCACTACTGTTACAACATTATCTGATACAGAACCTGGTAAATCTACTAACTTAATTATTAACACCACCAACCTGCCCAGGAGATTCTCTCATCTATTTCCCTAATCAAATCACACAAAAGGCACCGAGAACAACATAATATCCAAATCTTTTGGCCACACTGAATGCAAACTGGCAAATGACGTCACCGCGCTTTTGTGCACTGTTGTTGTCAACTCCCCAATCGTGACAGTAGCCTACTGTTGTCAAGGGATTTGTAAGTGGCTAAATTATGAAACGGCAACACTTTGCCGTGACAAGTATGGGTGAAACATGTGAAATTATGTGGTTTTTTTTTACGTGTATCTCATATTCTCAAGTGAAATAGCTCTTTGTTCATTTCTGGAAGCCCTAGTACATAGAAAGCGTAGCACTTCAGTGTAATGGGAGGCAACCATTACTGACCTTTGACCTTCCTAATACCTTTGTTGTAGAAATAACCACAAAAGAGGGGTTTTTTAGAAAGAATAACTTTTGTTTATAATAAACAGATATGTATGTATATGTGTATGTTTCAGGAATGTACAACATATTTCTATTCGTATTTGTATTAGGCCGAATAATAGCAGAATAAAATATTCGTATTAGGGGGGGGGGGGGAAATTGAATATTAACCTTTCGAATGCTCACACATATTTTCTGGTGAAGGCGGTAATCATGGATATTTTACTTATGTGGTTGTTACGGTGATAAGTGTGGCTGGGGGGGGGACCAGAGGTGAAGGTTGGAAGGGGCCAGGGGAATGAAGGTTGTCGGAGAGCTGTTCTATTTTCTCTCTCTCTCTCTCTCTCTCTCTCTCTGTATGTATCTATTTCCTGTCTCTCTCTTTCTCTCTCTGTCTCCCTCTGTGTCTCTCTGTGTCTCTCCGTCTCTCTCTGTGTCTCTCTGTTCTCGCTGTTTCTCTCAGTCTCTCTATCTCTCTGTCTCTTTCTGTGTTTCTCTGTCCTTCTTTGTCTCTCTCACTCTGTCTCTCTCTCTCTTTCTGTGTCTCTCTATCTCTCTGTCCATCTTTGTCTCTCTCCGTCTCTCTTTATCTCTCTCTGCATCACTCTGTCTCTCTCTGTGATTCTCTATCTCTCTGCCTCTCTTTCTCTCTCTCTCTCTGTTTCTCTGTCTCTCTCTCTCTCTCTCTCTCACACTTAACAAGTCACCTTCTCAACTAGTATTCAAAACAAAAAGCACAAAACTGTTCATAGTCTCTATAAACCAACAAACAGCCAAACTGTTTAAGTCACATTGTGCTACTTATAAAACTAATACTTATAAATAATTAGACGAAAGTAGCAACCTTAGTTGTCCATACATCTTTCCACTCTTGTCTGAGTTTAGATTACATGGCTTTTGATTTTTACGGAGTCTTTTTTTTTTTGTTTGTTTGATTTTGGTTTTTTTTTAAACACGAGCTGCACATATCTGCAGGAAAGAAAGCTCTAGTCTTAACTTATAATCCACGCCATTCTCTTTTGTTGTTGTTAGTGTTGTTATTATTGCTTCTTCTTCTTCTTCTTCTTCGTTCATTTCTACCACCAAAAAAACCGCACTGTGAACCTACTGAATTCACGCATGTGGTCCTCGTTAGGTCCCGTGGTCCCCTGTGTGGTCCAAAATAGACCACACGAGTTCCACGAAAGGACCACAAGGGGTTCAGAGTATCACAGTGCTTTAGCCTGTATTCTTGGTGGGTCTCGGAAGCGGGATTGCGTGACACCATGGTTTTCATTGCACCAGTTTAGTCTAGGGTTGGACTTTCTCACCGGAAGACCTCGACGTGTTTAGGATATCAGTGCATCCCCGCTGGGTGAGAGGTGGTTGCCCATCCAGTCCAGGGTTGGACTTTCTCACCGGAAAACCTCAGCGTGATTAGGATACGCAGACATCCCCGCCGGGTGAGAGGTGGTTGCCTATCTAGACTTCCCTGGTCCAGTGTCTCCGACTTCAGCATTTTGCGGTCGTGGCCGCTACCCTTCCTAGTTGTGACCAGGATGGAGCTTTTGTCCAGGAGGACGAATCCTCGCCACTAGTGACTTCTACCCCTGGGTTGAGCCGGTTTAGGCATTTCCCAGTATGGGCATGTTTGGGACGGGACCGACCTCTAGGGCAGAGGTACTGTGACATTCATAGCCTTCAAGATTCACCCCTGGTATGAGCCAGTTTAGGCAAAATTCACCAGTATGGGTGTTTATCAGGCGTTACCGACCTCTAGAGCGGAGGTGGCATGACATGTCTAGCCATCGAGTTCCACCCCTGGTGTGTGCCGGTTTAGGCATATTTCACCAGTGTAGGTGTATTTCGGACGTAGGCGGCCTCTAGAGCAGAGGTGCCGTGGTATAGCTCTCGTAGCGATACTACTGGACATACCAGGTTAAACTTCACTTTCCACCACCTTTCCCCATCGCCGCCGCACAGCAACCTTTATTTCCGCATTTACTTCCTTAACCGGGAGGAGCTTCACTCCACGCGCGGCATTTGAAAAGTCAAGCCAGCAGTGACTTAACCTCTGGGACAAGCCGGTTCATGCATTTCACCCGATATGACTGCACTCAGGACGTGGCCGACCTCCAGACCAGAGGTGTCGTGATTTGACTGTTTGCTTCGCTTTATTCTTTCAACCACCTTTTCCGCAGTGATGCTGCGCGGCAACCTCATTTGTACCTTTCTTCATTGGCCGGGAGGAGCACTGCTCCACGCACGGCAGCTGAAGATCTCGCCAACAGCGGCAGATGAGCTACCAAACGTGACACTCATCTACCCTAAGTAACTGGTTTTCAGGTGCCAGATATTCGCCCTCGCCCCTTCTCCTGTCAGTTTAAACAGTTCTGCCACGGGAAGGCCAGGAGCTGGACTTGACTGCCAGAGGCTGTTTGAGGCGCATTTGCAGTCCTTAGAACCATTATTATTGCTGATCTTGTTATTGTTACTGCTGTTGTTGGTGTGCTATTGTTGCAGTTGCTTCTCCTGCTATTGTTACTGTTACTGCTTTTGTTATTGTTGCTTCTGCTTTTACTGTTGCTGTTGTTAGTCCTGCTGTTTATGTTGTTGTTGTTGTTGTTATTGCTGTTGGTGGTTGTTGCTGCTTTTGCTAGTATTGTTGCTGTTGTTACTATTGTTGTTACTGCTGTTGTTGTTGTTGTTCTTGTTACTGTTGTTGCTGCTGTTATTATTCTTGTTCATATTGTTGTTGTAGTTGTTACTGTTGTTATATCACTCTGGAGCTAAGAGCTTGGATGTAAGCCGATACCGAAGATTTTTTTAGACACAAGTATCACTTGGACCTCAGAGTGAGTCACAGTGGCTGACTTGAAGAACCACACAGAACCCCAAAAAGCCAACAAGTTTCTCAACAAGCTCCACCACGGGGCACCACAATGAGCCCTGCTCCGTTAGCCACGATGAACCACTTACTCGGGAGCACGGACGGAAAGACGGGACAAAATCTTGGCCAGCTCTAGGTTTGCTTGCCCTGATAGCCGTCCCATCACATTAGCTCTCCGAAAGACCCCTCATTAACCCATTTCCCAAAGCGCGGTAACTCTGGAAGAATGTGACGTATTTCCTTCTATGTTGCAGTCAAAACTTCTTGTACATGTCATGAGAAGACAGAAGTTAAAGAACTCTGTAATAATAACTGGAGAATCGCAGGGGAAAAAAAGAAACCAATGAGAGTTCAAGGAGAAGAAATGACTGGGTGGACTGAAAAAGTGAAGTGGAAAAAAGTAAACTATTTAGACTGATTTGAGATACCAAGGATCGCACAAGATAGAGGGGCATGATCGCCAGCAATGTACGGCACAGCAGGTAGTAACTGAATTTTACAGTAAATGTTGGAAGTGTTGTATGCTTCCATTTAAATGTTGGAAGTGTTTTATGCTTACATTTAAATGTTGGAAGCGTTGTATGCTTACATTTAAATGTTGGAAGTGTTTTATGCTTCTATTTAAATGCTGGAAGTGTTGTATGCTTACATTTAAATTTTGGAAGTGTTTTATGCTTACATTTAAATGTTGAAAGTGTTGTATGCTTACATTTAAATGTTGGAAGTGTTGTATGCTTACATTTAAATGTTGGAAGTGTTGTATGCTTACATTTAAATGTTGAAAGTGTTGTATGCTTACATTTAAATGTTGGAAGTGTTGTATGCTTACATTTAAGTGTTGAAAGTGTTGTATGCTTACATTTAAATGTTGGAAGTGTTGTATGCTTACATTTAAATGTTGGAAGTGTTATATGCTTACATTTAAATGTTGGAAGTGTTGTATGCTTACATTTAAATGTTGGAAGTGTTATATGCTTACATTTAAATGTTGGAAGTGTTGTATGCTTACATTTAAATGTTGAAAGTTTTGTATGCTTACATTTAAATGTTGGAAGTGTTATATGCTTACATTTAAATATTGGAAGTGTTATATGTTTAGATTTAAATGTTGGAAGTGTTGTAATGCTTACAATTTAAATGGTAGAAGTGTAGTATACTTATTTTTAAATATTGGAAGTGTTGTATGCTTACATCTAAATGTTGGAAGTTTTGTATGCTTACATTTAAATGTTGGACGTTTTGTATGCTTCCATTTAAATGTTGGAAGTGTTTTATGCTTACATTTAAATGTTGGAAGCGTTGAATGCTTACATTTAAATGTTGGAAGTGTTTTATGCTTCTATTTAAATGCTGGAAGTGTTGTATGCTTACATTTAAATTTTGGAAGTGTTTTATGCTTACATTTAAATGTTGAAAGTGTTGTATGCTTACATTTAAATGTTGGAAGTGTTGTATGCTTACATTTAAATGTTGGAAGTGTTGTATGCTTACATTTAAATGTTGAAAGTGTTGTATGCTTACATTTAAATGTTGGAAGTGTTGTATGCTTACATTTAAGTGTTGAAAGTGTTGTATGCTTACATTTAAATGTTGGAAGTGTTGTATGCTTACATTTAAATGTTAAAAGTGTTGTATACTTACGTTTAAATGTTGGAAGTGTTGTATGCTTACATTTAAATGTTGGAAGTGTTGTATGCGTTCATTTAAATGTTGGAAGTGTTGTATGCTTACATTTAAATGTTAGAAGTGTTGTATGCTTGCATTCCCACACCCGAGGCCTATAGATGCTGCTCTTGGAGTATGAGTGACAGAACTGCTATTTTCGTTGGGGCATATCTTCACGTACCAAACTTACTCCGAAAAGAATTTTGAACAGAAACCAGAGAATGAAGTCATGGCCTAGGTACGAGATGGTAAAAGTTCTATAATCATATCTTTGTATAATCAAATCTTCATCATTTGCTAGCCACATTGCTTTAAAATTTATGTTAAAAAAATATCAGTAATCAGTTTTCTCTTCTTCTGCTTTCAGATCCCTTCATCAAAGTGTCCATTTTATCAGGGTCTAAAAAACTGAAGAAGAAGAAGACATCTACGGCACACGGCACGAATTCACCAACCTGGAACGAGGCACTCGTCTTCAGCGTCCATAGGGACAAGCTTAGATCTCTCGGCATGGAAGTATCCGCCTACCACGACAATAAGCTCGGCACGGATGAATGTATCGGGCGAGTTCGGCTGCCACCAGATTCCCAGGATGGCATACAGTGCCAGGAGCTTTTGACGGAAAAGACCATGTCTGCCAGATGGTACAGCCTTAGCTAAACATGGTCCAAAGGTTCATCTGATTCATCTTCAGCTAAACTTGATCCAAAGTTTCAACCGGTACAGCTTCAGTTAAACACGATCCAAAGTTTCATACAATTTTAGCTAAATATGGGTCCAACATTTCATCCGGTGCAAAGTTATTTAAACATGATCTACAGCTTCATCTGATTCAACTTTAGCTAAAATTGCTCGAAACGTTTATCTGGTACAACTTTAGACTACCATCAACGAATGCTTTAGACTGCACATCTTTAAGAAGAAACAACAGAACTGAAGGTTATGATGGGGCGGTCTTGGCAATCCATGAACTAAAACACATTTTAATAGTTTTAATCGCCAGTAATTTCTGAAAGTGAAGGGTTGTCTGGGGAAAAACAATACTCGGCAAGAAGGGTTACCAGATGGAGGCTGTCCTACAAAGATCGAGAATGGAAACTATTCTCTAGTAATAATTCAACGAATAAGAGAAAGCGTGACCAGGCCTTGAACATGGTCCTCTGTCTCTAGTTCAGAATCTGAACAGAATTCATTACTTAACACAGAAAGAGCAGCTAAAATGAACATATTAATACGCAAATGATACAAGACTGTATAAAGATCGATATAATCGTGAGCAGTATGTATGGAGACTCTTACTATCAAGCGTTTCTTAAGACAATAAGGTATTTGTCGCCAAAATATATTAGAGCAGACGAAATAGAAAAGGTCTTGTGTTGCTTATCTGAAGGTCTGAACAATTTACATACCTGTGGCTACGTAGCACGGATTATTAAGTTGCTGGTTATGGTTGGAGGTCGAGTGCTGCAGCTGAAGAAGAGGAAGTGATGATCCTCTGTTTATTGCCGAGTAAAGATGGTAAGACGTACTAAGTTATGGATATCTAGCCAGGGAGTTACTGACGCCCAGTCTTCTTCTTCGTTTGCTTCTACCATCAAGATCGCCCCGTGATCCCACTGAATGTATCCCTATGGTCCTCGCTATAGTCTCATTTAGGATGGAGGCTCAGAGCATCGTGGGGCTTGGGCCTATATTCTCGGTGGGTCACAGAAGCGGCATTCAGTGACACTGTGGTTTTCGTTGCACAAGATTGACGCCCAGTGATTGTGAACTGCAAATATTTCACTAACTTTAATCTAGGGTTGGCAAGAGAGTCGTGATATAATAGCGTACTAAGAGTCAAAGACGAGTCATTGGCATGCTGGAAAATCATAGAAGGAGTCACTGGCATAATGATATGCTAGGACGCCATAATGGAAGTTTTGACATAATGAGATGCTGGGACATCGTAAACGAGTCATTGGTATAATGAGATGCAGCGACTTCATAAATGAGTCACTGCCATAATGAGATGCTAGGACGCCATAATGGAAGCTTTGACATAATGAGATGCCGAGACATCATAAACGAGTCACTGGCATAATGAGATGCTGGGACATCAGAGTCATTATCATATTATCACTGTTAGTAACTGCCTGACTTGCTATTAGTCGCCAACGGATGGACTCGTGAAGGAAAGGAAAAGACTAGCTGACCAAGAATGATCTGGCGAAAAACAACCGGACCTGAGATGGACACCATCCACCACAGACCAGCACTACTTCTTATTCTGCTTTCACTCGCATATGCCCAGCCATCTAGACAAGGAAACTGGTTGCCCCTACGAATCCCGCCATTAGCAGTAGGAGCTCTTCCATGTTTGCCCCCACAGTTTTCCATCCATGTTCTTTACCTGGAGCCAGGTTTGGGCTCTTAAGTCTCTGAGAATCAATACTAACGAGGCTACTGGCGGTGAGAAGAAAAAAAAGAATAGTTGCTGTCCTGTCAAACACTACAAGGCGCATTGGACACTGAGTATTTTACAGATCAGCGGACAAAGACGTCGACGAATGGGCAGGCGATCACGGATATTCTGGTGGTTTTCTCAACAGAAAATTAAAACTGACCATTTAACTATTTTCTTAAGAAAACAGTGGTAGAAAGGCCTTGGAAATACATGATAACATCTACTGGTTTTGGGGAAACATGATGATGATTACGATTAATATGTTGACGACAAATCCAAGGTCCCATTTACGACATCGGTTACTAAACGTTAAACATGACATAAAAGAACTTACAAATGACATTTTTTAAAGTGTAACTTAAAATGACCGCCATGTTGTACTTCTTTAACATGTTCACAGTCCCGCCCAACCCCTCTATCCAGAAGTGATCCTTCGGTTTTCCACGATGTATCAAATGATTCTTGATCCCCTCGTGTCGCCCGGCTTTGCTGATGACGTTTTGTTTTGTTTTTTGCTGAGTTTTTTTGGACACATTTACCAGAAAACTTTAACATTCTTACTGCATATTGTTACTGTTACAGTGATTAAATTCTGGGAAATACAGTTACCATGAGAAATACTGGCCTAGTGATTGGTGGGCTTGCACGTCACCACGAGGTCACTGGTTAAAGTCTAGCTGGAGATGCGGCAGTCTCACATCCATAGAAAAGGGTATCCGGCATTTATAGGGTGTGTGGAGTAAAGTCAGCCAGGCCTGGTTCTTGTCACATTGCCCTCCAGTGCACTGGTTCTCAACCTTTTCACATACAAGGGCCACATTTTCAACTACGTATAATATTTAATATGGTAATGGTATAAACCCTTAAATGCCTTGTTTCAGTAGATGAAACCACAAGGTAATGCCCCGAAGACCAGAAGCTGAGAACCACTGTGCTATCAGACCAGGGACAATATGGGCACAGGCACCATATCTCATGTGTGCCCTTTCTACATAACATGGATGGCTACGTTAAAACTGGGATAAAAAAAATCAAGATAAAATCAAGAGACGTTGTGCTAAATATTAGCTAAAAATATAGCAATTTTTCAGCTATCATGATCAAAACTGTGTTCATAGAGGATAATAAATACAACGAATTCTACATTTATAATACTTGTAAATGCGAACTTTACATTTGTAATACCTGTAAATTCGAACTTTACATTTGTAATGACATGAGATTTTTAAAAAAAATTAACTGACCAAGAATGATCTGGCGAAAAACAACCGGACCTGAGATGGACACCATCCACCACAGACCAGCACTACTTCTTATTCTGCTTTCACTCGCATATGCCCAGCCATCTAGACAAGGAAACTGGTTGCCCCTACGAATCCCGCCATTAGCAGTAGGAGCTCTTCCATGTTTGCCCCCACAGTTTTCCATCCATGTTCTTTACCTGGAGCCAGGTTTGGGCTCTTAAGTCTCTGAGAATCAATACTAACGAGGCTACTGGCGGTGAGAAGAAAAAAAAGAATAGTTGCTGTCCTGTCAAACACTACAAGGCGCATTGGACACTGAGTATTTTACAGATCAGCGGACAAAGACGTCGACGAATGGGCAGGCGATCACGGATATTCTGGTGGTTTTCTCAACAGAAAATTAAAACTGACCATTTAACTATTTTCTTAAGAAAACAGTGGTAGAAAGGCCTTGGAAATACATGATAACATCTACTGGTTTTGGGGAAACATGATGATGATTACGATTAATATGTTGACGACAAATCCAAGGTCCCATTTACGACATCGGTTACTAAACGTTAAACATGACATAAAAGAACTTACAAATGACATTTTTTAAAGTGTAACTTAAAATGACCGCCATGTTGTACTTCTTTAACATGTTCACAGTCCCGCCCAACCCCTCTATCCAGAAGTGATCCTTCGGTTTTCCACGATGTATCAAATGATTCTTGATCCCCTCGTGTCGCCCGGCTTTGCTGATGACGTTTTGTTTTGTTTTTTGCTGAGTTTTTTTGGACACATTTACCAGAAAACTTTAACATTCTTACTGCATATTGTTACTGTTACAGTGATTAAATTCTGGGAAATACAGTTACCATGAGAAATACTGGCCTAGTGATTGGTGGGCTTGCACGTCACCACGAGGTCACTGGTTAAAGTCTAGCTGGAGATGCGGCAGTCTCACATCCATAGAAAAGGGTATCCGGCATTTATAGGGTGTGTGGAGTAAAGTCAGCCAGGCCTGGTTCTTGTCACATTGCCCTCCAGTGCACTGGTTCTCAACCTTTTCACATACAAGGGCCACATTTTCAACTACGTATAATATTTAATATGGTAATGGTATAAACCCTTAAATGCCTTGTTTCAGTAGATGAAACCACAAGGTAATGCCCCGAAGACCAGAAGCTGAGAACCACTGTGCTATCAGACCAGGGACAATATGGGCACAGGCACCATATCTCATGTGTGCCCTTTCTACATAACATGGATGGCTACGTTAAAACTGGGATAAAAAAAATCAAGATAAAATCAAGAGACGTTGTGCTAAATATTAGCTAAAAATATAGCAATTTTTCAGCTATCATGATCAAAACTGTGTTCATAGAGGATAATAAATACAACGAATTCTACATTTATAATACTTGTAAATGCGAACTTTACATTTGTAATACCTGTAAATTCGAACTTTACATTTGTAATGACATGAGATTTTTAAAAAAAATTAACACCAAAAAAAAAAAGAGATATAAACTATGCAGTGATTTTGTTTATATGATCATGTTAATTCATCAGATTTGCAGATCAAGTGATACAGTCAGCCCTCTTTATCCGCGGATTCAATCAACTGCGAATGGAATCGAAAATATTAATGTTTCAGAAAGTTGCAGGCAGCAAAGCTTGAATTCTCCCCGCGCCGAGAACTAAGATAAAGATTCTTGAATGAAGTGATGTGAAGGCATACATTCGCCAGTTCGACTAAGATAAAGATTCTTGAATGAAGTGATGTGAAGGCATACATTCGCCAGTTCGACTAAGATAAAGATTCTTGAATGAAGTGATGTGAAGGCATACATTCGCCAGTTCGACTAAGATAAAGATTCTTGAATGAAGTGATCTGAAGGCATACATTCGCCAGTTCGACTAAGATAAAGATTCTTGAATGAAGTGATGTGAAAGCATACATTCGCCAGTTCGACTAAGATAAAGATTCTTGAATGAAGTGATGTGAAAGCATACATTCGCCAGTTCGACTAAGATAAAGATTCTTGAATGAAGTGATGTGAAAGCATACATTCGCCAGTTCGACTAAGATAAAGATTCTTGAATGAAGTGATGTGAAGGCATACATTCGCCAGTTCGACTAAGATAAAGATTCTTGAATGAAGTGATGTGAAGGCATACATTCGCCAGTTCGACTAAGATAAAGATTCTTGAATGAAGTGATGTGAAGGCATACATTCGCCAGTTCGACTAAGATAAAGATTCTTGAATGAAGTGATCTGAAGGCATACATTCGCCAGTTCGACTAAGATAAAGATTCTTGAATGAAGTGATCTGAAGGCATACATTCGCCAGTTCGACTAAGATAAAGATTCTTGAATGAAGTGATGTGAAGGCATACATTCGCCAGTTCGACTAAGATAAAGATTCTTGAATGAAGTGATGTGAAAGCATACATTCGCCAGTTCGACTAAGATAAAGATTCTTGAATGAAGTGATGTGAAGGCATACATTCGCTAGTTCGACTAAGATAAAGATTCTTGAATGAAGTGATGTGAAAGCATACATTCGCTAGTTCGCACATCTGCAGTCTCTCTACAGTACCCGTGGTTTGAAAACTCTTCGCTTCGCGGTTCGTTAGTTCGCTATTTACTTTGTGTGCACATCTGCGTTTGAGAAAAAAATGGCTTCTAAAAAACACACACAAAAAAAAAGCAGCTCAGTGGTAATAGCACATCCTACAAAAGAAAAGTAGTTGCTCTTAATAGGAACATAAACATCTTAGATAACTCTGGAAAGTGGCTTGTCATTTGCCGAAGTGGGCAGCGTAAGAACGAATCAAGCATTTGCGCGTACAGCGTGTGTCACGTGACGTGTCCTTTCCGGAACGTTGTTCTTGTCGCTGTTTCCCAGAATGCAGTGCGGACTTGGAACCAGTTGACCGGCGTCTCGCAGTGAAACATTCAGACTTTCCGTGATGTCATGCCTTCACCTGCAGCAAGGTCGTCCCTTTTCCCATATTCCGGCCAAATATGCCTCAATATCTTCAAGCCGCTGTGTCTCTTGATGTGGCCGGGGTATCTCATGTTAGGTTTATTAGTAGACTGCCAGTGCTTTCCTTCTTGTCATTGCAACAACCTTCTACTTAGATTTTACATTGCTTTTCGTGTTACAAGTAATCTAGAAGTGGTTTAAAGTATACGGGGCGATGCGTGTGTTGGTTATACGCAAATACTACGCCATTTTATATAAGGGGTTTCAGCATCCACGGATTTTGGTATCCGCGAGTGGGGGTCTGGAACCAGTCCCCACTGGGATACCGAGGGGGAGACTGTCCCGAACTACACTATCATGTAAAAATTGTTACATCCCCGGAGAAAAATAGGCCAGTATAGAAACAGTGGCTGAGATAAAGTAACCGAGTAGCGAAGTAATTGTTACCGTATTAACGCGTATAATTTACCGCAGCTATTTGCAGAGTAATATATTGTTAGACAGAGCTACTCCTTACTCACCTTCCATGGCGAAGACGCTCCAGTTACCATCCGTTATAATTAGGTACCTGGTCCTTCTTTCTGGACCTGGAGAAAGAAAAGGCGACCAGGCGTGATCCTGGGACACCAGCATCTCCTGTGCTGACAGGTCACGTTAAACATGGACACAAACATCCCGTGTCACCTCGGCCTTCCGGTCTCCCGGCCCCAGTACCAGGTTACTACTGAAGTAATTCTTCGATTTGCTACAGATATCACACAAAAAGAAAACAACTTCACAGTCATGTGAAACTGCACAAAGAATCGGAAAATTCCTTAATAAATCACACATTAAATGAACCAAGTTAAGACTATTCAATTCAAATGTAATATCCATCTTCATTTAAGCATGCGAAAGCTGGAAAACAACTAAAGAAATAGACAAGGAATTAGACTCTTTTGAAAACAAATGCATAAGGAAAATACTCGGCATCAAGCGGAATGAATTCAGGAACAATGCAGAGATAAGACAGATGACTGAACAACAACCAGTCTCATGGGTGATCAGGAAAGAGAGACAGACATATGTCGGTCACGTGATGACAAGAAACAATCAGAGAATCCCAAAACAAGCTATCAAGTGGAACACAACAGGCCAAAGAAAAAGAGGCAGACCGCGTGAAACTCTGAACATTGTTAAGAGAGGCCAAATTAACAGGCATAAAATCCCTTGAGATTGAAAGACTCGCCGAAGACAGGAAAAATTGACGAACTACCTTGTGAGCCCCATTTGACGTTTAACGGCACGGGAAGGATATAAGATATCAAAGATATTAGTAAATTATTCATCGATAAAACTACCAGTGATCGCGTTATCTGGAAATTACCGATAACTTTCCGATTAAAAACGAGGAAAACTGAAAGTTTTGGAAGGCCATCGATTACCGTAACCGGTTTATATTATTAAAAAACCTTACATCTTACATCCTTCCCGTGCCGCTGAACATCACATACGGCTCGCATAGTAGTTCGCCATGTTGTCCTGCTTTCTGCGAGCTTTTCAGCCTCATCAAAGGATTTTATGCCTACTACTTTGGCCGCTTTTAACAATGTCCTCTTTAGAGTTTCACCTGGTCGACTTCCTTTATCAAAAACCTGGAAGGTTTGGTTGAGGGAGGAGGGAGTGACAACAAAGAAATTGACTGGAGGTTAATCAGGGCTTTAGGATGACTTACTCAGTGTGTGCATGAAAGAGAGTCAGCCGGGCTTTAGTTCAGCAAGTGAGTATTTCCTAAACATTCTCACCGCAAATAACACACACACACACACACACACACAAATAACACAAACATATAGTTTTCTATGATGGAAAGTTTGTTTAATTTTACATTAAAAAACAAAAAAGGTATAAAATACCACATGTTGTAGTGAGAAAACCGGCACTTCGTAAAAGTACTCTATGGCAAGGTAAAAGACCGGTACAGTTGTACTGGTTTGGAAAAAAAAAATCCTAAGGCCATCACTGGATAGTATTACACGCCTGAGAGACTCCGCTGTCGTTTAAACGAACAAAAACCCCCCAGTTATGGGAGCAAAATAAATACTACAAGAAGAAATGAAGAAGTTGCCATACAAAATTGCCTGGACTAGAGTTAAGAAACAAAATGACCACATTCTGAAATTTAAAAAAACAAACACTATGCAGAAAATCGTGTACATATTCAAGATGAAGTAAAAAGCCATCGGTGTGTACATTCACAAAAGCACCTTAATCCTGACTAATTAACTCCACAAAAAATTAACTGATTTTTTTTTTTTTGTTGGTTTTCTTGTAATCCTCATTGATCAGTTTTTGATTGTTTGTTTCGTTTCGTTGTTATTTTCCCGAAAAAATATTTTTGTGCAGTTGTGGTTTTTTTGACCAAAATGTAATAATAAAATTGCCGTGTTAACTTAACTGGACATTTTTTTATTTCAGAGTGAATCGTTTTGACCTTGACCCTTAGTTCAGAAAAAAATATGAATGGGTTGGCTTTTGTGTTTTGTTTGTTCTTTTTCTTTTTTTAAAGAATGTAACACTTGTTACAATATGTAAATTTTGTTACTTCTATAAATACAGCTCATTTATATGTGGGAGATTGTGTTGAAAGAGTGTGAGCGTTGGGTGAGAGAGTATGAGTAAGAGAAGAGGAGGAAGGATGGCAGCGACTACCATGAAGTCATGAAAGAGAATGAAATAAAGGGCATAATTAGTTAGAGAAGAAAAAGAACTGTTGTCCGTGCACTCCGGACACGTGCATAGGTGCTCTGATCTCGTCTTCAATGTCTTCTTCAATGTCTCATTCAAAGTCTCCTTCAAAGTCTCCTTCAATGTCTCCTTCAAAGTCTCCTACGTAACAGGTATTATGATGCATTATTGTGTGGTTAGACCCCGAAAAAAGTCATAGACAAAGCACTCCAGGACAAGAACGGAAGAAATATAACAAGAGAATTACCTGGAACTTGAACAACCAACTCCAGAAGGACGAGCAACCGTCTAGCCACGAGAGAACAGCGCATTAATCAACTTTGCTATCTCACACCCCTTCAGCTACCAGTAACTGATTACAACCGATCTTTATTGGTTGACCATCCGTCTGGAGTTCTTGATGAACTGTTGGACATAACCCATAGAAAGCTGTGTCGGAATAGTCCGTCTTTGTCTGGGAGAGTCATTGTTGAAGGAAAGAGTCCTTCTTGACCCAGAGATTCAGTCTCTTTAAGAACTGTCAGAGAAAGAGAGAGAGTTCTTTTAAAGTCTGACAGGCGAAGGGACCCAGGGGATGAAGAGGCGGGAGAGGAACAGAGGTAAAGGGACAACGAGTGAAGCGATGAGGAATTGTTACCACCTCGCCAAGACGGCAGCCATACAACCACTTTCCATTTCTCTCCCTCACACAAAACATTATCCTCAAATTATGTTTTGTTTTTCCCCAGATTTTATACCGACCTTTAGAGAAACCTAATGGAATTTCTCAGACCGAATTAGACCGAAAAAACAACTGGCTAAAACCGTCAGGAAAAGATAATCAAAAATTATTTACACATGTCGCGAAAAGACAAGAGTTACGGAACGTGACTATCAGGGTGGCAAACTCAGAAAAAAAAAAAAGAGGGAAGGACTCACAGAAAGGTAATCTTCCTACCCAAGATGCACTAGTAAGGAAGAAGCTCTAAATCTGACTAAAGATACCACATTTTTCGACGTGGCACAAGATGATGATGATGAGTTTTATCATAAACCCTACACATACACACACAAGCACATATATATTTATATCCGCACTGACACAGGGACTTGTAAAATTCCCGTTTCCACGCCAATAATGCATAGTGGGGTTTCGATGTTAGGCCCGTATTTCCAAGACCTTCGGCACATGAAAGTCTGAAGCTGTCAGTATCTCGCCTGGCCGCATTTACTGTTCCAGATTTCACGGGTACCCATTTTTAGATGCTGGGTGGAGCCCGGAGCCTTTCTGTTGTGTTTGTACCATTAAAGAAAAAATCCACTGCTGGGACATGAACTCAGTACCACTAGGAGCTTGCTGGGAAAACAAATTAAAAACAAAAACAAACAAAACCTGAATATGTCATAACCGCGAACACAACAGCAGGAAAGTCACTGCAGTTTAAGAAAAAGCGGGAAATGTAACAGCAGCTTATAAAACAGCAGAAATATCATATCAACAAATAAAACAGCAGAAATGTCATATCAACAAATAAAACAGCAGAAATGTCATATCAACAAATAAAACAGCAGAAATGTCATATCAACAAATAAAACAGCAGAAATGTCATATCAACAAATAAAACAGCAGAAATGTCATATCAACAAATAAAACAGCAGAAATGTCATATCAACAAATAAAACAGCAGAAATATCATATCAACAAATAAAACAGCAGAAATGTCATATCAACAAATAAAACAGCAGAAATATCATATCAGCAAATAAAACAGCAGAAATGTCATATCAATTTATAGAAAAGCAAGAACATCACAACAACGAATAAAACATCCGTAATGTCACAGTCAAATTATATAATAATAGAGAAATGCAGAGAGTTTAATGTGAATCCATATTTATCCTTTATAGACTACTCAAAGGCATTTGATTGTGTACAACATCAGAAACTTTGGGAAATAATGGAAAAAAATGGATTTCCAACACATTTGATACAATTAACATCACTGCTGTATCTAGACCAACAAGCAGCAGTAAGAATAAATGGTGAAACAACAACTTGGTTTGACATAAAACAAGGGGTCCGTCAGGGGTGCATATTGTCACCCTACTTATTTAACTTGTATACTGAAAATATAATAAGGAATGTTAGAGAAGATGTAGCAAAGAATATTACGATGCCATAACAATTGGAGGTTATGAAATACCAGAGATTAGATATGCTGATGACACAGTGTTACTGTCCACAACACAAAAAGGAATGGAAAAACTAATTATGTCAGTCCGTAAGAACAGCGAAGAGCAAAACCTCTATCTTAATGCGAAGAAAACTAAATTGATGACAACTGACAAAACAAACAAAGCAGCTGAAATATGTATCAATGAGGAAAAACTGGAAGAAGTGGAGAGTTTTGAATATCTTCGATCACTGCTAACTAATAATAGAGATACAATTAGGGAAATTAAAAGGAGGTCATCTATCGCTCTTCAAAAAGTAAAACAACTAAAGAATCTGTGGAGAGGAACAGACAGAACTACAAAAATAGGGTTTTTAAGGGCATGCATCTTTCCCCATCGCAACGTATGCCTGTGAGACTTGGACACTTAATAAAACAGCTGAGAAACACATAAATGCCTTTGAATGTAAATGCTACAGAAGAGTTCTTCAAATATCATGGACACAAAAAAGAACAAATATATCCATACTACAAGAACTTAATATTGAAGAGCCTGGCTAGTAAAGAGAATTAAAGAGAGAAAACTTAAATATTTTGGACACATTAAATGTCATGATAATCTAAAGAAAACCGTCTTGGGAGGGTACATAATGGGAAAAAGAAAGAGAGGAAGACCAAGGCGAAGATGGCTGCAAGACATCTTTGATGATCTGCAAGTAGATTCATCAGCATCAGGCCATCTTGCTCACAACCGAGAGGCCTACAGGAGTGCTGTTAGGGAGGCAAAGTTCCACAAGGGACATGCAAATAAATGAAATGAATGAATGCCACAGTAATGTACAAAACAGCAAGAACGTCACAGTAATTTATAAAACGACAAGAATGTCACAGTAATTTATAAAACACCAAGAACGTCACAGTAATTTATAAAACGACAAGAACGTCACAGTAATTTATAAAACACCAAGAACGTCACAGTAATTTATAAAACAGAAAGAACGTCACAGTAATTTATAAAACGACAAGAATGACACAACAACTTATAAAACAGCAAGAATGTCACAGTAACTTATAAAACAGCAAGAACGTCACAGTAACTTATAAAACAGAAAGAACTTCACGGTAATTTATAAATCAGCAAGAACGTCACAGTAATTTATAAAACAGCAAGACCGTCACTGTAACTTATAAAACAGCAAGACCGTCACTGTAACTTATAAAACAGCAAGAACGTCACAGTAACTTATAAAACAGCAAGAACGTCACAGTAATTTATAAAACGACAAGAATGTCACAACAACTTATAAAACAGCAAGAACGTCACAGTAATTTATAAAACAGCAAGAACGTCACAGTAATTTATAAAACGACAAGAATGTCACAACAACTTATAAAACATCAAGAACGTCACAATAATTTATAAAACAGCAAGAACGTCATAGTAATTTATAAAACAGCAAGAACGTCATAGTAATTTATAAAGCAGCAGGAACTTCATAGCTATTTATAAAACTGCAAGAACGTTGCAACAACTTATAAAACATCAAGAACGACATAGTAATTTATAACACAGCAAGAACGTCACAGTATTTTATAAAACATCAAGAACGACATAGTAATTTATAACACAGCAAGAACGTCATAGTAAGTTACAAAACATCAAGAACGTCATAGTAAGTTACACAACATCAAGAACGTCATAGTAAGTTACACAACATCAAGAACGTCATAGTAAGTTACACAACATCAAGAACGTCATAGTAAATTACACAACATCAAGAACGTCATAGTAAGTTACACAACATCAAGAACGTCATAGTAAGTTACAAAACGTCAAGAACGTCATAGTAAATTATAAAACAGCAGAAACATTCGCCTGACAACCCACCCTGTGAACAAAAGAATTCATGAGTCCACAAAAAAGAAACAGACTGAAAAGAAACAGCATCACCCATCTGACAACACAACTGCAACAACACTATAAAGACCTCCTCCCCACCTCTCATGAAGAAAATGAACCACTCCAAATTGTGGAGGAGCACAGTCACTGTGAGAAGATAACAGTCCTCACAGAGGTACCAGGCATACACAAAAAAGGACTACCTAACAACACTTCAGATGAAGACACTGACCCAGGAGCTGATTAACAGCAAATACAACCCAGCTGAATGGACCCAAGTGTACACAGATGGGTCTGCGGGAAAAGCAGTAAAAAATGGAGGTGGGGGCGTTACATAAGATACACAGATGGGAGATAAACCAAAAGGGCCTCTGCGACGGGAAAGATGTCCTCCAGCTACAGGGCAGAAACAACAGCTCTCCTTGAAGCCCTCAGAACACTTAAAACAGAAAACCAGCTACCACCACACAAAACAGCCTTCTTCACAGACTGCAGGGCACTTCTACAATCTCTAAAAACAACAAACAACCCACAGGCAAACATACAGGAAATCACAACAGAACTGAAGCACCTGACACTGTCAACAATCGTGGCCCTACAATGAATACCATCCAACTGTGGAGTAGCTGGCAATGACATAGCTGACAGCCTATCCATAGCTGGCAGCAATCAAGATCGAACCAATCATCCAGTAAACTACCAAGAGGCGAAAACCATAATCCGTAACCAGTGCAGATCTGAATGGAAAAAAGAAACTGAAATGCAACAATGAACCAGATCCAATACACCAACTACAAAGACATCAGCAAACCATCCTCTTTCGCCTAAGGACCGGCCACTGCAGACTACTGAGCCACCTGCGCCGACTCAAAATGTCTCACACAGACGAGTGTCCATGTGGCAGTGGAGTCCAGACTCCAGAACATATCCTTCAAGAGTGCCCAAACCATGCAGACCTGAGACGTGAGACATGGCCAGAGGACACAATCTTGGGGCAAAAGCTTTGGGGCTCCTATCAGGATCTGGGGAGGACTGCGGGCTTTGCCATGTCGACAGGGATCAGGATCTGAAGTGGCCAGCAACCTCGAACACAGAAGAAGAAGAAGAAACGTTATAGTAATTTATAAAATATCAAGAACGTCATAGTAAGTTATAAAACAGCAAGAACGTCATAGTAAATTATAAAGCAGCAAGAACGTCATAGTAAGTTATAAAACATTAACGTCAAAATAATTTATAAAACAGTAAGAACGTCGCAGTAATTTATAAAATAGCAAGAACAGTAATTTATAAAACAGTAAAAACGTCACAGTAATTTATAAAACAGTAAGAACGTCATAGTAACTTATAAAAAGCAAGAACGTCATAGTAACTTATAAAAAGCAAGAATGTCACAGTAATTTATAAAACAGCAAGAACGGCACAGCAATTCATAAAACAGCAAGAACGTCGCAGCAATTTATAAAAAAGCAATAACGTCACAGCAGTTTTTAAAGCAGGAAAAAAATGTCATGTCAACTAAGAAAACATCAGAAATGTCACAACAACTTATAAAACAGCACCGACAAAAAAAGCCATCTACAAGACAGTAAAAATCAAGACTTGACGGAAACACAAGAGAACTTCTTGTAGACCGAAAAATTTATGCCAGAGCTTTGTTCAGAATACTTATTTTAATGCAGCTGCTTTATACCAGTGCGACGTTTCGACTTCTAACTTCGTCAGACAAAATATTTTAAACCGGTTCAGATGAACTAACAATGGTCATAAATTAGTTCGGATAATCCCATGTGCTTTTAAAATGGGGAAAGTAAGTACTGCGGAAAAAAACCCACATGGAATGTACTGGCTAATTGGTACCGGACAACAGAGGGAACAGGTCTAGTTACAAATGCCAAAAATTGCTTAAAATGGAGAAACATGATCGTCAACTTCTATCTGTACGTGTGTGAGTCAGTTAAAAATGCAATAGAACAGTAATGTTTTTGTTGTTGTTGTTGTTGTTGTTGTAAGAAAAAAAAAACGGTATCCAAACTTGTTTAGCCTATTGCCCCCTTTCAAGAAGAGACCAAGTAAGAAATGACACCATCAGGTCAAAGGCCAAAGGTTGGAGTAACACCAGTATTACACTATATCAAGAAACAGCAAGTCAAATGGTTTGGCCATGTTACACGATTATCAGACAGTACATCACAGACAACATTCACATTAAGATCTGTAGGTAACAGAGGAAGTGGCCGCCCACACAGAAGATGGAGAGAGGAAATTACAGAAGCATTAAATATCCCGTTATATGAAGTAAAATGTATAAACTAGGAAAAAAGTAGGAACAGCTTTATTAATTAACGAGCACACAGTTGTGACATTTCGGTGTGAATGTTAATCACACAAAAAAACACAGGACGAAGAAATAGAGAGAGAGAAGACAAAATATAGATTCACATGAATACCATGTACAAAATATGAATGGAAAAAAATAGACTAAAATAAAACTAGATTAATGGAGCACTTAGCTGTGACTTGTAAGAAGCGGTGACTTGTAAGAAGCGGTGACTTGTAAGAAGCTGTGACTTGTAAGAAGCTGTGACTTGTAAGAAGCGGTGGCTTGTAAGAAGCGGTGGCTTGTAAGAAGCGGTGGCTTGTAAGAAGCGGTGACTTGTAAGAAGCTGTGTTCAGAAATGCGCGTGGTGGAGTGTAGAGAATGTTTAAACGGAGACCTTCATTATATGTGGGGCAAATCGCCGAGCCCCACCAAGACGTCTATTTGTCCCCTCAACACCGAAGGGTATATGAGGAAGGAGACAAGACAAGACAAGACAAGACAAGACAAGCCTCCTTTCCTTCCTGGTCATGTCCCCAATGCCACCCCATCCCTCCACCCAACTTCTCTTCACCCAAAATATTTCTCTTATCACCAGTCTCTGACCCACCTCCCCTCCCCCCCCCCCCTCAGTCTTATATTCCCCATGACCTCAGATGACCTGTACCTCCTCTTAAGAGAACTGCTGTTTTGAAAAGACAAATAAAAGAGTTCCTTTTCCTCGCCCAAGACATGGCCCACATAAACAACCTGAACTTGTCTGACTTGTGTTGTATTTCTTGTTTCTCCGGAACTTACAAACATGGCACAGGGTCGCTGTTAATATTTCAGGCCTGGACATTTGTTTTATGTGCTTGTTGTTATTGTGTGTTTTAAAGCCGTAATATGCTCCATTATGCCTCGAGTAATCTCCTATCCTCTCCCATTTAGTGTCTGAGGCTAGGAAACGCTGTGGGTGAGAGGATAAGGAAGGGAGTGAGAATGGGATCCGGAGAGGGAGTGGGCCGAGATTCAGTGGCGTAATATAAATAAATAAAGTCCCTTGTTTCTGAAATAGCTCAAGTCCCAGCAAATATAGCTGTAACAGAAAGAGGGATACCTGAGCGTCGATGTGCTTAGTGCGCTAGCGCCTCGAGAAGAAAAATAAGTGGTTCGAATCCTCCTAGAAGAGCCCAGGCCACCCATGTGTTGAAACGTGCACCTGGCTTCTTCTGGATCTGAGAAAGGAAAGGGGACCAAGCGTGATGCTGACCCTCTAGTGCGCTGAGCGCATCACCCTCCAGTGCGCTGAGTGCACCACCCTCTAATGCGCTGACCATACCACGCTCACGCGGGCACAAAAAGAAATAGAACCCGACAAAAGACTACCTGGTGGAGAATTGCAGAAGCAGAAATGAGTAGCGTGCAGCACAGATGGGGCACAGTAGAAATACTGGCCGCAGACCGTGAGAGAAGGAGAGAATTTGTTGCTACCCTACAAGACGCCATAGGTCATACTGGGCGGTGATTGCTTAGTCGGTCGCTTGTCAAGGACATAGTACTCCCTGCACTACATCACGTTTATGGTAGCATACCACATCTGCGATACCCCCATACCTACAACATCAAGTTTATGGTACCATACCACATCTTCGATACCCCCATACCTACAACATCAAGTTTATGGTAGCATAGCACATATTCTATATCTCTATACCTACAAAATCAAGTTTATGGTACCATACCACATCTGCGATACCCCCATACCTAGAACATCAAGTTTATGGTAGCACGCCACATCTGCGATGCCCCCATACCTACAACATCAAGTTTATAGTAGCACGCCACATCTGCGATGCCCCCATACCTACAACATCAAGTTTATAGTAGCACGCCACATCTGCGATGCCCCCATACTTACAACATCAAGTTTATGGTAACACGCCACATCTTCGATACCCCCATACTTACAACATCACGTTTATGGTACCATAGCACATATTCTATATCTCTATACCTACAAAATCAAGTTTATGGTACCATACCACATCTGCGATACCACCATACCTACATCATCAAGTTTATGGTAGCACGCCACATCTGCGATGCCCCCATACCTACAACATCAAGTTTATGGTAGCATGCCACACCTGCGATATCCCTATACCTACAACATCAACCTCAAAGTTACGGGCAGATGTAAAAGAATATAAAAAAAAGAAAAGTAAATACAGTGGTTCAATCGATTATCCCAATCCTCATTTATATAAACCCTCTTATTTTAATAGAAGAAAAAACAACAACAGAACACATGTTCACCATCGATTTTCCGGAGACCATAGTCTGTTGTTCCGTTTTCTGAAAGCAATTTTCAAGAGATGTTGCCAAATATATAAGATCTTAGGAGGGAAAAAAGGAAAAGAAATGGCGATTCCGCTTTATAATATATTACATATTGTAAGACGCAAACCTTCTCAATATTAATAATACGCTTTATATTTAAAGCATATACTCATATTTATACATTTCGGTATAGTTTATAATAGAAATCGTGGGGGAACCAGTTTAAAACAGTTGCGGGTCTAGTTACATGTTGTTCCACATAAAATGAAAGTTGTGATTTTTATGTTCGATTATGCGAACTCTTTGATTAACCAAACGAACCTTGGTTCTAATTAGTTCGGATAACTGACCCTCAGATTTTCTTTTTTTTTGTTTTGTTAGCAAGAACCATTTATGGACTTGAGTCTCCATGCCATAACCAGGCAAATGTAACACCATTACAGCTGCCCTTCTTCATATCTTTCAAATTACTACTGTCATGTGTAACACACTTCTTTTATTGATATTTTCATTGATTTCCCGTGGGGGTCTTTATCCTCTAGTGTCTTAAGCTGTTGTTATTCCTGTGTAATTAAATAAATGATAGACCTCTTTATAAGGTTTATTGTAGCGTCTTTCTTTCGTGTCCCGGGACACATTTTTTTTATCAAAGCCGTTGGAGACACTAAACGTGCAAGTAAATGCGACGTTACGGGACATTAAGAAGAGTCCGGCATCAATGTAACCAGGAAAAAAACTGAAAATACTGGTTATTGTTTCACTGTCACAGACAAGCACAATGTTCATTAAAGCGAGCATACAATAATTACCCGCCCTCAGTAAACACCCAAAGAAGTGAAGAGACAGACAGACTGGGAGTAAAGGGAGGAAGAATGCAATAGATCGATAGAAGCTGAACATACAAAGAAACAATGGGTAAAAACAGTAAAAGCCATATATAAAAGCATATGGATTAAAAAAAAAACAACGCCCCACAGCACAAACAGATGACGAATACCACAAACTCTCAAGAAATGACAAGGTGATAATCTCCCAACGGAGAACAGGACATTCCAGGCTGAGACACCATCTCACCAGCCCGGAAGCTGAAAATTAGCCCAACAGACCTACGTGCCAGAAACAAAAAGCAACAGACTCCACATCGCATCCTCCAGAGCTGCCATCTACGCGTCTAATTCAGGCATAGAACCTGGCCAGACTCCAACCCTGTACAAGAGAAGCTGTACGGCGATCCTGAAACCCAGAGACCCTGTTCCTCATCTCCGTTGACCCTGTCTCTCATCTCCGTTGGTACCCACGGTAACGGGTCTACCCTCGCTGTGGGGCAGGGATCTACATAGTCTCCATGGAGATGGAGTCTGCTCGAGAAAATTGCACACCCTCGGCTTAACCTCAGTCAAGGTCTGAAAAAAAAAGAGCGCAGCTGACGCAAGGCGCTTCCAGTCTGTCCGAGATGATGTTGTCTTTCAACATCTTCACCGCATCAGCTGCCAAAAAAACACAAGTTCACAGTTCCAGGGAAATTGATGAAGAAAAAGAAGAAGACTATCTATCCATCCATCCATCCATCCATCCATCCATCCGTCCGTCCGTCTGTCTGTCTGTCTGTCTGTCTGTCTGTCTGTCTGTCTGTCTGTCTGTCTGTCTAAAAGAATATAGAATCTTTATGATAGAATGAAAATTAACAGATAAAAGGGGAAATGTCAGACAATTTTGCGTGTATATTTCTTCAGTATTCGCAGCTAAAGCGTCTGTCTGTCTGTCTGTCTGTCTGTCTGTCTGTCTCTCTCTCTCTTTCTAACTCTCTCTCACTCCCTCCTTCTCTCACACAAATTCTCTCTCCCTCCCTTTCTCTGTCTCACACACAGACACACTGTCTCCCTCTCTTACACACACATTCTCTCTTCCTCCCTTTCTCACACACACACCCTATCTCTCTCTCTCTCTCTCTCTGACGACACAGACGTCTCCCATATGAATATCCCCTTTCAGAAAAGCGCCTGCACAAAGTCACCTGAACAAACTCATCAACGTACGTCCATCAAACACAACCGGAAACGCATTTCCGCTGTGGGAAGATCACGTGGCAGTCTCTCAAACACGATCAACCGCTTAACCGCATCCCTGGCATGTCTTCGATCATCTTAATAACCTGTCCTGGCTTCCGGTGACCTAGGGGGCAAACAATTCCCGTGAAGCAATGGACGCCACACTTTGGGTGGTGACTTTGATGTCAAAATAAGGCAATTGGAATGGCTAGGATGATAAAACAGGAGAGGGAAAAAAGCCGCCATTAATGATCACGTGCGTCTGTCAAAAGTCTGGATACGCGCAATGGCGCTTAGGTAAACAGCAGCTAACTCCAAGGTCTTTGTATTGATTAAGTAGCCATGTTTGCTTTGTTGTTTCGCCATTATTCTTGTGTTAATGAGGTCAAACACGTGTTCCATACAAATAATTAAAGCAACGGTTTATTGTAAAAATGTTTGTGTAATGTTGTACTTATATGTAAGTCATTTTGAGATCTTTTTTTTTTAATATTTACAGATCTGTTGTAAATTTTACAGCTCATTCATTCATTCATTTATTCATTCACTCATTTACATATCCCTTCGGAACTTTGCCTCCCTAACAGCACTCCTGTAGGTCTCTCGGTTGTAAGCAAGATGGCCTGCTGCTGAAGCATCCATTTGAGGATTATCAACGATGTCTTGCAGCCATCTTCGCCTTGGTCTTCCTCTTTTTCTTTTTCCCATTATGTACCCCTCCAACACGGTCTTCTCTAAATTATCATGACGTTTAATGTGTCCAAAATATTTAAGTTTTCTCTCTTTAATCCTCTTTACTAGCCAGCCTTCTTCAATATTAAGTTCTTGTAGTATAGATATATTTGTTCTTTTTTTATGTCCATGATATTTGAAGAACTCTTCTGTAGCATTTACATTCAAAGGCATTTATGTGTTTCTCAGCTGTTTTGTTAAGTGTCCAAGTCTCACAGGCTTTTACAGCTACAGGTTACATTTCATTTCTGATTTAAGAAAGAGGAAAAGGAAGAGGAGATTGAAGAAAAGGATATGAGAAATGATGAGCGAAGTGGAATTAGTCAGAAAGAGGGTAGTAGTATTAGTAGTAGTAGTAGTAGTAGTAGTATTAGAAGTAGTGCGAGTAGTAGTAATAGTAGTAGTAGTAGTAGTAATAGGTGTAGTACTAGCAGTAGTACGAGTAGTTTTAATAGGAGTAGTAGCAGTAGTATAATTATTAGTAGTAATAGTAGTAGTAGTATGATTAGTAGAGTAGGAGTAGTAGTACGAGTATTAGTAGTAATAGTAATAGTAGTAGTAGTAGTAGGAGTAGTAGTAATAGTAGTAGTAGTAGTAGTAGTAGTAGTAGTAGTAGGAGGAGGAGGAGCAGTAGTACGAGTATTATTAGTAATAGTATTAGCCCTAGGAGTAGTAGTAGTAGGAGTAGTAGTAGTAGGAGTAGTAGTAATACGAGTATTAGTAGTAATACGAGTATTAGTAGTAATAGTAGTATTAGTAGTAGGAATAGTAGTAGTACGTGCAGTAGTAGTAGTACTAGTAGAAGTAGTAGTAGTAGTAGTAATAGTAGTACGAGTGGTACAAGTAGTAGTAGTACTAGTAGAAGTAGTAGTAGTAGTAGTAATAGTAGTAGTACGAGTGGTACAAGTAGTAGTAGTAGTAGTAGTAGTAGTAGTAGTAGTAGTACGAGTAGTAGTAGTATTAGTAGTAGTAGTTAGAGTAGTAGTAGGAGAAAGAGCAGGAAGAGGGACAGCTGACATGACCTTTGCTATCTCTCAACTACAAGAAAGGTGCCCAGATCAGCACAATGACCTATTATCCGTTTTTGTAGACTTAACCAAAGCCTTTGATACTGTCAATATAGGCGGGCTTTGGCTAATAATGGCAAAATTTGGATGCCCAGCCAGGTTCATAGAAATAGTTTGTCAGTTTCATGAGGGCCTGAAAGTTTGTGTTCTCGATGATGGTGAGGTCTCCGAATCCTTTCCTGTTACCTGTGGGGTAAAGTAAGGATGTGTCCTTGCACCTACACTGGGGTAAAGCAGGGATGTGTCCTTGCACCCACACTGGGGTAAAGCAGGGATGTGTCCTTGCACCTGCACTGGGGTAAAGCAGGAATGTGTCTTTGCACCTACACTGGGGTAAAGCAGGGATGTGTCCTTGCATCTGAACTGTTCATGTGTTCTCGATCGTGTTCATGAACGCTTCCAGAATCTCAACGAAAACTGTTTTCAGTTAATTTCTAGAACAGACGGAAAGCTCTTCAATCTAAGGCGATTGAAAGCTGCCTCAAAAATTAGGAATGAGAAAATCAAAGACTTTCTCTTCGCCGATGATTGTGCACTAAATTCTGACTCAACATCTAACATGCAAACTATTATTGATAACTTCTCGGAGGCGTGTGACAACGTTGGCCTTACTATCAACATCGGAAAAGCAGAAGTTGTATGTCAACCCTCCACCAACAAAGAGTATACTGACCCGGAAATCGTGATAAAGGGACACAAGCTAAAATCCGTATACCCTGGGTGCTCAGAGAGCAGACCGCTCAAGAACTGAAAGTGCCCAGCACAAACTCGTAATGCGAAAAGTCAAGGCAGCACAAGCACCCACAACTGAATCTGGACATGCATGTTCCGTGTGTGGCAAAACTTTTAGAGTTCGTATAGGACTAGTTGATCACGTACGGACACACCTCTCCTTACTTTGACTAAGATGAATCTATGGTCATCATCGAAGACGATGGACGAAAAGCAACAACAACAACAATAGTAGTAATAGTAGCAGCAGCAGTATTAGTAGTAGTAGAAGTAGTAGTAATAGGAGTAGTAGTACTAATAGTATTAGTAGTAGAAGTAATAGTATTAATACGAGTAGTAGTAATAGTAGGCGATGGTTGGGACATGTGCTCCGAATGACTGACTACTCACTACCAAAAATAGCACTAAGATGGCCACCACAGGGAAACAGAAGTAAGGGTAGACCAAAAGAGACATGGAGAAGAACAACAGAAAGGATGTTGAGTAATAGAGGGCTCACCTGGGCAAGAGCAGAAAAAAAGGCGAGGGACAGGCATTTGTGGAAAACCCTTGCGGAAGCCCCATGTGCCCTGGGCACTTAAGGTTCAGAGAGAGAGAGAGAGAGAGAGAGAGAGAGAGAGAGTAATAGTAGTAGTAATACAAGTAGTAGTAGCAATAATAGTAGTAGTAGTAGTAGTACGAGTAGTAGTAGTAGTAGTAGTTTACTAGTAATACGAGTATAGTAGTTTACTAGTAATACGAGTAGTAGTAGCATTAGTAGTAGGAGAAGGAGTAGTAATCGTAGTAGTAGTAGTGGTAGTAGTAGTAGTAGTAGTCGTCGTAGGAGAAGGAGTAGTAGTCGTAGTAGTAGTAGTAGTAGTCGTAGTAGTAGTAGTCGTAGTAGTAGTAGTAGTCGTAGTAGTAGTAGTAGTAGTAGTAGTAGTAGGAGGAGGAGGAGGAGAAAGAGGAGGGGTAGGAGGAGGAGAATAAGGAGTAGTAGTAGATGTTGCTGGTGGCGGTGCTTTTGAAGAAGAAGAAAAAGGAGGAGGTGGAGAACGAGGAGGAGGAAGTGGAAATAGAGAGAAATAATATGAGAAATAGGTGACAGAGAAAGAGACAGGATAAGAAGAGAGAATGACGGAGTTGGCAGTAGAGAGATTGACGGAGAGAAGAAAAGATTAAATAAAGTGAGTATAAAGAAAGAAAGAAAGAAAGAAAGAAAGAAGAAAGAAAGAAAGAAGGAAGAGATTAAACAGAATGTAGAAACTAAGACTAGATAGATAATGCAGACAATATAAAGTGAGCAGGTGTCCTCTCTGTCTTGACTGCTAAGAAGGCTCCACTCCTAAGTTCAGTACACTCAGGCTCACATACATTACTATTCAGCTTGAGTAACAGCACAGTACACAGGACTGCCAGTCTAGCAGTGGAGCTTTCGAGAGCCAAGAAGATGGTTCTTATGCATGTGCGAGATGAGTAGAGCTAGGGGAGCTAACCAATAGAATTCTTTCCTTCGTCTCATAACAAAGAATGCTCTTCTAATTCTAGCCAAAGTTTACTTTTCTCTATGCAAACTTAGAACAGCTTTATGCTGTTCCCTAGTTAACCATTACTGGGAGTTGGGACCAGCAATTATTCTTCAAGAAAACCTTAAGAAAATTATTTCGCAACATTAAGGATTATCGTCCTTGTAGTCTAGGGGAAGACCACGGCATCTCCGATGTCATGCCAAAAGAATGTCCTCCAGTGCTCAAATATTGATGACGTCATTTCTGTGTTTTTTTTTTTATTCTATTTTATTACCTTCTTATGTCCAAGGATCCTCATATTTTATCCCCAGAAATCTGTACCTTTCAAGTCAGTGGGGTCATTAAAAAATCACAAAAGAAAGGACGGAATATTGAAAATTTTTTTTCAGAAAGAAAAACCAAATGCATTTGACAGAACTGGATCACGCGTGTTCACCATAGTTAATGTTTTTAGTCTAATTAACTGATCTCACTGCAAACCAGGACATGCCACTGCCTGCTCCGCTGCACGTTCCAGTAACCAGTGAGGAGTGTGTAAACTAATTGTCCCTGTCACGCGTTGGTTGTGCGTTCATCACTTCAGTCCACCATAGCAGGAGCTTATACTACCCTCGCCATGTTTCACCCCCCCTCCCCCCCATAACAGCGTTCAAGATGATAGACTTGCCCAGTCTCAGCATCCTTTTACAGGAGAGCCTTTCCAGCCAGCCAGTCTGTCTGTCTGTCTATCTGTCCGTCTGGCTGTCTGTCTGCTTGCCTGTCTGCCTGTCTGTCTATCTGTCTGCCTGCCTGTCTGTCTGCCTTCCTGCCTGCCTGTCTGTCTGCCTTCCTGCCTGCTATCTGTCTGTCAGTCTGTCTGTCTGCCTGCCTGTCTGTCTGCCTGCCTGCCTGTCTGCCTGCCTGCCTGTCTGTCTGTCTGTCTGTCTTCCTGCCTGTCTGTCTGTCTGCCTGCCTGCCTGCCTGTCTGCCTGCCTGTCTGTCTGTCTGTCTGCCTGCCTGCCTGCCTGCCTGTCTGCCTGCCTGCCTGCCTGTCTGTCTGCCTGCCTGCCTGCCTGTCTGTCTGTCTGTCTGTCTGTCTGCCTGTCTGTCTGCCTGCCTGCCTGTCTGTCTGTCTGTCTGTCTGCCTGCCTGTCTGCCTGCCTGCCTGTCTGTCTGTCTGTCTGCCTGCCTGCCTGTCTGTCTGTCTGTCTGCCTGCCTGTCTGTCTGCCTGCCTGTCTGTCTGTCTGTCTGTCTGCCTGCCTGTCTGTCTGTCTGTCTGTCTGTCTGTCTGTCTGTCTGTCTGTCTGTCTGTCTGTCTGTCTGTCTGTCTGTCTGTCTGTCTGTCTGTCTGTCCCGCTCATTACCATGCACGTGCCTGGAATAGTAGATTTGACAGTTTTTGTTTTCAAACTGAATTCTTCTTACATAGTTTTCTTTTTAAAAAAAGTCTGCTTTTAGTCTTCTCACAGAATTCAGT
The DNA here is from genome assembly GCA_009760885.1 of Achatina immaculata. Taxonomy (NCBI): domain Eukaryota; kingdom Metazoa; phylum Mollusca; class Gastropoda; order Stylommatophora; family Achatinidae; genus Lissachatina; species Lissachatina immaculata. Next base: position 29,330,333 of record CM019701.1, read on the forward strand.
AGGCCAGGGCTTGAATATCAGTTCTACAACCAAGAGAACTAATCTCGTTTTAGATCGAATTTTGTTTTCCTGGGGTAGAAAATTAAAAACCCGTTCCAAATATTCTGTGACGACTGCTCTACGTAAGCAGCCATTGGCCCCTCTATTTTATAGCAAATCTCCAAGTACATACACACTAACAGGCATACAAACACACTAACAGGCATAAAAACACACTAACAGGCATAAAAACACACTAACAGGCATACACACACACTAACAGACACACAAACACACTAACAGGCATACAAACACACTAACAGTCATACAAACACACTAACGGACACACAAACACACTAACAGGCATACAAACACACTAACGGACACACAAACACACTAACAGGCATACAAACACACTAACGGACACACAAACACACTAACAGGCATACAAACACACTAACAGGCACACAAACACACTAACAGACACACAAACACACTAACAGGCACACAAACACCCTAACAGACACACAAACACACTAACAGGCACATAAACACATTAACAGGCATACACACACACTAACAGACACATAAACACACTAACAGGCATACACACACACTAACAGACACACAAACACACTAACAGGCATACAAACACACTAACAGTCATACAAACACACTAACGGACACACAAACACACTAACAGGCATACAAACACACTAACAGGCATACAAACAAACTAACAGACATACACACACATTAACAGACACACAAACACACTAACAGGCATACAAACACACTAACAGACATACAAACACACTAACAGACACACAAACACACTAACAGGCATACAAACACACTAACAGGCATACAAACACACTAACAGACATACACACAAACACACTAACAGCCATATAAACACACTAACAGACACACAAACACACTAACAGGCATACAAACACACTAATAGACATACACACAAACACACTAACAGCCATATAAACACACTAACAGACACACAAACACACTAACAGGCATACAAACACACTAACAGACATACACACAAACACACTAACAGGCATACAAACACACTAACAGGCATACAAACACACTAACAGGCATACAAACACACTAACAGGCATACAAACACACTAACAGGCATACAAACACACTAACAGGCATACAAACACACTAACAGGCATACATACAAACACACTCACAGACACACAAAACACAATAACAGACACAGACACACACACACACACTAACACACACACAAACACAATAACAGATACAGACACACAAATACACTAATCAACGACACAAAAGGAAGAAAGTAAATCAGACTTTGCACATAGCATTTTTTAAATATTTAAATCTATAACAGCTGCTCATATCACACATACACATACACACGTATACGTCCACTAAGACATAATGAAATAATGTTTATTCTATTTTTTCTTAATTCGGAGACAAATTTTCAAAAACTTTGTAATGGTAGCAAGGAAAATTTATAGCAACAATAACGAAACAAATCATTTTATACGTGAATTTGTTGTGTGTTCCATTTTAACAAAATTTCCATTTTTTTTTTTTTTAATTGAGGGGACCTAAAGAGTTAAATGCCCGAAAAGAGGGCAGAGAAAGTGACCTTTCAAACTAGTCTGTGGCACGAATAAAGAACCGCCGACTACCACTCGCGTGTTCCTGAATGGGGCAATGTCCTAATTCGGCTAATTTGAAAAACAATGCGCCATTTCAGAACGGCTCAGTTTGTCCGATACTTCGAAAACAGAGAGGATTCTAATACATAAGAGTATGAAAATTATAGGACTGTTTTTGCGTGTTTGTTTATGTAATGCATATTTTCAAAATGCCACATTTTGTCGCCGGCTTATAAGTGATGTGAACATGAATTATGTTTAACAATATCTCGATACAATCCACACACAGATTCATGGAAGGCTTGTGCACAATATGCTGTGATTTTCTTTCTATCTTCTATTTTCCATGTTCCTTCATCAAAGTATTTTCCATGGTCCTTCATCAAAGTATTTTCCACGGTCCTTCATCAAAGTATTTTCTACGGTCCTTCATCAAAGTATTTTCCACGGTCCTTCATCAAAATATTTTCCATGGTCCTTCATCAAAGTATTTTCCGCGGTCCTTCATCAAAGTATTTTCCATATTCCTCCATCAAAGTCTGCGCACCAGAGTAGCACAGTGTAGTAGTTTGTTATTTTTTCTATTGCAGTGATTGGTGGTTTAATAATTAGTTTCTTACTTACAGCCCCGTAACCACGGTAGCGTAGTGCTTAGAGTACTCCCCTGCTGACCACAAGGTCCTTGGTTCGATTTCGCACTGCGGGGGGAATCTTTTGGAACCGACTGGCACCGGGGTCAACCTAACCTAAAAAAACGATGGGTACTTGGGATTTCCCTAGGAAAACAAAGGCAGCGAGAACAGATGCTAGCACCCTTATCTCAAATGCTATCAGTCAGTCATTTGCATGTCCCTTGCGGAAATTTGCCTCCCTAACAGCTCTCCTGTAGGCCTCTCGATTGTGAGCAAGATGCCCTGCTGCTGATGCATCCATTTGCAGATTATCAACGATGTCTTGCAGCCATCTTCGCCTTGGTCTTCCTCTCTTACACTAACAGCCATATAAACACACTAACAGACACACAAAACACACTAACAGGCATACAAACACACTAACAGACATACACACAAAACACACTAACAGGCATACAAACACACTAACAGGCATACAAACACACTAACAGGCATACAAACACACTAACAGGCATACAAACACACTAACAGGCATACAAACACACTAACAGGCATACAAACACACTAACAGGCATACATACAAACACACTCACAGACACACAAAACACAATAACAGACACAGACACACACACACACTAACACACACACAAAACACAATAACAGATACAGACACACAAATACACTAATCAACGACACAAAAGGAAGAAAGTAAATCAGACTTTGCACATAGCATTTTTTAAATATTTAAATCTATAACAGCTGCTCATATCACACATACACATACACACGTATACGTCCACTAAGACATAATGAAATAATGTTTATTCTATTTTTTCTTAATTCGGAGACAAATTTTCAAAAACTTTGTAATGGTAGCAAGGAAAATTTATAGCAACAATAACGAAACAAATCATTTTATACGTGAATTTGTTGTGTGTTCCATTTTAACAAAATTTCCATTTTTTTTTTTTTTAATTGAGGGGACCTAAAGAGTTAAATGCCCGAAAAGAGGGCAGAGAAAGTGACCTTTCAAACTAGTCTGTGGCACGAATAAAGAACCGCCGACTACCACTCGCGTGTTCCTGAATGGGGCAATGTCCTAATTCGGCTAATTTGAAAAACAATGCGCCATTTCAGAACGGCTCAGTTTGTCCGATACTTCGAAAACAGAGAGGATTCTAATACATAAGAGTATGAAAATTATAGGACTGTTTTTGCGTGTTTGTTTATGTAATGCATATTTTCAAAATGCCACATTTTGTCGCCGGCTTATAAGTGATGTGAACATGAATTATGTTTAACAATATCTCGATACAATCCACACACAGATTCATGGAAGGCTTGTGCACAATATGCTGTGATTTTCTTTCTATCTTCTATTTTCCATGTTCCTTCATCAAAGTATTTTCCATGGTCCTTCATCAAAGTATTTTCCACGGTCCTTCATCAAAGTATTTTCTACGGTCCTTCATCAAAGTATTTTCCACGGTCCTTCATCAAAATATTTTCCATGGTCCTTCATCAAAGTATTTTCCGCGGTCCTTCATCAAAGTATTTTCCATATTCCTCCATCAAAGTCTGCGCACCAGAGTAGCACAGTGTAGTAGTTTGTTATTTTTTCTATTGCAGTGATTGGTGGTTTAATAATTAGTTTCTTACTTACAGCCCCGTAACCACGGTAGCGTAGTGCTTAGAGTACTCCCCTGCTGACCACAAGGTCCTTGGTTCGATTTCGCACTGCGGGGGGAATCTTTTGGAACCGACTGGCACCGGGGTCAACCTAACCTAAAAAAACGATGGGTACTTGGGATTTCCCTAGGAAAACAAAGGCAGCGAGAACAGATGCTAGCACCCTTATCTCAAATGCTATCAGTCAGTCATTTGCATGTCCCTTGCGGAAATTTGCCTCCCTAACAGCTCTCCTGTAGGCCTCTCGATTGTGAGCAAGATGCCCTGCTGCTGATGCATCCATTTGCAGATTATCAACGATGTCTTGCAGCCATCTTCGCCTTGGTCTTCCTCTCTTTCTTTTTCCCACTATGTACCCTTCCAACACGGTCTTCTCTAAATTCTCATAACGTTTGATGTGTCCAAAATATGTAAGTTTTCTTTGTTTAATCCTTTTTACTAGCCAACTTTCTTCAATATTAAGTTCTTATAGTATGGATATATGTGTTCTTTTTTTGTGTGTCCATGATATTTGAAGAACTATTCCGTAGCATTTACATTCAAGGACATTTATGTGTTTCTCAGCTGTTATGTTAAATGTCCAATTCTCACAGGTTATGTTGCGATGCATACCCTTAAAAATCTTACTTTCCCAATTCTATCAGTTCCTGCCCACAGCTTAAATGCTGTAGCGGCCTAGAAATGAAATGCGAAGGCACTAACACTTCATACCCCGCTACGCTACTGCATGCAAATGCCAGGGGAAATAATCATTACAACCTGAATCAAAATACATTGTACATGCAAACAGGAAGATTATAACGAAGATGACAAAACGACCAGTCCAAAATTTGTGGCGCATGTTTGGGGTAGAGGCTGGCTACAGTACCTACGGCAAGAGGGAATATCGAAGGTAAAAGAGGCAGAGGTAGACAAAGAGAAAAGATGTTTGATAGTTTGGTGTCCTGGTAAGGGAAATTCTCTCAGTGACAAGCCCACAGAGATGCACAAGGGATCGAAGGCTTTGGAAGGCCATGATATCCTAGTCTAGTCAGGAAGAACCCTGAGAGATAGATAATAAAGAAGAAGAAGAAGAAGAAGAAGAAGAAGAAAAAGAAGAAGAAGAAAATATATTGTAATTTATCCACCATCATCCTACAGCTATTCTCTTTCTATTCAGCCCCGCAGTGAATGTTCCTATTAAAAAAACAAAAACCGAAACAAAAAGTAAATGACCAGAACAACCGCCAGAATCTTCAGGTAGTTGTTTCTGAGACCGCTCTTCCCTGGTGGCAGAGATCGCGTCTGAAGGGGCGCTTCTGTCCGGCGCCACTGATTCACAACAGCGTCCCTTGCCCCGTCCCATTTCCCGGGGCCATATAAACGGTACGTGTATGGTGTGACCGGTCCAAATATCACTTTCAGTGCCAAGATTGGGTCCTTCCACAAAAGGTCATCTGAAAGAAATAAGTATGAAAACTTATATTTAAAAACCACATTTGATGAATATAACGTTAGACCTTACTTATTACATTAAAAGTAATACCCAGACATGTAGACGAACTATTAACTCTCGCGACTTCCGTTCTGAAGACGCTGTCCCTTTTGGTAATCAGTGAACCATAGCTGACATGCTAGCGTGAGAGTTCGAGGAACCATAGCTGACATGCTTGTGTGAGAGTTCGAGGAACCATAGCTGACATGCTAGTGTGAGAGTTCGAGGAACCATAGCTGACATGCTAGTGTGAGAGTTCGAGGAACCATAGCTGACATGCTTGTGTGAGAGTTCGAGGAACCATAGCTGACATGCTAGAGTGAGAGTTTGAGGAACCATAGCTGACATGCTAGCGTGAGAGTTCAAGGCCCCATAGCTGACATGCTAGAGTGAGAGTTCAAGGAACAATAGCTGACATGCTAGAGTGAGAGTTCGAGGACCCATAGCTGACATGCTAGCGCGAGAGTTCGAAGAACCATAGCTGACATGGTAGAGTGAGAGTTCGAGGACCCATAGCTGACATGCTAGCGTGAGAGTTCGAGGAACCATAGCTGACATGCTAGTGTGAGAGTTCGAGGAACCATAGCTGACATGCTAGTGTGAGAGTTCGAGGAACCATAGCTGACATGCTAGTGTGAGAGTTCGAGGAACCATAGCTGACATTGTAGCGTGAGAGTTCGAGGAACCATAGCTGACATGCTAGTGTGAGAGTTCGAGGAACCATAGCTGACATGCTAATGTGAGAGTTCGAGGAACCATAGCTGACATGCTAGAGTGAGAGTTTGAGGAACCATAGCTGACATGCTAGTGTGAGAGTTCGAGGAACCATAGCTGACATGCTAGTGTGAGAGTTCGAGGAACCATAGCTGACATGCTAGTGTGAGAGTTCGAGGAACCATAGCTGACATTGTAGCGTGAGAGTTCGAGGAACCATAGCTGACATGCTAGTGTGAGAGTTCGAGGAACCATAGCTGACATGCTAATGTGAGAGTTCGAGGAACCATAGCTGACATGCTAGAGTGAGAGTTTGAGGAACCATAGCTGACATGCTAGCGTGAGAGTTCAAGGCCCCATAGCTGACATGCTAGAGTGAGAGTTCAAGGAACAATAGCTGACATGCTAGAGTGAGAGTTCGAGGACCCATAGCTGACATGCTAGCGCGAGAGTTCGAAGAACCATAGCTGACATGGTAGAGTGAGAGTTCGAGGACCCATAGCTGACATGCTAGCGTGAGAGTTCGAGGAACCATAGCTGACATGCTTGTGTGAGAGTTCGAGGAACCATAGCTGACATGCTAGTGTGAGAGTTCGAGGAACCATAGCTGACATGCTAGTGTGAGAGTTCGAGGAACCATAGCTGACATTGTAGCGTGAGAGTTCGAGGAACCATAGCTGACATGCTAGTGTGAGAGTTCGAGGACCCATAGCTGACATGCTAGTGTGAGAGTTCGAGGAACCATAGCTGACATGCTAGCGTGAGAGTTCGAGGAACTATAGCTGACATGCTAATGTGAGAGTTCGAAGAACCATAGCTGACATGCTAGAGTGAGAGTTTGAGGAACCATAGCTGACATGCTAGCGTGAGAGTTCAAGGCCCCATAGCTGACATGCTAGAGTGAGAGTTCAAGGAACAATAGCTGACATGCTAGAGTGAGAGTTCGAGGACCCATAGCTGACATGCTAGCGCGAGAGTTCGAAGAACCATAGCTGACATGGTAGAGTGAGAGTTCGAGGACCCATAGCTGACATGCTAGCGTGAGAGTTCGAGGACCCATAGCTGATAAGGTAGCGTGAGAGTTCGAGGAACCATAGCTGACATGCTAGTGTGAGAGTTCGAGGAACCATAGCTGACATGCTAATGTGAGAGTTCGAGGAACCATAGCTGACATGCTAGAGTGAGAGTTTGAGGAACCATAGCTGACATGCTAGCGTGAGAGTTCAAGGCCCCATAGCTGACATGCTAGAGTGAGAGTTCAAGGAACAATAGCTGACATGCTAGAGTGAGAGTTCGAGGACCCATAGCTGACATGCTAGCGCGAGAGTTCGAAGAACCATAGCTGACATGGTAGAGTGAGAGTTCGAGGACCCATAGCTGACATGCTAGCGTGAGAGTTCGAGGAACCATAGCTGACATGCTTGTGTGAGAGTTCGAGGAACCATAGCTGACATGCTAGTGTGAGAGTTCGAGGAACCATAGCTGACATGCTAGTGTGAGAGTTCGAGGAACCATAGCTGACATTGTAGCGTGAGAGTTCGAGGAACCATAGCTGACATGCTAGTGTGAGAGTTCGAGGACCCATAGCTGACATGCTAGTGTGAGAGTTCGAGGAACCATAGCTGACATGCTAGCGTGAGAGTTCGAGGAACAAGAATTAGCAGTTCCATGGAGATTGAAGAAGCTGACCCAGTTTTCAGTAAAAATTCCTATTCTAGAGATATGTCTTAAAGGTACTGCGTAGTCCGTCTGTCTTCATGCATAGTCTGTCTGTTCTCATGTATAGTTTTTTGGGGGGTATAATCTGTCTGTCCTCTTGAGAAGAGAAATTATGGCAGTGCTCAGAGACAAGGGTGTACATGGAAGGAAGCAGAGAATCATTTCAAGAACAGGAATGACTGGAGAGCCTTTGTCCGTGGCCTATGCCTTATGCTTTCAAGAGAGTGAAAGGCGATGATGATGATGTCTGTCGTTTTGATTAGTTTATCTGTCTTCTTGTTAGTCTGTTTTCTTCCAGAGGCTGTCTTCTTGTGTAGTCTAATTTCTTGCATAGTCTGCCTTCTTGTTTAATATTTCTTCTTATATAGTCTGCCTTCTTGTTTAATATTTTTTCTTGCATAGTCTGCTTTCTTGTTTAATCTTTCTTCTTACATAGTCTGCCTTCTTTGTTTTCTTGCTTAGTCTATCTTCTTGATAGTCTTCTTGTATAGTCTATCTATCTTTTATTGATTAGTCTGTGTTTTTGCATAGTTTATCTATCTTCATGATTAATCTGTCTGAAGAAGTCTATGTTTTGTATTGTCTGTCTTGTTGCATTGTCTGTCTGTCTTTTTTTTTTGCATTAGTCTATCTATCTTCATGATCAATCTATTTATCTTCTTGTTTAGTCTTTCTTCTTGCATAATCTTGTACAATCTGTCTTCTTGCATAATCTTGTATAATCTGTCTTCTTGCATAGTCTGTCTTCTTGTATAGTTTATCTGTCATCTTGCATAGTTTATCTGTCATCTTGCATAGTTTATCTGTTTTCTTGGATAGTTTATCTACCTTCTTGCATAGCTTATCCTGTATAGTTTGTCCGTCTTCTTGTATAGTTTATCTGTCTTTTTGTAGTTTATCTGTCTTCTTGGATAGTTTATCTGCCTTCTTGCATAGCTTATCCTGTATAGTTTATCCGTCTTCTTGTATAGTTTATCTGTCTTCTTGCATAGTTTACCCGTCTTCTTGTATAGTTTATCTGTCTTCTTGTATAGTTTATCTCTCTTCTTGCTTAGTTTATCTGTCTTCTTATATAGTTCATACACCTACTTGCATAGTTTATCCTGTATAGTTTATTTGTCGTCTTGTATAGTTTATTCGTCTTCTTGTAAACCATGTCTATTTTCATACATAAACTAATTTATTGTACGTGAACTCAGAATCAGGCCTAGCCGACGCAGTCATTTTATTGCCCTCTGGATTCATTTTAAACCTTCAACAGAAAAATAAAAATCCATATAATAACATACATTGATCTGGATAGCATCCAACAAGTTTAGCCAACTCATCCATGAACTGGATATAATCCACTTGGATTGTGTGTCTCCGAGAATTGGTGTATCTCCTGGCAAGTGCAGCATCTTTTGCCTTTATGTCTTTCCACATTTCATCTTCAGAGGGCAAAACGGCAACTCCCTGGTGATTTCAATAATAAAAAATTGAGTGTTAAAAAATAATGGAGTTTGGAATTTTTGTACTCGGTTTTAAAGTGCAACCTGGCATGTAGAGTTCTTCTTCTTCTTCTTCTTCTTCTTCTTCAATCTTCTTCTTCTTCAATCTTCTTCTTCTTCTTCTTCAATATTTTTCTTCTTCAATCTTCTTCTTCTTCTTCTTCTGCTTCTTCTTCCTCTTCTTCTTCAATCGTCTTCTTCTTCTTTTTCTTCTAAAATCTTTTTCTTCTTCAATCTTCTTCTTCTTCAATCTTCTTTCTTCTTCTTCTTCTTCTTCTTTTTCTTCTTCTTCTTCTTCTTCAATATTTTTCTTCTTCAATCTTTTTCTTCTTCTTCTTCTTCTTCTTCAATCTTTTTCTTCTTCCTCCCCCCTCCTTCTCCTTCATCCTACTCCCTCTTCTTCTTTTCCTTCCTCCCCCTCCTCCTCCTCCTTCTCCTTCCTCCTTCCTCTTCTTCTTCTCCTCTGAATTCAGCAGCTTTCTGAGACTCACTGCTGCAGACAAGACATGTCTCCATTCCTCTCTGTTCTTGACCTTCTCTTGCCAGTTGTTGATTCCAAGAGCCCATATATCATCTTCTAGGATGTCTTGCCATCGTCGTCTATGTCTACCTCATGGTCTATCCCCTTTCATCACTTGTTTGTATCCTCCTCCGTTCCCTATAAATGCCCGAGTCATCTCAGTGTGTAGTTTTTTTTCATAATGGCTGTTATAAGCGGAGAGTTAAACAATGTATAGATTTATTTGTTACTTTTTGCCTTGTACTGTTGTGTTATAACGTCTCTTACCGGTCCATATATCTTTCTCAGGAATCTGTTCTCGATTGTTGAAGGTAAAGGTCTCCGATTGCCAGTGGTTCCAACCCTTTTAACACCCAATTATCTCTTTCTAATTACATGTAAGCTCAGCCAACGATCCTGTATGTGATATGGTCCCTACATAAAAATTGTTATATAACAGAGCCACGTGATGCTAGATCGATAGCCTAGCCATGGCTAACCTGATATGTGCCTCGAGCCATATGTTGGACACCAAGGAAACAACTGTGCTAGATCACGTGGTGTCAAACTGACGCCCTCCACCTGAGGCTTATTTTAGGGGGTAAAGAGGGTTGTTCGATGAGGGAATCAGCGACCCATAGCTGATCTGCCAGCGTCAGGGTTAGCGAACCATAGCTGATCTGCCAGCGTCAGGGTTAGCGAACCATAGCTGATCTGTCAGCGTCAGAGTTAGCGAACCATAGCTGATCTGCCAGCGTCAGGGTTAGCGAACCATAGCTGACCAAGACCCTGTCCCGCCTCTCCTTGGTACCCCCAGTAACAGGCCTAGCATGGCTAACGGAGCAGGGATCGCCATATTCCTCATGGTGGTGGAGTCTGGTAAAGAAGCATTGCACCCCTCCCCCCCCGCCCGCTTTTTATCTACACTCCGGGACTGAAAAAAGTAGCCGCCATAACCCGCTCCCACGCCGATACGATGCTTTGCCTCAACATCTCTACAGCATTGGCTGTAAAGAACAACAGCTCGCAGTTACAGGGACCTCCTACAAGTACAGGGTTTATCTTACGGCCGCGAGGTTATTATGAAAAATCTAATTTTATTTGGTTAAAATTAAAATGATATTTAACTTTTAAAAAACGTGCGTATATTAATTTATTGCCCTCAAAAGCATGTAAAACTACTTCTAAAGGGCCGAAAAGCTGATTAAATACAAACAATTCAGGTTTTACTTCATAACTGTCATTTTTTCTCATGTTTATGTCAGTTGGGAAAACCTAGTTAATTTATATGCGGTCCACGCTTGGCTTTCGCTTGCACTTGTAGCCCCCTGAGGGCAGTTAACTTGGGCACCCCCTCCCCCAACCCCCAATTGGTAGAAGGTCGGAGCATTAAACATGGCTAAAGAACAAAGCCGACATTTGGCCCTGAAGTGACCTAAACAACAGGTTCCCGCGCTTTCTTCAACCCAACTAAAGCGATTAGATTACTCCTAGTCTTCAGGTGGAGTCTGCAATCTGCTTATTTGCACCACCACCCCCCCCCCCCTCCGCCTGCAAAAACTTGTAAACTAATCATAACAATTCTAAAAATCGACTTTTAAATATTCATTTATAAACCACAGAGTTACTGGATTATCACACTGTATTTAACAGTGGTTCCCAACCTGTGTGCAATGCTACCTTTGGTGCATTTAAAAACTCAAATGGAAGGCCGAGTTGAGATTAGGGAGCGACAGAAACGATAATATGCAAATGAACGAAAAGGGGGCGCTACTGATATCTCGTAGAAGGACACAGGTTCTCCGTTCCCCCCCCCCCCAAAAAAAAGCGTGAGAACCACTGAATTAATGTCTGATTTTTAAAAAAAATATGAAAATCAAAAATACAGAATATGCTGAAACTTGGCTTTCTTCAAAACAAACATCAGCGAAGTTGTAGCAAAGACTACAAGACTCGTACCTTGATGACGCGAGTTGCCAGGCGGCACTGCATCTCAGAAATTGGCATGATGGCCCCAAGAGGCTGGAAACAGCCAATCACAGCCAAGGTCTTCTGTTCCAGACTCGGTGGATACATGTACTTGTACAGCTGGACTCGATTATCCTGGACATCGATTATCTGGAAAGTTTTGAGAGTTTTCAGTTACACGTAAATGTAGAAATCACGGAAGAATGACAATAAGACAGAGTTATGCACCCACGAACGATGCAGATGATGAGGTGAAAGACGATTTCTATCGCCAATTACAACAAACCATCAACAAAGTCCCTAAACACGACATCCTAATTGCTATGGGGGACTTCAATGCTAAGGTAGGGAAGGATAATACCGACGTTGAAAAAGTGATGGGGAAAGAAGGAATTAACATGGTTAATCAGAACGGAGAAAGATTAATTGAAATATGTCTAACAGAGGGCATGGTTATTGGAGGCACAATATTTCCACACAAAGAGATACATAAAACAACTTGGATATCTCCAGCTAGAAACCAGATATATCATTTTTGTGTTAGAAAGCAATACAGAACATCTCTGGTAGATGTAAGGGCATATAGGGGTGCAGATGTCAACAGTGATCACAACCTGTGTATAGGGAAAATAAAACTAAAACTGAAAAGCCAACACAAGAAATCAGTACACAAAAAGATAAACAGCCACAGCCTACAAGAAGAGAATGCTAACAGTAATTTCAATCAGGAACTTGCCAATCATTCCACAACACCCAGTGAAGTAAAGGATATAGGTATAGATGAATTATGGAATTCTTACAGCACAGCCATAATCACAGCAGCAAAAGCAAGAGCTGGACTGGAAAAAACCAAATAGAAAAGCATGGATATCAGAAAACACATGAAAATACATACATGAAAGACGAATAGCCAAATTACACATGTTGAATGTAAAAACAGATCTGGCGAAAGCAACATACACAGAAATAGGCAAGAAAGTAAAAAGTTCAGCTAGAAGGGATAAAAGATGACAATAGACAATATGGCGAAAGAGGCAGAGAAAGCAGCAAAAACAGGAGACAGCAAAACTTTATATAACATACAGAAGAGGCTAACAAGTGCTATTACACCTAAAGAAAGACCAATCCTTAGCAAAACTGGAACCTTATTAACATCAAGTAAAGACCAAAAGCAAAGATGGGCTGAACACTTCCAAGAAATACTTAATTGACCACATCCAAAAGAATTGTTAAACCTTGAAACCGACTTACCAGCCTCACAACTAAATGTCAACTCAGATGAAATTACATTGCATGAAATTGAAACAGCAGTGAATGTAATGGCTAACAAAGCTGCAGGTGAAAATGAAATAACACCCGAAATGCTAAAAGCTATCAATAGTGACAACATGGGACAACTACAGAGAATGTTTAACAAGATTTAGAAAGAAAAAAAGGTCCCTTGTAAATGGAAAAAAGGAATCATTGTTAAAATACCAGAAAAAGGCAACCTTAGTGACTGTAACAAATGGAGAGGAGTAACCTTAATATCAGTTGTGTCAAAAGTATTTTGCAAGGTCATTTTGAATAGACTTAAAGATACAGTGGATACCGCAATGAGAGAAGAACAAGCAGGATTTCGAAAAGGGAGAAGCTGTCTCGACCAGATCTTTACTCTAATAATAATACTTGAAGAACATATTGAAAAGCAGAAACCATTAATACTGAACTTCATAGATTTTAAAAAGGCATTTGATAGCATACACAGAGATTCATTATGGAGAATTTTAAGTCTATATGGAATACCATCTAAAATTGTCAACATCATTAAGGACTTATACAATGGATATGTTTGTGCAGTCAAGACAGAAGAAGGGATGAGTGAATGGTTCCTGATTGAAACAGGTGTGAAACAAGAATGTATACTGTCTCCTTTACTTTTTGGAATTACAATAGACTTCATAATGAAAAATGCTGCACAGGTAACATAGGTATTGACTGGGTACATGGAACCCAACTAGAAGATCTTGATTTTGCTGATGACATAACTCTTATCAGTAACAGTGTGAATTCCATGCAAGAAAAAAGCAGATAGCCTGTCTTCACTGGCTAGCAAAATAGGACTTGAAATTAACAAGGACAAAACAAAATAATGAAACTTCCCATTAATCAGAATGGAAAAATACACATAGAAGGGACAGATAATGAAGAACTCAATCAATTTGCATACCTTGGCAGCTACATAGACCAGGATGGTGACACCAGAAAGGAATTTAGAATTGCAAAAGCAGCATCGATCTTCAAGAATCTTGAGAACATATGGAATTCAAAAGTTATAAGCACAAAAACCAGGTTAATACTATTCACTTCAAATGTAATATCCACCCTCATTTATGCATGCGAAAGCTGGAAAACAACTAAAGAAAAAAGACAAGAAATTAGATTCTTTTGAAAGCAAATGCTTAAGGAAAATACTCGGCATCAAGTGGAACGAATTCAAGAGCAATGTAGAGATAAGACAGATGACTGAACAACAACCAGTCTCATGGGTGATCAGGAAAATGAGATGGACATATTTTGGTCACGTGATGAGAAGAAACAGTCAGAGAATCCCAAAACACGCTATCAAGTGGAACACAATAGGCCAAAGAAAAAGAGGCAGACCGCGTGAAACTCTAAAGAGGACATTGTTAAGAGAAGCCAAATTTATAGGCATAAAATCACTTGATGGGGTTGAAAGAATCGCCGAAGACAGGACAAATTGGCAAACTTCCTTGCGAGCCCTATGTGACGTTTAACGGCACGGGAAGGATATAAGATATAAGATAAAATAGGAAACACGAATCTAGTAATCGGGAAAACAAAAAAATAGAGTAGAAGATATCAGCATAAAACGATTACTTGAATATGTTCAACTTTCTAATAACAAAAAAAGAGAATGTGGGTTTCAAATCCTGCTGGCGGCGCCCAAGTCATACAGTCACCCAATCTTTCAATCATTCAATCATTCGCGGAACTTTGCCTCCCTAACAGCACTCCTGTAGGCCTCTCGGTTTTAGTAAGCAAGATGCCCTACTGCTGATGCATCCATTCGCAGATCATCAACGATGTCTTGCGGCCATCTTCGTCTTGGTCTTCCTATCTTGGTCATCCAGCTGTAGTAAAAAAAAGTGCCTGGCCTCTTCTAGACCTGAGGAAGGAATGGCAGTAAGGCTTATCACCTTTCAGTGTGCTGACAGGTCAAGGCAAATGTGGGCCCTAATACCTCATCTCAGTGGAGAATAGAACTCCGTTAGAAGCGCCAAAACCTTGACTGAGCGGACGTGCAGAAGAAAGTTTGCTTCAACAAATAACTGAATAACTTCTTTGGAGCTTATATTCTTAGATATCGCTGTGTCAAATTTTCTTCTACAACTCCTTAGACATCGCCTTGTCAAATTCTCTACTACATATTCTTAGATATCGCTGTGTCAAATTCTCTACTACATATTCTTAGACATCGCTGGGTCCAATTCTTTACTACATATTCTTAGACATCGTTGTATCAATTTCTCTTATACATCTTCTTAGACATCGCCGTATCAAATTCTCTTCTACATCTTCTTAGATATCGCCTTGTCAAATTCTCTTCTACATCTTCTTAGACATCGTTGTATCAATTTCTCTTATACATCTTCTTAGACATCGTTGTATCAATTTCTCTTATACATCTTCTTAGACATCGCCGTATCAAATTCTCTTCTACATCTTCTTAGATATCGCCTTGTCAAATTCTCTTCTACATCTTCTTAGATATCGCTGTATCAATTTCTCTTATACATCTTCTTAGATATCGCTGTATCAAATTCTCTTCTACATATTCTTAGACATCGCTGTATCAAATTCTCTTCTACATCTTCTTAGATATCGCTGTATCAATTTCTCTTATACATCTTCTTAGATATCGCTGTATCAAATTCTCTTCTACATCTTCTTAGACATCGCCGTAGCAAATTCTCTTCTACATAAAAGAAACAGACTAAGAAGAATCAAATTTTGTCTCTTGACAGTTTGTGAATGTATCATCGACTTGTTAGTCACTTTTGTACCCAGACCTTATAAACGCCATCTTCTGTCCGATTTTCTCATTTTCAGTTTTGATCACATTTGGCCGGTTAGAAGGGGTTATAAACTGGACTCAAAAAAGAAATTAGGCCCAAAATTTATTTTAACAAATGCAGCACGGGTCGAAGATGGCCGTGCTTGAGTAACGGTACATTTGTCAGGACCAGCGACCAAAATTTGGTCAAGACCCTGTCCCACCTCTCCGTTGGTGATCCTAGTAACAGGTTCAGTCTGACCAATAGGACAGGGCTCGCTATGAACCCGATGTTTGTGTGGGAGTTTGTTCAAAAAAACATTACAACTTTTCCTGTTTTATTTTTTTAGTTTCACTCTGTTGGTCTGCAAAACTAACTGCTGTACCCCACTCCCGATCCGATTTTTTCTGCCTACATTAGTGGCTTTAATATAATTGGTATATTTTATGGCGGTGGTTGTAGTGGGGGGAGGGGGGAATAGTGGTAGTGATAGTTGGGAGAGGGAGCATGTGAAGCGAAAAACGAGCGGTGCAAATGAATGCATCATCATCATCAGCAGCAGCAGCAGGGCATCTTGCTTACAGCCTAAAGGCATACAGGAGGGCAGTTTGGGAGCACATGACTCGCTGAGTAAATGCCTGTCAATGTTTGTGGAACACTGTTTTGCTGAGAAACACCCTCTCTCTCTCTCTCGCTCTCTCTCTCTCTCCCTCCCTCTCTCTCTCGCTCCCTCTCTCTCTTCCTCCCTCTCTCTCTCCCTCTCCCTCTCTCTCTCCCTCTCTCTCCCTCTCCCTCTCTCTCTCCCTCTCTCTCTCCCTCTCTCTCTCTCTCCCTCTCTCTCTCCCTCTCTCTCTCCCTCTCTCTCCCTCTCTCTCTCCCTCTCTCTCTCCCTCTCTCCCTCCCTCTCTCTCTCTCTCGTAGATGACAGCCCCCATCCTTGCCCGCCATATTTTGTCATAGTAAATGGAAGGTGAGTTAATGTTGCAAAATCCGTTCTATTTGCGCATGCGCGTAATTGTGTTTCCTGCAAAGCTTAGCCAATACGGCCCTGAAAATATTACAGCGCATAAATCAGGGGGTTCCCAACATGGACCAACGTGTTCCATGCTGCCTTCTTTTGAGGTCCACGATATCAGTATGAAAATGTAATTTATTTTATGAAAATTAATATTATTATCTAAGAAACGATCGGGTTTTAGTTTTCTCCTGATAAAGAGAAAGAAAGTTTGCGTGTGCTGGTTCCAAGAGAAACATCAAATAATTCGGCAAAAACTGGCTGAAATGACTGATGCTGCTCCTCCCATATTCGATTCATGGATGTAACTGGGGGGGGGGGGGGGGGGCCTTGGGCCATTTGAAGTTTCACACATCTGGAACAATCTGTTAGAAACCTTTTTATCTATAAAAACAACCTTTTTATCTATGAAAAACAATCTTTTTATCTATAAAAACAACCTTTTTATCTATGAAAAACAACCATTTTATCTATAAAAACAACCTTTTTATCTATTTAAAAAAAAGCTTTTTATGTATGAAAAACAACCTTTCTATCCATTAAAAAAACTTTTTATCTATAAAAAGCAACCTTTTTATCTATGAAAGGAAAGCCAAAGGAGTAGCCAGTGGCTAGCAGGACAAGGTCAATGTTGTCCTGGAAGGAGCCGTCCACAAACTCTACCCCTGTGCTCGTCAGTCGCTTCACATCGGTTTTGATCTTGATGGAGCCGCAGATGATTCTGTTGGGCATGTCATCGTTCACAAGTGGATGCTGGCTGGACGGGTTGTAGTCTGGACGAAGTCTGTGGGGTAGAAAAGTAGAGGTTTCTTGAAGTTTGAATTTATTTTAGCCAGCCTTTCTTTGTATTATATTGTTTTGTTGTCACGTTTTTTTTTCCTGACCTCCATAAAACTGCGAGATATTGCTCTTTGCAGCTGACGTTGTGGTGATGGGGGATGTGTTCTTCTTCTTCTTCTTCTGCGTTCGATGTTGTTGGTCAGTTCAGATCCTGATCCCTGTCGACATGGCAAAGCCCCTGCAGTCCTCTTCAGATCCTGATAGGAGCCCCCCCCCCCCAAAGCTTTTGTCCCAAGCTTGTGTCCTCCGGCCATGTCTCACGCCTCAGGTCTGCGTGGTTTGGGCACTCTTGGAGGATATGTTCTGGAGTCTGGACTCCACTATCACATGGACACTGGTCTGTGTGAAACATTTTGAGTCGATGCAGGTGACTCAGTAGTCTGCAGTGGCCTGTCCTTAGGCGAAAGAGGATGGTTTGCTGATGTCTTTGTAGCTGGTGATGGGGAATGGATTAAGATGGTTTGCTGATGTCTTTGTAGCTGGTGATGGGGAATGGATTAAGATGGTTTGCTGATGTCTTTGTAGCTGGTGATGGGGAATGGATTAAGATGGTTTGCTGATGTCTTTGTAGTTGGTGATGGGGAATGGATTAAGATGGTTTGCTGATGTCTTTGTAGCTGGTGATGGGGAACTGATTAAGATGGTTTGCTGATGTATTTGTAGCTGGTGATGGGAAATGGATTAAGATAGTTTGCTGATGTATTTGTAGCTGGTGATGGGGAATGGATTAAGACGGTTTGCTAGAAGGCCTAGTTCAGGCCCCATTAACTAGGGCAGTAACTGTCGTAAAACTGGTACTAGTACAGTAGAGATAGACGGTGGTGTATAGTGGTGTATGGTGGTCCAGGTAACACAGTGCTCAATGCACTGGCCACTCACAGTGGCAATGGGGAGGAGGGCCTAGTCACTCATGTATAGAAATGGGTTCGTGGGACCCCTTGAAGCTGGGAAAGTAAAGCCGACCAGGCGCGGTACTGATCACAACAGCCCCTAACATCCCGACAAGCCCAGCACAACACGGCCACCTAACACCATATTCTTTATTTGCTCTCTGGTACGACAGCACCACATGATATGAGGAACAGTATCCAATCAATTCACTGATTCTGATCCACTGTATCACGTTGTTCTTTCTAAATTGTCCTCGATCCTTCTTCTAATGAATAAAAGCAATCCTTTCCAAACAATGTTATTGCCTGTTACTTCTAAGCACCTCCTCCTCCGAAACAACACTGGTAAGGCTGGTAGATCTTGGGCGCCTGTTCAAATCAATGCTCAGAGTAATACTTAGGCACAGCGTAAATAAAATTAAAACTAGCACATTTATAATCTATCCTACTTTTTAAAATCATACAGTAACTTCCTTCTAACAGAAATTAAGAACAGAATAGGCCAAGCAAATACTGCATTTCAAAGAATGAGAAACATATTATGCAGCATGTCCTTATCAATGAATGTTAGAAAAAGAGTCCTAAAATGCTATATTGAACCTATCTTGTTATATGGAAGTGAATCATGGACAATAGGCAAGTCTGCACAAAGATCACTGGAAGCAGCAGAAATGTGGTTTATTAGGAGAATGTTGCGAAATTCCTGGACAGCAAAGATTACAAATGAAGAATTTATGAGAAGAGCTAAAGAGACCCCCCCCCCCCCCAAAAAAAAAAAAAACTCCTATAAAAAATACAAGAGGGCCAATTTACCTTCATAAACATGCAATGAGAAGACGGGTCATTGAAAATATTATAACAACAAGAAAAATAGGGGGAAGAACAGCCAGAGGAAGACAGAGAGAAGTTATACTGGATAGTCTTACTAGATGGTATGAGATGAGATCACCAACTGGACTTGATAGACTGCATGAAGGATCAGATATTATGGAGAAACATAATAGTTTACGTCAGTTAGCATGGCACATCATGATGATGATGATAATGATGATGATGATATCCAGCATATGGGACATTAAAAAAAAAGGTTTTGAGCAGTGTCACTCTTATGACATAGTGAAAGCCCTTGTCTGACAGATCCGCAGTTAATTTAAGATACGTGATGACTTCATATTTTTTGTCCAGCTGAGAGTTCTCTTCACGTATCTCGGAGAGAGGCTGCGGAAGCCTTGCGAGGGAACAGACGTGTTAAGTCGTTAGTCTAGGGTTTGTGTCAGTTTAAATTTGTAGTGGTGTTATAATGTAATAATAGTTGTCTGCTTGTCTTTTTAGGACATAGATGAGAGATTGTCAAACGTATTGTTGTGTAGAGTTTTTTTTCGGTTGGGATGAATTCTTATTGTGGGGTTAGTATGTCAGGGTTTTTTTATATTCCTGTGGCGAAGTCCAATTCGCCGGAATGCTTTTGTGTATTACAGTGTTATTGATTTCTCATGTCTTTCATTAATATTCATCTTCCTTCATTCATCAGGATTCCGTCCTCACTGTTTCTCATATATTAAATTTGTTGAAGGATTTTGGTAACTGCTGACTTTGATTGTTGTGTACGTCAATGTTTTACTGTTAGTGCTGTTGATTGACTGACTGACTGATTGGCTGATTGATTGATTAGACTGTTGAACTCCTGTGACTGTTCAGTCATTCATGTTACCTCCCTTTTGTTGTTGTTTTTCTCACCTGGGTTGAATGCTGTTACTAAATGTATAACAAAGTAACGTTTTTGCTGTCAAGTATTTGTTACTTGTGTTGCTGTATCACCTACAGTTAGTTTATTTGTGCCTTCGCTGTACAAGGCACATTAAAACTATAGTTTAATACACTGGATTAACGATAATATTATGTGACCTATTTCTAGGCTACCTGGTACACTTGTCAAAAATAAGTTATGTAAGACTATGCCTTTCAAAGGTCAGTACTACATCCATCTGATATGGCTAACTGCCTGGCGTAACTGAAGCATCAGTCAGACTTTAAAAAAAAGATTGGGAACAGCTCCTAAACAACACTGGCAGAGAAGGTGGAGCTTACACACTTACGTGAATCAATGCTATTTATTTTGCTATTCTCCAATGAATGTGATTTCCTTATAATGCTATTTTTCAATGAATGTGATTTCCTTATAATGCTATTCTCCAATGAAAGTGATAAAATTAAAAGTAGCACATTTCTAACACGGCCAATTTTTTTACATTAAAAAGTTTTTTTTTTAGCTTATTTCTACCGTAATTTCTCATCAAAATTTAATCCAGCAGAACATGGAAATTGATTCAGAGCGGAAAGAGTTAACATTCTTCATAGCTCCGGCCCTACCTACTCTTGCTGAATACACGTCACAAAGAGTTAATGGTTCTGTCTTGAGATTTAAGAAAAAGAAAAACGTTGAAACAATAGGAAGAAAACTACAAAGACATCAGCAAACCATCTTCATTCGCCACGGCTGACCACTGAGCCACCTACATCGACTCAAAATGTTTCACACAGACGAGTGCCCATGTGGCAATGGAGCCCAGACTCCAGAACATATCCTTCAAGAGTGCCCGAACCACACGGACCTGAGACGGCAGACACAGCCAGAGGGCACAAGCTTGGGGCAAAAGCTTTGGAGGGGTCCTATCAGGATCTGGAGAGGACTGCGGGCTTTGCCATGTCGACAGGGATCATGATCTGATATGACCAACAACCTCGAACACAAAAGAAGAAGAAGAAAGCTATGAAAGCTATAGTCCAGGGAATCAAAATAGCGCCTATATACAGCTCACATTTTCATTGCGTGTGGGTTTTCCCTGTATAACCGTACCTGTATAACCATACCTGTATAACCATACCTGTATAACCATACCTGTATAATGGTACCTGTATAACCATACCTGTATAACCATACCTGTATAACCATACCTGTATAACCATACCTGTATAACCATACCTGTATAACCATACCTGTATAATGGTACCTGTATAACCATACCTGTATAACCGTACCTGTATAACCGTACCTGTACAAATCATGGTCGATTCTCGTGTTCATTCTCCGCCGCAGAAGCGCGTCCGCTAGAAACGGGACGTAATGATAAATGACCGTCCAGACCCTGGAGGAGTTGAGCATGTCGGACGGGTACCCGTGGGTGGCTACTCGGTTGAGAATCCAGGTACCCCTTCGAGTGCTCAAGAATACCTGTTTGGAGAAAATGGGTGAAAGGAGTTGCTGTAGCGTGAACAGGAATTTATGCACATGATAAACTACGCACAGAAGAAGAAGAAGAAGGAGGAGGAGGAGGAGAAGAAGAAGAAGGAGGAGGAGAAGAAGAAGAAGAAGAAGAAGAAGAAGAAGAAGGAGGAGAAGAAGAAGAAGAAGAAGAAGAAGAAGAAGAAGAAGAAGAAGAAGAAGAAGAAGAAGAACAACAACAACAACAACAACAACAACAACATCAACAACAACATGAGGCTGAATTATGACACTACATTTACGTAGCTGGTATTTACTTTGCTCAGTGCAAGTGAAAGGACAAGCCTTGATCTCCTCACCTGTGCAGCTTTTCGGCTGAGCTCTACCGCAACATCCCCGCCTGAATTCCCTATCCCGACAACAAGGACCCGCTTGTCCTCGTACTCGTCGGGTCTTCTGTAGTCGTGAGAGTGTACAACCTGGGGATTGTGATAAACATTTATTACATCCTCTAACAATGGAGCTATTTTTTTCCAAGAATGTGATTTTTTAAATTTTGCTCTTCCCTAGTGAATGTGATTTCCTCATATTGCTACTCTCCAATGAATGTGATTTCCATAAATTGCTATTCCCCAATGAACGTGCTTTCATTTCTTATTCCCCAATGAATGTGCTTTTATTATATTCATTATTCCCCAATGAATGTGCTTTCATTATGTTGCTTATTCCCCAATGAATGTGATTTCATTATATTGCTATCCTCCAATGAATGTAATTTCATTATGATGTTATTCTCCAGTGAGTGTGATTTCCTTATACTGCTATTTCCCAAGAATGTTTTTTTCTGCATTGTGTTATTATAGTTCTTTTCTTGTACTACTATTCCTCACTGAATGTGATTTCCTTAAAACTGTTGTTCCTCAAGAGATGTTTTCCTTATATTGTTATTCCCCAGTGAATGTCCTTTCCTGGCATTGCCTTAACTCCGGTCAGTTTTGCGCTATCATTTTTCTTCTAATATGACAATACATTTCAATTTGTTTGATCATGCTTTCATGTTACCTGTATCTACATAGTTTTAGTTCACCAACAGTCTCTCACTCATATTTTTGTTTGTTACTTTACACTGCAGAATTTCTTTAGTGGAAGTATAAAAATGTACCATGTCATCATCTTCTTCTTCTTCGTTCGCCCATACATCGACACCAGCCTATCTCACAAATGCCCCAGTTCGTCTCAGGCATCGCTGCAGAGCTTCTCTTGTAAGGGGCTGGTGTAAAGGAATAGATAGCACATAGTTACCTGCGTTGGTTGGCAACCTTAAGAGTAGGAATTAATGGGTTAGTTACCGGTCAGTTTTCAGAGGTGCGCAACTCGGTTTCTGGCCAGTGTACAAAGAAAACATGATAGAATTTTTATCGGTCGGTATTTGTAACCTGAGCATGTAGGAGGCCAGCGGATCGGGGAAGCCATGTTATTGCTCAAGCACGAATGAGAATGTTTATTCGTCGAACGAGAACCTCTGTGTGTGTGTTTGTGTGTGTGTGTGTGTGGGGGGGGGGGGGGTTAGTACTGTTTCATACTCTATGATGTGGATGCATGCAAACTCCGCAGTCGACTCCTCCGGTCAAATCACGATCCGCTTTGGTAAATATTTTGTTAGTGAACGGTGACGAATGTAATAAGTCAGTGGAGGTGTAATTTTGATATTCTTTTTTGTAATGTGGAAGTGATGTTTTATATGTGCACTAAATTTTTATATTACCGAATGTTTGCATACGCATGTGTATACATGCTTACTAATTACCTGCGTTTGTACAATCTGAATCTCAATCATTTGTGTATGATATTTTGTGATTATATATATATTATAAGAATTAGCCCAAGCGTTGCAAGAAGAATGGAATAACATGCCTCAACGATTGATACAACGTGCCATTGGTTCGATGAGAAGGCGGTGTCAAGCCCGAAGAGGACACACACGATAATCTTCTTCTTCTTCTTCTCTTCTTCTTCGTTCACTTCTACCACCAAAAACTGCACTGTGAACCTACTGAATTCATGCCTGTGGTCCTCGTTAGGTCCCGTGGTCCCCTGTGTGGTCCAAAATAGACCACACGAGATCCACGAAAGGACCACAAGAGATTCAGAGTGTCACAGTGCTTTAGCCTGTATTCTTGGTGGGTCTCGGAAGCGGGATTGCGTGACACCGTGGTTTTCATTGCACCAGTTTAGTCTAGGGTTGGACTTTCTCACCGGAAGACCTCGACGTGTTTAGGATATCAGTGCATCCCCGCTGGGTGAGAGGCGGTAGCCCACCCAGGCCAGAGTTGGACTTTCTCACCGGAAAACCTCGACGTGTTTTGAGATACCCGTGTATCACCGCCGGGTGAGAGGTGGTTGCCCATCCAGTCCAGGGTTGGACTTTCTCACCGGAAAACCTCAGCGTGATTAGGATACGCAAACATCCCCGCCAGGTGAGAGGTGGTTGCCTATCTAGACTTCCCTGGTCCAGTGTCTCCGACTTCAGCACTTTGCGGTCGTGGCTGCTACCCTTCCTAGTTGTGACCAGGATGGAGCTTTTGTCCAGGAGGACGAATCCTCGCCACTAGTGACTTCTACCCCTGGGTTGACCCGGTTTAGGCATTATCCCAGTATGGGCGTGTTTGGGACGGGACCGACCTCTAGAGCAGAGGTACTGTGACATGCATAGCCTTCAAGATTCACCCCTGGTATGAGCCGGTTTAGGCAAAATTCACCAGTATGGGTGTTTATCAGGCGTTACCGACCTCTAGAGCGGAGGTGGCATGACATGTCTAGCCATCAAGTTACACCCCTGGTGTGTGCCGGTTTAGGCATATTTCACCAGTGTAGGTGTATTTCGGACGTGGGCGGCCTCTTGAGAAGAGGTCCCGTGGTATAGCTCTCGGTAGCGATACTACTGGACATACCAGTTAAACTTCACTTTCCACCACCTTTTCCCATCGGCTCCGCACAGCAACCTTTATTTCTTTTCCGCATTTACTTCCTTAACCGGGAGGAGCTTCACTCCACGCACGGCATATGAAGAGTCTCGCCAGCAGTGAGACACACGATAATGAAACCCTGATTTTCTTTTCTTGGGGTGGGGAGCCACTTTAGGTGAGGTTTTTTTTTCACTTTTTTTGTGACGTGTGACTGCCTGAAAGTTATCACTTTATCTGTTATTGGATAATCAAACATAATGTGTGCCAGATTTTATTTCAGTCATCATCTGAGCACGTTCATGGTGCTTTTTAAAGCACTGCACACTTACTTTTTTCCGTGAATATATATATATATATATATATATATATATATATATATATATATATATATATATATTACAATTACGAATTAAGACCAAATAAACGAACAAGGTGTTTATTTGATTTGTAGTAAATTCCACTGTTGAAATTATGTTTTGATAGGAACCTAAGTGTTTAGGGAAACTGTTTAATTATTTTTGGTTGACAACAGTTTAAGCTGATGAATGAACATAAAAAAAATGAAGATCCGTTGTTTGATTTTGCTAAATATGTAAACAGATGATTTAACAACAATATAAGTTTATGATTATTTGAAGAAGTAGTATTGACTGTGTTTGTTTTTATATACGACTCTAAGTCTGTTTTGTTTGTTTGTTTGTTTGTTTGTTTGTTGTGCATCGCGTCAAATGAAAATGTACAAAACAATCCAACCCCCCAAAAAATAATAATAATAATAATAATAATTAAGAAAAACGTTCTGTGGCGCCTTAAGAAAGACAGATAAAAGGGATGGCGACTGCAGTAAAACTGGTTTAAATAATAAAGTTAGATAGAGGAGAAAACTTTCTCCTCTAGCGGCTATCATGTTTCTATTGCCTTTCCCCCCACCACTTTCTGCCACTTGTTTTCCTCCCCTTTCTCCACCTCTTCTTTACGATTGGCTCTAATGACGTATCCTTTGTGTGACCCGCGTGGTCCCTATGCATCTTACTAGATACGCATTTCTGTTTCCTACTTCTGGAGGAGGCCATATTAAGATAAGTTCTCCGTTTAGTTATTTGTTTGTCTCGTTGTGAATGTAATCCTCGAAGAAGGCTCACGCCGAAATATCGGATGTTGTATGTTTTTCATTTATCCATTCTCATACTTTCTATTCGTTTTTTTTTCTCACTTTACTCACTCCCTCTGCCACTTTGTAAAACTACACCATACACCTCTATCTAACATAAGAAAGACATACACAGCAATGTTACATCAGGACACACAGACGTGTCAAAACAGGTAAAACAGATGTAATCGAAACAAAGTTTGTTTTTTTACCTTTCCTCCAAAAGTATCCAATCCAGGAAATGTCGGGACGTGTTTGTCCGCGTGGTGGCCCGTGCACACGAGAACCCCGTCAAAGATTTCAGTCTGCTCTAGTCCGGTTATCTTGTCCCGGTGTGTTACCTCCCATTGTCCGCTCACGGGGAAGCTTTCCGCTTTCTTCACCTGAATGACCTCCGTGTTGTAGTGTATGTGCTTCTCAAGGTCAAAGTTGGAGGCGTACATTTTGAAGTACTCGTAAACCTGTTATGATGCAGGTCATGTTTGGCATGTCACAATAAAGTCAAGTTACACTTGTCTCGATACAGTGCACCTGCACATATCACAATTAAGTCAAATTACACTTGTCTCGGTACAGTGCACCTGCACATATCACAATAAAGTCAAGTTACACGTGTCATGAAAACGTTAAGTTTCACTTATCGCCATACAGTCAACCTAAGCGTGTGACGAAACAGTCGAGTTACATCTGCAACGAAACAGTCAAGTTACATTAACAGGACACAGTCAATGTGCACTTGTCACGATACAGTCATCTATTGCGATATAGTCAAGATAAACCTGTTACGAAAAGTCAAGTTACATCTGCCACGATACAGCCAAGCTACAGATGCACTGTAACAGACATTAAGAAATGCATCATGGGATATGGTTCAGTGTTTTGGAAGAGCGATAGATTAAAAATAAATGAAGAAAATATAACACAAGGCAACAAAACAACCAATATTTCGGAAAATGTCTTCTCAATTAGCAATTCTAAAAGTAGAGTCTGCCAAGGGTCATACGGAGGTCTGCTAGGTAAGTCTAGATAACATCATCATCATCATCATCGTCATCATCATCATCATCATCATTATCATCGCCTTTCATTCCCTTGAGAGCATAGGCCACGGATAAAGGCTCTTCAGTCATCCCTGTTTTTGGAATTATTCTCTGCTTCCTTCCACGTGTATCCCTTGTCTCTGAGCGCTGTCATAATTTCTCTTCTCCAAGTAAGTCTAGGTCTTTCTTGTTTTCTATTTCCTTGAGGATTCCATGTCAGTGCCTGTCTTGCTACAGTGGTATCGGGTTTCCTCAATATGTGGCCAGTCTACTTCCATTTCCTAGACATGATTTGTAGGTTCTTGTCCTGCCCTTTCCCAGACTTTCTCGTTCCTGATCTTGTCCTGCTATTCAGTGTTTAAAATCCTCCTCGAGTAGTAGTTCATGAATGTTTTTCCTGGCTTGCCTCTCCGTAGTTCATGAATGTTTTTCCTGGCTTGCCTCTCCGTCTTTCTGTAAAGCTCTAGTTCTTTGGGTTTTTTTTTTATTTTTACAGGGAAAAGGTCACCTCTTACGACATACGTGGACAGTGACAGTGGCCCTGTTCTTTCCTCCCCACATCTGGGCCCCGATAATAACCACAAAGCTTGTCAGAAATACATGGATTCTTCAAGACATGGGTCTAAAGCCGGTCAGAAGATTTGAGAAACACTGTTCCAAACAGACATCAGAATGATCCGGCAGTAACTGAACCCATACCTGACATACCAGCGTCAGGGTTAGCTAACCATAGCTGGCCAAGACCCTGCCCCCCACCTCTCCGTTGGTACCCCCCAGTAACGTGCCTAGCCTGGCTAACGGGGCAGGGATCGTCATAGTACTCCATCACCTGTAAGATGTGAAAATAGATCTGGTTTAAATCCTAGTATTTTAGTCATACCTGAGTGTTGTCCAGGTATGTCTGGCACTCATCTTGTGATAATTACCTACAAAATTCTCTACGTCGATTGTATATTCCTTCTCCTGTGTTTTATTCTCACCTGTGTGTTGTCAAGGTAGACAGGATAATTGTGCAGTGTGCCTATAGATTGGGTAATTCTTTACAGGTAATTCAGTCTCACCTGTGTATTGTGCATATAGATTGGGTAATTTTCTCCAGGTAACTCAGTCTCACCTGTGTATTGTGCATATAGATTGGATAATTCTCTCCAGATAATTCAGTCTCACCTGTGTATTGTGCATATAAATTGGATAATTCTCTCCAGGTAACTCAGTCTCACCTGTGTATTGTGCATATAGATTGGGTACTTCTCCGGGATGGGAAAGTCGCTGTACGACATCATCTCTTTGCTGGTGTTGATCACGGTAGACCTCATGACACAGCCTTGACCTTCTATAGGCTCCTCTGTGTACCGCCACAAGCCACCAAGTCCGCCTGTCCTCTCAAAGCACACTGGGATCAGGTCCTCGTCCAGGCATGTTTTGATGGCAGGGAGTCCACTAGCCCCGGCCCCGATAATTGCAACTCGTTTACGTGCCATTCTCACTGATCAAATTCTTCGTTTCACTTAAAAAAAAATTTTTGTTTGTTTCGTGGTGGAACTGTTCCCTGTTAAACAGATTACAGTTTTTATTATTGCAAGTACTTGTTGAAGCTGGAATACAGATCTTCGCGTAAATAAAGAGGCAACATGGAGAAAACCGTGAATCTGTGTCTTTGTCAAGAATGAAGGAGTGGGAGGTGAATGGGTGTCTTTGTCAAGAATGAAGGAGTGAGGGGGAAAGGGTGAATCGGTGTCTTTGTCAAGAATGAAGGAGTGGGAGGTGAATCTGTGTCTTTGTCAAGAATGAAGGAGTGGGAGGTGAATTGGTGTCTTTGTCAAGAATGAAGGAGTGAGGGGGAAAGGGTGAATGGGTGTCTTTGTCAAGAATGAAGGGGTGAGAGGTGAATGGGTGTCTTTGTCAAGAATGAAGGAGTGAGGGGGAAAGGGTGAATCGGTGTCTTTGTCAAGAATGAAGGAGTGGGAGGTGAATCTGTGTCTTTGTCAAAAATGAAGGAGTGGGAGGTGAATCGGTGTCTTGTCAAGAATGAAGGACTGGGAGGTGAATGTGTGTCTTTGTCAAGAATAAAGGAGTGAGAGGGAATGGGTGAATCGGTGAATCGGTGTCTTTTTCAAGAATGAAGGAGTGGGAGGTGAATGGGTGTCTTTGTCAAGAATGAAGGAGTGGGAGGTGAATGGGTGTCTTTGTCACGAATGAAGGAGTGAGGGGGAAAGGGTGAATCGGTGTCTTTGTCAAGAATGAAGGAGTGGGAGGTGAATGGGTGTCTTTGTCAAGAATGAAGGAGTGGGCGGTGAATCGGTGTCTTTGTCAAGAATGAAGGAATGGGAGGTGAATGGGTGTCTTTGTCAAGAATGAAGGAGTGGGAGGTGAATCAGTGTCTTTTTCAAGAAGGAAGGAGTGGGAGGTGAATGGGTGTCTTTGTCAAGAATGAAGGAGTGGGAGGTGAATGGGTGTCTTTGTCAAGAATGAAGGAGTGAGGGGGAAAGGGTGAATCGATGTCTTTGTCAAGAATGAAGGAGTGGGAGATGAATCGGTGTCTTTGTCAAGAATGAAGGAGTGGGAGGTGAATGGGTGTCTTTGTCAAGAATGAAGGAGTGAGGGGGAAAGGGTGAATCGGTGTCTTTGTCAAGAATGAAGGAGTGAGGGGGAAAGGGTGAATCGGTGTCTTTGTCAAGAATGAAGGAGTGGGAGGTGAATCTGTGTCTTTCTCAAGAATGAAGGAGTGGGAGGTGAATCGGTGTCGTGTCAAGAATGAAGGAGTGGGAGGTGAATGTGTGTCTTTGTCAAGAATGAAGTAGTGAGGGGGAATGGGTGAATCGGTGAATCGGTGTCTTTTTCAAGAATAAAGGAGTGGGAGGTGAATGGGTGTCTTTGTCAAGAATGAAGGAGTGGGGGTGAATGGGTGTCTTTGTCACGAATGAAGGAGTGAGGGGGAAAGGGTGAATCGGTGTCTTTGTCAAGAATGAAGGAGTGGGAGGTGAATCGGTGTCTTTGTCAAGAATGAAGGAGGGGAGGTGAATCGGTGTCGTGTCAAGAATGAAGGAGTGGGAGGTGAATGTGTGTCTTTGTCAAGAATGAAGTAGTGAGGGGGAATGGGTGAATCGGTGAATCGGTGTCTTTTTCAAGAATAAAGGAGTGGGAGGTGAATGGGTGTCTTTGTCAAGAATGAAGGAGTGGGGGTGAATGGGTGTCTTTGTCACGAATGAAGGAGTGAGGGGGAAAGGGTGAATCGGTGTCTTTGTCAAGAATGAAGGAGTGGGAGGTGAATCGGTGTCTTTGTCAAGAATGAAGGAGTGGGAGGTGAATCGGTGTCTTTGTCAAGAATGAAGGAGTGGGAGGTGAATGGGTGTATTTGTCAAGAATGAAGGAGTGGGAGGTGAATCGGTGTCTTTGTCAAGAATGAAGGAGTGGGAGGTGAATGGGTGTCTTTGTCAAGAATGAAGGAGTGGGAGGTGAATGGGTGTCTTTGTCAAGAATGAAGGAGTGGGAGGTGAATGGGTGTCTTTGTCAAGAATGAAGGAGTGGGAGGTGAATGGGTGTCTTTGTCAAGAATGAAGGAGTGGGAGGTGAATGGGTGTCTTTGTCAAGAATGAAGGAGTGGGGGTGAATGGGTGTCTTTGTCAAGAATGAAGGAGTGGGAGGTGAATGGGTGTCTTTGTCAAGAATGAAGGAGTGGGAGGTGAATGGGTGGCTTTGTCAAGAATGAAGGAGTGAGGGGGGAGGACTAATCGGTGTCTTTGTCAAGAATGAAGTAGTGGGAGGTGAATCGGTGTCTTTGTCAATAATGAAGGAGTGGGAGGTGAATAGGTGTCTTTGTCAAGAATGAAGGAGTTGGGGGGGGGGGTGAATCGGTGCTTACTTAGCCAAGTAGCTAGACAGCTAACTAATTATATAACTAACTAATTATCTAACTAACTAGTTATCTAACTAACTATCTAGTTAACTAATGGTTAGGTTGGTTCTTGCTAGTGGTACTGCATGCTAAATTATATAACAGTTTAACGAGTCAAAACGACTTGCCACTTGGCACACTCGAAGACGTTATTTTCTTCCCAGTGACCGAAATTGCTGTGATAAAAGAAACATAGATTACAATCATCATTTATCTGTCTCCAAAAATTCCCAGTTAGCTGTGAGAATTTCCAGTTTACTTGTGATAAATGAAAACCGACCAATAATAAATGACAGGAATGACCTGAAACAGTAGATTTACTAAAGCCATTGTCACTGCTGATGACGCTCTGTTACATCGAACATTGCTAGAGACCTCACACAGTTCTGATGTTCTTCGTGTAACAAATAGGAATGTTTTATACACAAGAAAAATACTTTGATGTTTGTCCTTCTTAAGTAAGGAGTTTCGCATTTTTGTTATTTAATTTGTATTTTTAAGCTTAAAAATTGTAAACAGATTTTGCGGACATACAGCACATCACGAGAGACACTGACGAAGGAAAATAAGCACTAGGAACTTTAATTTCCAAACTTGGAAGCATAACATTAGTGTTCAGAAATGAAGCAAACTTAACTGTAACGTCTTGAATGTGGCGATACCAACTCCCTTGATGACACAGCGGCCAGGGTACACTTGTGCCGTGTACCAAAACTCTGGTCCGAAGTTGGTATAATAGACCACAAAAGTCTGTGACTGGCATTGAAATGGCTGATTTACGGGTCTGGCGTAAGTAGCGGATTCTGAACCAGTAGTTTCCAAGCAGCAATCGTACAGAAGCCACATGAGGCATATGAATGAGATTACACCTTTCTGAAGTATGTGGCAAAGAGCGAATGGTACAGTTAGAATATTTTTTTTAACAATAGTTGTTACGTGGTTGGAAACGGAATTTTCTGTTAAAATTGGCAGGTGGTCAATGAAAAGAACAGGCCGAAGAAAAAGAGGTCGCCCACGTGAAACTCTATAGAGGACATTGTTAAGAGAAGCCAGTTCAGTGGGCATAACATCCCTTGATGAGATTGAAAACCTCGCCGAAGACAGGACATCTTGGCGAACTACCATGCGGGCCCTATGTGACGTTTAACGGCACGGGAAGGATATTCAAGACTCATTGAAAAGGGAAAAAAAAAATTCAACTGGAAAACAGCAAAAAGATCCGTCAGAATTGTAAATCCAAAGACCACAGCTGATAGGGGAGAAAACCCACAAATTATTGGAAAAAAAGTTAATGTTTCAGTGGCAATAATTTATGTCTTGGGGAAAACAGCTGATTTGGCGAAAAGGAAAACATGACAACTTGGGAGAAATAAAAGTAAGTTGCCTGTTGGTGGATTCACATCGATCATGGAACATCTAAAGCAGGGCCATCACCATCTTCAAGGTGCGCACCGAGTCCAAATCACATTTTAGTCTTAGCTGTGCGTCGCACAAAAAGATTAGATGCACATGAATTCTTAAAATTCTACTCGAGCCTAGTGGACTTAAGTCTACGACTAAGCTGATGTACAGTATATCTAATTCTTGTATGAGAATTCGGTCGGGCGCACAAACGAATTAGTGAACATACAGGCAGAAAAACAAAATGTATCACAGGATGCCTGAAATCAAAAGAAGGTAAAATGTTAATGAGAAAAGAAGACATTGTGGACAGGTGGACAGAGTACATCGGTGAGCCTATATTGAGGAGAAAGACCAGAATTAACACCAGACACTGAAAACTGTGAGGGACCACCAATACTTGAAGATGAAATCATAGATGCCATCAAACACATGAAGAAAGGAAAAGCGACTGGGCCTGATAATATAACAATAGAAGAAATAGAGGCACTAGAGGAGATAGGAATAAAAAATAATAACCAAGTTACTGAATGACATTTACAACAGTGGTTATATTCCCAGTGACCTACTTAAATTCACGTTTATAGCACTACCAAAGAAACCAGGTGCAATGGAATGTGATGACCACCGGACTATCAGCCTCTCATGTCACATAACGAAGCTACTTCTGAGAATCATTATGAGAAGAGCAAGGAAAAAGATAAAAATGGAAATAGCAGATAAACAGTTTGGATTTGTTGAAGGAAACGGAACACACAATGCCATTTATGTTTTATGAACACTAACAGAAAGAGCTTTAGAAGTACAGAAAGATCTCTACTTATGCTTCATTGATTACACCAAGGCATTCGACAAGGTGAAACATAATGAAATTTTTAAAATGCTTGAAGACATCAATATAGACGGCAAAGACCTGAGGATTGTAAAACATCTATACTGGCAGCAAGAAGCAGCAATTCGAGTTGAAAATAGAACTGGAAAATATCAACCTATAAAACAAGGGGTGCGATAAGGATGTGTACTATCTCCAGACCTTTTTTCTCTGTATAGCGAGAATATTCTAAGAACGATCATCACAGCACCAGGCATAAAAATTGGAGGATACAATATTAACAACCTTCGGTATGCTGACGACACAGTACTGATAGCTGAGAACCAACAAGACCTGCAAAATCTCTTGGATAAAGTTGCCAAAAAAAGTGAACAGAAAGGCCTTAATATGAACATCAAAAAGACACAGACTATGGTTATATCTAAGAAACATAATCCACCAGCATGCAGTATTAAATTAAACTGAACTATTCTAAAGCAGCTGCAGAAATTCACATACCTTGAAGCAGCAATAAGTTCAGATGGGAAATGCAGAACAGAAATTAGGAACAGAATAGGCCAAGCAAAGACTGCATTTCAGAGAATGAGAAACATATTAACCAACACATCTTTATCAATGAATGTTAGAAAATGAGTCCTAAAATGCTATATTGAACCTATCTTGTTATATGGAAGTGAATCATGGACAATAGGCAAGTCTGCACAAAAATCATTGGAAGCAGCAGAAATGTAGATTATTAGAAGGATGTTGTGAATCCCCTGGACAGCAAAAATAACTAATGAAGAATGTATGAGAAAAGCTGGAGAGACAAAAAAAATCGTTTAAAAAAAAAAATAAGAGAGAGACAATGTACTTTCATAGGACATGCAGTGAGAAGAGGGGGCATTGAAAATATTATAACAACAGGAAAAATAGAAGGAAGAAGATCAAGAGGAAGACCAAGAGAAATGATACTGGACAGTCTGACGAGATGGTGCGAGAGGAGATCACCAACTAAGCTGATGGCCTGCATGTAGGATCGTGTACTCTGGAGAAGCATAATAGCTAACGCCAGTCGGCACGGCACCTGATGATGATGTTGATGATGATGATGATGCACAGATGAACCAGTACGTGCACAAATAATACGGTTGAATCAAACGTTGTATTAGGTATCTTACTAATACTTCGCTGTGACAAAACCGTCCAGTCGAATGACGGTAACGAGTCGTGTCCGAATCGCTCGCTTCACATCTCAAGATGAGGCAAGGTCGAGGTCAAGGCAGTTTAACCATAATATTGTTTCACATGCAGACATTTCCGTCATTCTGTCAGGCAAACAAGATTTAATCTGTTGTTCACGGTGGCACAAAGTCAAGATTTCACATAAAAAGAAGAAAAAAGTGTCACCGTGAACAACAGATTAAATCCTGTTTGCCTGACAGAATCACGGAAATGTTTGCATGTGAAACAATATTATGGTTAAACTGTCTCGCACATGCCTGTTACAAAAGAACTAAATACGACAGTAATTTGAAAACTTTAAATTTTTGAACCTACATTATTCCCCTATTTCTCAACGTAATCGCCACCAACATTGATACGTTTGTCCCATCGTGTAATCAGTGATGCAATGCCCATGGTGTCCGGAGTCCGATTTCTGAAACATTTTTTTACTTCTATTTCCACCTCTTCGTCACTTGAGATTCTTCTCCCGCCAAGGTGGTTTTTCAATGGACCAAACAGGTGAAAATCACTTGGAGCTGTTAAGTCAGGACTATAGGGTGGATGCTCAAGAACTTCCCAGCCCAACTGGCTAATTTTCTTTTGGGTTAACAGAGCCGTATGTGGTCTGGCATTGTCATGAAGGAGAAGCACACATCTGGTCAACAGACCAGGACGTTTTCTTCGAATTGCATCCAATAGCATCGACAGAACTTCACAGTAGGATACAGAATTCACACTGTCACCATACTTCTGGAACTTGGTTAACAACACTCCTGGATAATCCCAGAACACTGTCAGCATAACCTTCCCCGCAGAAGGCGTAATCTTGATTTTTTTTTTTTTTTGCGTGTGGCGATGACGGGTGTTTCCATTGCATTGAGGCACGTTTTGATTCGGGTTGGTAGTGGTGCACCCAAGATTATTCTCCAGTAATAATCCTTTTGGAGCATGTCTTCACCTTCATATGTGTAATGACAGAGATGCTGCAATGACAAACTAAATCGGTTCATTTTGTGTTCATCATTCAGATCTCTGGGTACCCAACGTGAGCAAACTTTCGGAAAATTCAATTGCTCATGCATTATTCTGTAGGCTAAGCCATGTGAACATCCGATTGCACTTGCTACACTGTCTATCGTTACTCGTCTATCAGCTCTGATAATCTCATTCACACGTTGCGCAGTCGCTTCTGTTGCAATCTGAACAGGACGGCCAAGTCGGACTTTGTCAACAATTTCGGTGCGTCCTTGAGAAAATTATTTTGCCCAGTTATAGACGGCTTTACGTGATAAACACTTTTCAGTATAAACTGCAGTCATTTCCTTATGAATATCCTCAACTGAATGTCCGTTCATTCATTCATTTGCATATCCCATGTGGAACTTTGCCTCCCTAACACCACTCTTGTAGGCCTCTCGGTTGTGAACAAGATGGCCTGCTGCTGATGCATCCATTTGCAGATCATCAACGATGTCTTGCAGCCATCTTCGCCTTGGTCTTCCTCTTGGTCTTCCTCTCTTTCTTTTTCCCATTATGTACCCTTCCAACACGGTCTTCTCTAGATTATCATGACGTTTAATGTGTCCAAAAAATTGAAGTTTTCTCTCTTTAATCCTCTTTACTAACCAGCCTTCTTCAATATTAAGTTCTTGTAGTATGGATATATTTGTTCTTTTTTGTGTCCATAATATTTGAAGAACTCTTCTGTAGCATTTACATTCAAGGGCATTTATGTGTTTCTCAACTGTTTTGTTAAGTGTCCAGGTCTCACAGGCATATGTTGCGATGGGGAAAATGTATGTCCTTAAAAATCTTATTTTTGTAGTTCTGTCTGTTCCTCTCCACAGATTCTTTAGTTGTTTTACTTTCTGAAGAGCGATAGATGTCTTCCTTTTAATTTCCCTCATTGTATCTCCATTATTAGTTAGTAGTGATCCAAGATATTCAAAACTCTCCACTTCTTCCAGTTTTTCCTCATTGATACATTTTTCAGCTGCTTTGTTTGCTTTGTATATCTATCTATATACTATATGAAATATAAGTATACAGATTACATGAAAAATATCTAAGAATGCAAAATGAAAATATTACATTCGCAAATGTAGGATAATGAACTACATGAGAGTTAACTAATCTAAAAAGATAGCGCACACACACACATGAACATACACACACGCATACACTGTACATTTTAATGACGTTCCTCTGACACTCCTCTCTTGCACCTCTTATATGGGCTGGATTAGGAATGTGCTACTTTTCACTATATTAGACCTGCCCAGGTATCTCTCTAAGGACTGATTTACATTAGGTTTGCAAGATGTACCATCACTGTCAGTGTTCTTCTGGAGTGAAAGAGTTAACGTACTGATAACTTGGCTGTTTACCTGTGTATTCAAACGTTCTTGATTACATAAAACAAAAAAGCAGTTGCCTTTTAAAACGATCCTGGCGGTTAGAGAGTTTTACAGTTAGCCAAAGCAGTGACGGTAGCATATCTCCAATTAAGTGCTTCTACCTAAAATTCCTTTTTGGCGATGGACTGTGCAACTCCCGCGCTTTTCTAGTGTTTAATGTTGTACCCACTTCACAGCTTCACTGCCGAGAACAAAAACTAAATAAGCAGATAAATAAATAAATAATAAACAAACGTAGCACAATATTTATCCAACGTTATGGTAATTTCATAAGATATGGAAAAGTAATATGAGTTATTGCGCCATTTCTGTCCTGTTTACTCGCGTAGGAATATTTATTCTGCGGGCCAGCGCTAATTGGAAGCAGCAAATCCATACACGAATGTGGTTAACGAGATTTGTTCCGCTTCATAAATGAGTTACATGGTGCAGATAAAGAAAGTTGTAAGATTTTACGAGGATGAAGAAGAAAATAAAGAAAAATGTGTTTAATTCTTGATGTTTCCAAGTCTAGCCGGGGGTCTCCTGTAGAAATGAGGGCTTGTTTCTTTTCATGAGCTGGGGAAGGACAGGCAGTCGGGCGTGACGCTGACAACTCACATGTGTGCTGCGGTCACGTCAAGAAGACTAAAGACACTATGACATTCCAGAATGCCTCCATGGCGAGACAGGACTTCGCAGTTTTATTCTGGATGTTCGCTTTATGGAAGCAACAGAGGGGTAGGACTGTGTCGAACAGATGGTGACGCGGTCTCCTGGTTAATCTTGGTCTCAAAGAAGTGTCACAGAATCCTGTCCGTCACTCTCCAATCTACCTAGCAGCTGCGCCGAGGGAAGAAGTGCCTCGGAGGACGGAGAATATCTGCCTGCACGGCGAGGAACACCGGATTACTCATCACATACAGCTGTCATGTATTAAGATATCATATACAACTCAGCCCCGTATACAAGGGACTTTGTCGAGGTCAGAACGGTTAATAAACAAAACCAAATCAGAAGGTAAATCTCCCCCACCCCCTCCCCCCCCCCAAAAAAAAAAAACAAAAAACCACGAGCTTTTTCTGTGTTTACCTGTTCGTTTTTCTTGATCCTGACGAAAGTGTTTTGCTGAAATATTGATAAAGTTTTGCTGCCTTCATTTTGCATTTCTTTCATCTTTTCTTTCCTTTTCTCACTCGATCTTAGTAAAACCTACAATACACACCTTCACTCATCCGGACTTCACAGAACCACGTTGACGGAAGAGAAACTCGTACAACAATAACAACAGATGCAAAAGTATCGTAGGCTCATGTGGGGCCCAAAAGAGGCAATATTTAAACTCCTCTCTTAGTGCTTAGGGTATTCTGTACCCAACTTTTCTACTAGGTCATTCGGTTATTTGCATGTCCCTTGTGGAACTTTGCCTCCCTAACAGCTCTCCTGTAGGCTACTAGGTCAGTCAGTTATTAGCATGTCCCTTGTGGAACTTTGCCTCCCTAACAGCTCTCCTGTAGGCTACTAGGTCATTCAGTTATTTGCATGTCCCTTGTGGAACTTTGCCTCCCTAACAGCTCTCCTGTAGGCTACTAGGTCATTCAGTTATTTGCATGTCCCTTGTGGAACTTTGCCTCCCTAACAGCTCTCCTGTAGGCTACTAGGTCATTCAGTTATTTGCATGTCCCTTGTGGAACTTTGCCTCCCTAACAGCTCTCCTGTAGGCTACTAGGTCATTCAGTTATTTGCATGTCCCTTGTGGAACTTTGCCTCCCTAACAGCTCTCCTGTAGGCTACTAGGTCAGTCAGTTATTTGCATGTCCCTTGTGGAACTTTGCCTCCCTAACAGCTCTCCTGTAGGCTACTAGGTCATTCAGTTATTTGCATGTCCCTTGTGGAACTTTGCCTCCCTAACAGCTCTCCTGTAGGCTACTAGGTCAGTCAGTTATTTGCATGTCCCTTGTGGAACTTTGCCTCCCTAACAGCTCTCCTGTAGGCTACTAGGTCATTCAGTTATTTGCATGTCCCTTGTGGAACTTTGCCTCCCTAACAGCTCTCCTGTAGGCTACTAGGTCATTCAGTTATTTGCATGTCCCTTGTGGAACTTTGCCTCCCTAACAGCTCTCCTGTAGGCTACTAGGTCAGTCAGTTATTTGCATGTCCCTTGTGGAACTTTGCCTCCCTAACAGCTCTCCTGTAGGCTACTAGGTCATTCAGTTATTTGCATGTCCCTTGTGGAACTTTGCCTCCCTAACAGCTCTCCTGTAGGCTACTAGGTCATTCAGTTATTTGCATGTCCCTTGCGGAACTTTGCCTCCCTAACAGCTCTCCTGTAGGCTACTAGGTCAGTCAGTTATTTGCATGTCCCTTGCGGAACTTTGCCTCCCTAACAGCTCTCCTGTAGGCTACTAGGTCAGTCAGTTATTTGCATGTCCCTTGTGGAACTTTGCCTCCCTAACAGCTCTCCTGTAGGCTACTAGGTCATTCAGTTATTTGCATGTCCCTTGTGGAACTTTGCCTCCCTAACAGCTCTCCTGTAGGCTACTAGGTCAGTCAGTTATTGCATGTCCCTTGTGGAACTTTGCCTCCCTAACAGCTCTCCTGTAGGCTACTAGGTCAGTCAGTTATTTGCATGTCCCTTGTGGAACTTTGCCTCCCTAACAGCTCTCCTGTAGGCTACTAGGTCATTCAGTTATTTGCATGTCCCTTGTGGAACTTTGCCTCCCTAACAGCTCTCCTGTAGGCTACTAGGTCAGTCAGTTATTTGCATGTCCCTTGTGGAACTTTGCCTCCCTAACAGCTCTCTGTAGGCTACTAGGTCAGTCAGTTATTTGCATGTCCCTTGTGGAACTTTGCCTCCCTAACAGCTCTCCTGTAGGCTACTAGGTCATTCAGTTATTTGCATGTCCCTTGTGGAACTTTGCCTCCCTAACAGCTCTCCTGTAGGCTACTAGGTCATTCAGTTATTTGCATGTCCCTTGTGGAACTTTGCCTCCCTAACAGCTCTCCTGTAGGCTACTAGGTCATTCAGTTATTTGCATGTCCCTTGTGGAACTTTGCCTCCCTAACAGCTCTCCTGTAGGCTACTAGGTCATTCAGTTATTTGCATGTCCCTTGTGGAACTTTGCCTCCCTAACAGCTCCTGTAGGCTACTAGGTCATTCAGTTATTGCATGTCCCTTGTGGAACTTTGCTCCCTAACAGCTCTCCTGTAGGCTACTAGGTCATTCAGTTATTGCATGTCCCTTGTGGAACTTTGCTCCCTAACAGCTCCTGTAGGCTACTAGGTCAGTCAGTTATTGCATGTCCCTTGCGGAACTTTGCCTCCTAACAGCTCTCTGTAGGCTACTAGGTCATTCAGTTATTTGCATGTCCCTTGTGGAACTTTGCTCCCTAACAGCTCTCCTGTAGGCTACTAGGTCATTCAGTTATTTGCATGTCCCTTGTGGAACTTTGCTCCCTAACAGCTCCTGTAGGCTACTAGGTCATTCAGTTATTTGCATGTCCCTTGCGGAACTTTGCCTCCTAACAGCTCTCTGTAGGCTACTAGGTCAGTCAGTATTTGCATGTCCTTGTGGAACTTTGCTCCCTAACAGCTCCTGTAGGCTACTAGGTCAGTCAGTATTTGCATGTCCCTTGTGGAACTTTGCCTCCTAACAGCTCTCCTGTAGGCTACTAGGTCAGTCAGTTATTGCATGTCCCTTGTGGAACTTTGCCTCCCTAACAGCTCCTGTAGGCTACTAGGTCATTCAGTTATTGCATGTCCCTTGTGGAACTTTGCTCCCTAACAGCTCCTGTAGGCTACTAGGTCATTCAGTTATTGCATGTCCCTTGTGGAACTTTGCCTCCCTAACAGCTCCTGTAGGCTACTAGGTCATTCAGTTATTGCATGTCCCTTGTGGAACTTTGCTCCCTAACAGCTCCTGTAGGCTACTAGGTCAGTCAGTTATTTGCATGTCCCTTGCGGAACTTTGCCTCCTAACAGCTCTCCTGTAGGCTACTAGGTCAGTCAGTATTTGCATGTCCCTTGTGGAACTTTGCTCCCTAACAGCTCCTGTAGGCTACTAGGTCAGTCAGTATTTGCATGTCCCTTGTGGAACTTTGCTCCCTAACAGCTCTCTGTAGGCTACTAGGTCATTCAGTTATTGCATGTCCCTTGTGGAACTTTGCTCCCTAACAGCTCCTGTAGGCTACTAGGTCATTCAGTTATTGCATGTCCCTTGTGGAACTTTGCTCCCTAACAGCTCCTGTAGGCTACTAGGTCATTCAGTTATTGCATGTCCCTTGTGGAACTTTGCTCCCTAACAGCTCTCTGTAGGCTACTAGGTCAGTCAGTTATTGCATGTCCCTTGTGGAACTTTGCCTCCTAACAGCTCTCTGTAGGCTACTAGGTCATTCAGTTATTTGCATGTCCCTTGTGGAACTTTGCTCCCTAACAGCTCCTGTAGGCTACTAGGTCATTCAGTTATTTGCATGTCCTTGTGGAACTTTGCCTCCCTAACAGCTCTCTGTAGGCTACTAGGTCATTCAGTTATTGCATGTCCCTTGTGGAACTTTGCTCCCTAACAGCTCCTGTAGGCTACTAGGTCATTCAGTTATTGCATGTCCCTTGTGGAACTTTGCTCCCTAACAGCTCCTGTAGGCTACTAGGTCATTCAGTTATTTGCATGTCCCTTGTGGAACTTTGCCTCCCTAACAGCTCTCCTGTAGGCTACTAGGTCAGTCAGTTATTTGCATGTCCCTTGTGGAACTTTGCCTCCCTAACAGCTCTCCTGTAGGCTACTAGGTCAGTCAGTTATTTGCATGTCCCTTGTGGAACTTTGCCTCCCTAACAGCTCTCCTGTAGGCTACTAGGTCA
The DNA here is from genome assembly GCA_009760885.1 of Achatina immaculata. NCBI lineage: Eukaryota > Metazoa > Mollusca > Gastropoda > Stylommatophora > Achatinidae > Lissachatina > Lissachatina immaculata. The sequence continues at coordinate 29,371,927 of CM019701.1, forward strand.
TTCAGTTATTTGCATGTCCCTTGTGGAACTTTGCCTCCCTAACAGCTCTCCTGTAGGCTACTAGGTCATTCAGTTATTTGCATGTCCCTTGTGGAACTTTGCCTCCCTAACAGCTCTCCTGTAGGCTACTAGGTCATTCAGTTATTTGCATGTCCCTTGTGGAACTTTGCCTCCCTAACAGCTCTCCTGTAGGCTACTAGGTCATTCAGTTATTTGCATGTCCCTTGTGGAACTTTGCCTCCCTAACAGCTCTCCTGTAGGCCTCTTGGTTTAAGCAAGATGCCCTGCTGCTAATGGATTGTTGTATGTACTCATCTCACTAAATCAAGTGTGTGGGAAGAATGAAAGATGGAGTGATGAAGGGCAGAATGTAAGACGGGCCTGCGTGCCCAATTCTTTACCCTTGAAAAATAAAGATTATTCATTCTGTCATTCTTGTTTTCTGCCAACTTTCCTCACTCTTTCTATCTTTTTGTAAAACTGAACCATACACCTCCATCTACTTCCATCATTAGAACCAGTTTTAATGTAGTCATCATTTCTCTTATCTCTCTGCTTACACTCAGAAGAAGCTGTGCTAGGCTATCTCCCCTCCTCAGGCAAGAATAACAGCGCTCCTCAAAGGTCAGCACTGCTTCTCTGTATGGTCTGTGCCACAGGGGACTGCCAGTTTGGCCAAATGACAGCACTAGGACTGCTTATATGTTCTTCTTCCGCTTCTAAAACACCCCCCCCCCCTTCGCCACTTTCATTATGACTGTAATATAAAAGTATATCCCGAGATATATGCATGCAGCAGAAGTGATAATGCCTTCACATTTCCAAGCTACAGCACTATGATTTAAGGAGACCAGCAACTGGTCTCAGTGTTTACACTTTCCCATAAATAACAGATTCACACACAGGACTTCATATGTATCAATAAATTCACACAAAGGACTTCATATGTATCAATAACTCCCACAAATGACCTCATACATACCAATAAATTCACACAAACAACTTTATATGTATCAATAAATTCACACAAATGACTTCATACACATCAGTAAATTCACACAAAAGACTTCATATGTATCAATAAATTCACACAAAGGAAAGGACTTCATACACATCAGTAAATTCACAAATGACCTCATACGCATCAATAAATTCACACAATGACATCACACAAATCAATAAATTCACACAAATGACTTCATACATATCAATAATCACACAAATGAGTTCATATGTTTCATTAAATCCACACAACTGACTTCTATCAAAGAAATAACTGAAGAAAGAAAACTTGTTCAGCAAACATTCAAAATAGTTTAATACTTCATCATGCCAATATCAATAATTAAAACTACACATGAAACATGCTAATGACCATCACTCACTATACATCATGACATCTTGATTATAACAACTTCCGATCAGAGAAAGTTGAAAAAAAAAACAAAAACATGATGAAATGTAATTCCATAACAAACACTTCTTAGAAATGAGTTCAAATTGTGCCTAACGCCGTCCTTCCTTACATTCAAAAAATTATCCCAAATCGCAAGCACGTCCTTCCATACGCAGAACACATACGCCACACATACTCATGGGTTTTATTGTTTCTCCGCTTCCTCACAAACTCGCGCCGACAAACAAGCAGAAACTTCATCAGTTGCCCACTTCGTGCTCCAGCAACAACATGTTGGGGATACCATTTGTGATAGGGAACTTGCGGCCTGATTCCGGGCATACAAGCTCTCCTTCAATGACCTCAATCTGAAACACATAAGGACAAAAGTGAAAACAAAATGAAACGAGACATATTTATATCACTAGATCAAGAATCGCTGCCAACACACATATAGTTATTACAATGTGGTAAATCAAAGAATCTCCATCTTATTTTTCCAGCACTCCAGGGATATGCCATGCTAAATCTGGAATCCTGTTATCAGAACGAAGTCCACGGTTGTCCTTCAAGTTCTAGCGGCGTCAACCTCAAATCCTGACCCTCTGGCCAGACCTGGTTGCATAGGTCAGCAGACGTCTACCAAGTACATGTATAAAAAGACGATGTGCATGAACAGATGAACTTTCTTTTACAAAAAAATGAAGAATTCTTCACAGAGGAATTTCAGAATAATGAAAAGTAGTTAAAATTATTAAAAAAACAAAAAAAAAGACTCGGTCAAAATTTCTCAGAACTGCAATGAGAAGACAGAAGCTGGAAAACTTGGTAAAGACTGGAAAAGTTGTGAGAGAGCAGAATGAAATAAGAGAAAATATTTCTGTAGATTGACCAAATGGCATAGTAAAAAAAAAAAAAACCACATTTGAAACTATCACGCTATGGATCATCCAAGACAGAGAGACCTGACTGCCAACACTTTGTCTAGCAAAGTACATAATACATGAAAGGAAGAATCAGGCAATCGGGCAAGCCTTCATCATTCACCTTTACTCCAACCTAAACAATCACAATTTAAAATGGCAAAACTTTTACTACATTCAACTATGAATCCACATATTCAACCACATAAAGTAAACTAAATGAATGTAACATAATTACTTACATCTTACATCCTTCCCATGCCGTTAAATGTCACATAGAGCCCACATAGCTGTTTGCCAAGTTTTCCTGTCTTCGGCGAGTTTTTCAACTTCATCAAGGGATGTTATGGCCACTAAATTGGCTTCTCTTAACAATGTCCTCTTTAGAGTTTCACGCAGTCAACCTCTTTTTCTTGTTATGCTCCACTTTATAGCTTGTTTTGGTATTCTCTGATTGCTTCTTCTCATCACATGGCCTACATATGTCCATCTTCTTTTTCTGATCACCCATGAGACAGGTTGTTGTTTGCTCATCAGTCTTATCTCTGTGTTGTTCTTAAATTCACATACTTACTACTACATTCTAAAACATCTGATCTGATCCAAAGCTTCTCAACTTGCAGGGGACTCCCCTTTTAGGGGAGGCGAGAAAGAGAACTGGAACAATGTGGGTCAATATTCCAACAGAATGATGAACCTGTCAATTTCTAGTCCCATTTACCCCACCCCCCCCCCACCCCCAGGAAGAATTCCTCACAGACTGAAAACCTCCATTCCTATCAAATCATTCCAACAGTTAATCTCTCTCTCTCTCTCTGAACTTTAAGTGCCCAAGGTTCATGGGGCTTCCGCAAGAGTTTTCTACAAACACTCGCCCCTTCCAGTTAATCAGTCAGTCAGTCATTTGCATGTCCCTTGTGGAACTTTGCCTTCCTAACAGCTCTCCTGTAGGCCTCTGGGTTGTAAGCTAGATGGCCTGCTGCTGTTGCATCCATTTCCAGATTACCAACTATGTCTTGCAGCCATCTTTGCCTTGGTCTTCCTCTTTCTTTTTCCCATTATGTACTCTTCCAATACGGTCTTCTCTAAATTCCAATGATGTTTAATGTGTCCAAAATATTAAGTTCTCTCTGTTTAATCCTATTTACTAGCCAATCTTCTTCAGTATTAAGTTTGACACAGTTCCGATTGCTAAAAGTGAAGGGGAGCTACAGTCTCTTCTGGACATTGTGGTTTGTGAAAGTAAATGTAAAGATCTCAGTCTGAATAAAAATAAGACTGAAGTCATGGTTATCTCAAAGAAAATAATACCACCAAAATGTAGCATTACCATTGATGGCACAGAGCTGAAACAAGTTGACAGATTCAAGTACTTAAGAACAATTATAACAGCTGATGGGAAATGTCACAGTGAAATAAAATCAGATGTGCTCAGACCAAGTCATCATTCCAGAAAATGAGAAACATCTTGTGCAACAGATCCAATCAATGGAAACAAAATTCTGAGTACTTAAATATTACATCGAGCCAATTTTGTTTTATGGATGTGAAGCATGGTCCATGAATAAGAGAGTACAGTGAGAAATGGAAGCCATGGAAATGTGGTTCATAAGAAGGATGTTGAAGATACCATGGACAGCTAAAAAAACCAACAAAGAAGTCTTAACAGAGGCTGGAGTTAAAAGGCAAGTTACATCAAAGATCAGAGGCAGGCAGCCGAGATTTATAGGATATTTTCTGAGAAGAGGAAAACTGAAAGACATTGTGTCAACTGGAAAAATTGAGGGAAGAAGAGACAGAGGAAGGCAAAGAGAGAAGTTACTGGATGGGCTGTCAGTGTGACTAGGAAGAAAGTCACAGGCGGATCTCACAATCAAGTCTAAAGACAGGGAATCGTGGAGAGAAATGATCGCATACAACACGCGGAACGTCACTTGATTGACTGAGTATGGATATATTTGTTCTTTTTTGTGTCCACGATATTTGAGGAACTCTTCTGTAGCATTTACATTCAAAGGCATTTATGTGTTTCTCAGCTATTTTGTTAAGTGTCCAGGTCTCATGGGCGTATGTTGTGATTGGAAAGATGCATGCCCTTAAAGATTTTATTTTTGTAGTTCTGTCTGTTTTACAGTTAATACTTATTACAAAATCTATGAGTAGCTCGGGGTTTCCCTAGGAAAACAAAGGCAAAGAGGACTGGCACTGGCATCCCTACCTCAAATGCTGCAGTGGCCTAGAAACGTGAAGGCACTAACACTCCACACTTCTACACCGTGCAAATGCTACGGGACATTGAATTTTTTTTTTTTAATATATATAAAACAGATCCACACAGAAACAGATCTTCACATCTAACGTATATGACTCGTCTATTTCAGAACAATAACAAGGCCCCACTGAGCAGGTTTGACAGACAAGATGACAACTTCAGATACATGACTGCCTGATACCGGACTGATGTTTGAGGACTTCAGTGGGTGTTGGAATGGAAGGCGGAGCACATATGGGCATGCCTGGAGTGTGGGGATGCCAGTCTCTAATTACAGTTAAGAGTTGTGAGGAAAAAAGATGCTACCTGTAGGAGAGCGTTGTGGATTTTCTGCAGCAAGTCCTTGTTTTGCTCAAAATTCTCTCCCAGCTCGTCTGGGAGGCCATCTCCATGACCAACCTAAGATGGAATATAAGTATATTTTTAGATTACATACAGCAATAGGGAACTCTGTGCTCTTAGATTACACACAGCAACGGGAAACTCTTAAGATTACACAACACACAGCAACAGGGTACTCTTAAGATTACACAACACACAGCAACAGGGTACTCTTAAGATTACACACAGAAACAGGGTACTCTTAAGATTACACAACACACAGCAACAGGGTACTCTTAAGATTACACACAGAAACAGGAAACTCTTAAGATTACACACAGCAACACAGAGCAACAGGGTACTCTTAAGATTACACACAGCAACAGGGTACTCTTAAGATTACACACAGCAACAGGGTACTCTTAAGATTACACACAGCAACAGAGAACTCTTAAGATTACATACAGCAAGCAGGGAACAGTGTTCTTATATTACACAGCAACAAAGAACTTACTGACACAGGTCCCAGCTAACAAAATAACAATCCAACTTAAGAATTATTAACCACTTCCAATCCTTTGGCAGATTTCACAGACAGAGAAATTTTTGGTGCTAAAAGTCCACCTCATCCTGTGGATACTTCACTGTCCTCTTGTGGCTAGACAAAGCTCTGGATCTAACTCTCAGCCAAATAACTTATGACTTTTCTTTTTTTTTTAATATCTATATTACACTGTAATAGGTCCTCTGGGGTAAAGCTGGGGCGACCATCCCCAAGCCAGCATGTCCCAGGTGAAAGACCACTACATATGGAGGATCCCTGTGAATAAGGTTTTTTACCTAAATAAGCTGGCACTGACCAACTGGCGGTAGTCTGAGAGAGCGAAGTGGGGTGGTAGGTGGCTCTACTACTCCTATAAAGTGCTTCATGTGCTCAGTGAAGGGAATTCTAGTCGGGTAAGAGGCGGTTTAAAACCCCTCGTTCCCGCTGCCTTGTGGGTAGGACAGGGAGTGCAAAGGCTAGCGGAGAGTCCATACACAAATCAACAGAAAGCAATGGGAAACCACCATTATAGCTGCCAAGAATAGTTATGCTTGAACAGACCAAGAGAAATGATACTGGACAGTCTGACGAGATGGTGTGCGAGGAGATCATCAACTGAGCTGATGGCCTGCATGAAGGACCATGTACTCTGGAGAGGCATAATAGCCAACGCCAGTCAGCACAGTACCTGATGATGATGATGATATGATATGACCTGTCTAGGCTAATCTTACCTCACACTTCACAACCCGTTGTCTGTTTTCTTGCATGCATGACTCTCTAAAATGAATTATGTATTAATTTGACGCTGGAATGAGTGATCTGTTAGCTAGGATAGGTTAAACAAAAAAAAGAAAAGAAAATATCCCCCGAAAATGTTCCAGAAGAAATGAAATGACATACCTCGGCAGCAGCCTGTCGTAGTGCTGGCCAGTCAACCTTGGACAGCGTCCTCACCACAAACGGTTCATTGTAATCCACATCTTTAACCTCAACTTTGCTGGCCTGAATATTGTACAAGAGCACTTTTTTAATAACAGTGTCGATGCCTCTACTGGAATCTCATGGAAAATTCTAAAAATATGGACTGTTCAAATGACATATGCCTACTCAATCGAATCAGAGAACATATACAACATAATGGTCAAGCAAAACAAATGACTCGATCAGATGACCCAATAAAGAGTCAGGAAACTATTTTCACTGACTCAATAAAGAGAGTCAGAAACTCATTTTTCTTTTTTTCTGAACTAATGACTCTAATTATTACACAGATGTTATTTATTCCAAACTTACCACTATCTTGAGAGGGAACCCCTTGGTTACTCCTTTGATAATATTGGAGGTCAGCATGTTGTGTGTAAGGAGCTTCATGTTTTCTCTACTTCTGTGCTCTCTCTACCTTCTGTTGCTCTACTTTCTGTTCTCTCTACCTTCTGTAGATCTACTCTTTCTGTTCTCTCTATCTTCTGTAGCTCTACTTTCTTCTCTCTGCAGGATTATACAGCACCTGACATGGAAGAAAACACATTAAGATATTAAAAATAACTTATGTTCAGCTTCACATACTCAAGACATCTAGACAAACAAACAAGTTTCCCCAGTAATATCCCATTATCAGCAGGAGTTCCATTATGTGTGCCTCACTTTTCCATCCAAGCTCTTTCCAGGGTCAGGTTTCTACTTTCAGGTCTTTGTAGAGAATGCAAGTTTACAGGGTGCACTCGAGAGTATGGAGTCCATTCATGCATATGAGGAGCAAGGCTTAGACAGTCTTCGTTTTGTAAGTAGGTTATGTATAGATAAATCCATTTCCATACCATTAAGGCATACGGGGAATACGTTGTTAAGCCTGTATTTTCAAGACCTCCGTTCTTCATTTTATGCTGATAGTGAAATCAGTCAGATGGTCAGTTAAGTTCCTCTTGGTCTTCCTCTCTTTTCCTTTAGCTTTCCAGTGATCATTTGGTTGTCTGCTATCTCACGAAATTTACTAAATAAATTTGAGTGCATTTTTTGTGGTTTTAAATCATTTTCAGTGTCCTGCAATCTTTCTGATATCTTATATGTTTTTATCACTATTTGAGGTGAGATATTCAAAGATGGTTGCATGAAAGACTAGGTCAAAGTTTATAAGCAGGGAAACGTTAAGTCCAGAAACCTCACAATTACAGACCTGGATGGACCAACCAGTGAAAGGACATTTCTGTAGAACATCTTCATGGCAAACGAAAGGGAGGAATTTCACTGCATGAAAGTCTCACTATGCTTTTGCAAGACAACATCAAACGTTCCCTCGTAGAACAAGAAAACACAAAAGGGCCAGATCTGTTGAAACGCAGCACAGAATGGTTTAAAAACGTTCTGTAACACCTCAACAAGCAAATATTTTAGCCTGTGCTTTTCTTTCACATGAGTAAGGAAAGAACAGAAAGAAAGAGTACTTCCATGTTGTATGAAACATAAAACTACTTGATGGTCTGTTAATAGCGGCGACGTGCAACTGTGCCCGCACTATCTATGTCAAACGAAAAGAAACATAGAGGCTGGAAAATATGGCAGCTATCAGGGACAGCCACAGCTAAAGCGTCATTACTAGTGGCAAATCTCATCAGTCGAAATAATACCTACACCAATCTCGCTCGAATGTTACCAACAGCATGTATTCCAACTTTTACATTTACTCGTTCCGACGAATGTGCTGATTTTATTCCGCTGTTAGCTTCATATCTTAATATACATATATAACAGTTGTGAACATTATATTCATTTAATATAATTAAATGTTTTAGCGAAATGTAATTTCTTCTGCTATGTAAAAAATTAATGAAAATTAATTAAAATCTTGTCACCTCAAAAAAAAAAAAGGGGGGGGGGAATTGGCAGAAGTCCAAATTGGCATATTTCTGTGACGAACGTAAATGCGGAATTTTATTACTTTGCCGATTCTGTTTCATTTTTTATTAATTAAATAATAATCATGAAAAAATAATGTAGCAAAATATGTCATTTAACTTTAATAATATCTCTCAATGTATAAGAAATGGTTATAATATATTTTTAATTATCAATAATCCATAAATATAAAATTTTATATTAATATTTTACGGTAATTTTTTCATGTTTTTATAATATATATAAAATGATAATATTTATAAGTAGTTATGAAAGTTTTATTAATAACTATTATATAAAATGAAAATATAAAATTTGTTTTTGTTTTGTGCACACGAACGTTAGAACGAATATTTTTTCGGAAACATAAGGGGAAATAATTCAGAAAATACTCCTAACTTCTGGCGTGACAGAAGTGGAACTGGGCGAGCAAGAAAGTTTCAGACAATGGGTATTAAAGGATTATCAAGTAACAGGAAGAAAACGGTGAGATTTTGTTTTCTTCCTTCATAACAAGTCATGACATATTTTAAAACTTCGAAAGGTAAGGACATAGAAAGTGCAGCACTGGCACAACTTCTTTATCATTTTCCCCCCACGAATATGTCAACTCGTTTTCATATTCTCAGCTGGGGACGGCTTTGTAATTTTGCAGAGAAGGTAGATTAAATGCCGGTATGAAATAAAATTGGAAGAGTCGAGAGATCAAATTCGCATATAAAGCAAGAATGCAGATGAAGCCAATGACAACAATTGTCAGAAATTGAAAGACGCTGGTGATGGTTGGGACATGTGAAAAGAAAATGATTAATCAAAAAGGTCAATGGGATTGGGGGAATGAGAAATGCTTTGCATCATCTTACAGAGTTTCACTCAGAGGCCCTGCCAACAACAGCACAATCACTCAGTCACAATCATCTTTACTCCAAAACCCAGCAGGGTAAATTAGGACAGGCAGTTCATATATTTCCCCCGTGTGGTACCCGGGATCTGCAAAGAATAGGACCACTGTACCCTACCATGCATGATCGTAAAAGGCGACTAAGGAGGGTTCAGCATAGGGCCAGCAACCCTATCTGGTAAAAAAACTATCAGACTGCTACAGAAACAGAAGCAAGGGAAAAAGCAAATGCAGGTGGAAGGAGAAATGCTTATCAGGAAACTGAGCCCATGAAGGTTGTGGATGAAAGCCAGCCACTGGAAGTCCCCAGCCCGACTGCAGACCTCCTGGAACCTAAACAAAAGATGCAAATAGGCAGCTGGAATGTAAGAACACTAAACCAGACTGGAAAACTAGCACAAACCATCAAGGAAATGCACAGATACAAACTAGACATACTAGGAATACAAGAAGCAAGATGGATAGGACAAGGCAGAAGGAAATTAACAACACAGCACACAGAAGATACAATAATATGGTCAGGTAAAGAAGATCTTCATGAAGGAGGAGTAGCATTGATTATAACAAAAGAAGCATCAAGAGCATTGCTGAAATGGACCCCAATAAATGAGAGATTATTATATGCACGGTTCAACTCAAGATTCACGAAGCTGTCTATTATAGTTTGTTATGCACCAACAGAAGCAGCTGAAGAGGAATTAAAAGATTTTTACAACAGCCTCCAAGCCACAGTAGAAACAATACCCAAGCATGATATGCTACTCATCTTTGGCGACTTCAATGCAAAAGTAGGTGAAGGAAATGAAGATAGAAGAAGAATCATGGGAAGAGAAGGAATCGGAGAAATAAATGAAAATGGAGAAAGACTCTGCAGTTTCTGTGAAGAAAACATGATGACCATTGGAGGGACAATTTTCCAACACAAAAACATCCATAAGGTGACTTGGAGGTCACCAGATAAAACCACAGAAAACCAAATCGATCACATACTAATAAACAACAAGTGGAAACGGTCACTACAAGATGTGCGAGCAAGGAAAGGAGCAGATATAGGAAGTGATCACAACCTTCTGGTAGCAAAAATAAAACTAAAATTAAGGAAAGCCAGAATCGGAGAACACAGAAAGATACATTTTGATACAAGAAAACTGATAGACCAGCAAACAAGAAATGAATTCTCAATAATACTTAAGAACCGCTTCAGTGTCCTACAAGACGAAGCAGAAATGTCCATATTAGAGTTCAATAAAACACTACAGGAAACAGCAAAAGAGGTGCTGGGATATCGGAAAAGGAGAAAAGAGGAATGGATAAGTGAGACCACATGGGAAAAGATAGAGCAAAGAAAAGAAATCAAGAAAAAATTACTGAACACCAAATCACAACGGCTTAAAGAACGAGTTTTAAGTAATTATGCACAAAAAGACAAAGAAGTGAAGGAATCATGCCGTCAAGATAAACGTCAATATTATGACAACTTAGCAGAAACAGCAGAGAAAGCAGCATATACAAATGACATGAAAACCATATATAAAATCACAAAGCAGATGACAGGTAACTTCAATACAAGATGTGAAAGTGCAGTAAGAACACAAAATGGACAACTGGTCAGTGGAGAAAGAGAAAAAATTGAAAGATGGAGGGAACACTTTAACACCCTACTAAACAGAACACAGGCAGCACAAGCAATAGATATACCTGAAGCAAAAGCGGAACTAAACATCAATACAGGACCAATAACAATAAATGAAGTAAAAGAGGCGATAAAGATGCTAAAATCAGACAGGGCACCAGGTGAAGATGAAGTGACTGCTGAGATGTTGAAAGCAGAAGAAACAGAAACACCAAAACAACTTTGCCGGATATTACAACAAATTTGGGATTTAGAAAAAGCCCCAGAGGAGTGGAAAACTGGTCTTATAGTAAAACTACCAAAGAAGGGTGACCTCAGAGATTGCGGGAACTGGAGAGGCATTACCCTACTGCCACTCACTAGTAAAGTATTTTGCAGAATAATCATCAACAGAATTGTACCAACACTTGAGGAAAAACTTCGGAAAGAACAGGCAGGATTTAGGAAAGGAAGATCATGCATAGACCATATATTTGTACTTAGACAAATATTAGAACAGGCAAATGAGTGGCATAGCACAACATATGCATTATTCATAGATTTTGAGAAGGCCTTTGACAGTGTCAACAGAGATGCACTGTGGAAAATCCTAAGATGGCATGGCCTCCCCCATAAAATAGTTAATGTAATCAAAGCCCTCTACGAGGGTTTTCAGTGCAAAGTTATCTGTGGAGAACATACCTCCAGCAGCTTTAGGGTACAAACAGGAGTGAAACAGGGATGTGTACTATCACCAACATTATTTATCTTGGCAGTAGACTGGTTAATGAAGGAGGCAACATCAGACAAACGCAGAGGATTAAAATGGACCCTTGACACAGTGCTGGAGGACCTTGACTTTGCGGACGACATTTGTCTATTATCAAGCAGTCACAAAGATATGCAAGATAAAATAAACAAGTTAACCCAGAATGCAAACAACATAGGACTAAAGATCAACGTAGGAAAGACAAAGTTAATGAAGCAAAATGTGAACAACAGAAATGTACTCAGAGTAGATAACAAGTTAGTGAAGGAGGTAAACGAATTTGTATACCTTGGCAGCAGAGTAGTAGAAAATGGAGACAGCACAGAGGACATCAACAGCAGACTTACTAGAGCAAACCAGGCTTTTGCAATGCTACAGAATATATGGAAATCAAATAAACTAAGCATAAATATGAAAATCAGGATATTTAAGAGTAATGTTCTAAGTGTGCTACTCTATGGAAGTGAATGCTGGAAAATCACCAAAACCATAGAAAACAAGTTGAATTCTTTCCAGACTAAATGTTTACGTAGAATTAAAAAAATATTTTGGCCAAACACCATAAGAAATAACATCTTGTTGGCAGAAATGCAGATGAAACCACTGACAACAATTATTGAGGAAAGACGCTGGCGATGGTTGGGACATGTGCTCCGAATGACTGACAACTCACTACCAAAAATAGCACTAAGATGGACACCACAGGGGAGCAGAAGTAAGGGTAGACCAAAAGAGACATGGAGAAGAACAACAGAAAGGATGTTGAGCAATAGAGGGCTCACCTGGGCAAGAGCAGAAAAAAAGGCGAAGGACAGGCATTTGTGGAAAACTCTTGCGGAAGCCCCATGTGCCCTGGGCACTTAAGGTTCAGAGAGAGAGAGAGTTCATATATTTATTCTTTTTCTTTTTCTTCTTAACTCACTAATTAGATTGTCTGTCAGTTGACCAAAAGGTCCTGGGTTCAAGTCCTGTATCCTGGATTTTTTTTTTAAGTTATGACTTCACATTAGTGATTTTAGTGCCTTCTTCCCACCATCTGTCAAGTGACACAATCTTTCAGATTGGATAATATATTCCCATAAAGCCAGGTGTATCAAAATACTGTATATGCTGCTCTCAGTATATTAAGGAACAAATATTTTCACATAAAAACTATGTCCATCGTTATGAGTAAACTTCTCTCTTCTCTCCCTTCTGTGCCCAAGACACTTGGGGCTGCTGGTAGCAAGATTCCTACTTTCGTCATTTCTTTGCTGTGTTCTTAGCTGTTTCCCATGTCAGTCTTTTGTTTACCAACATTTTCTCAGCTGTAAGTGTCCGTGTCTCTTTGGGTCATCCCACGCTTCTTTTACTCTGTGGAGCCCGCATCAAAGCTATTCCTGGTCAGGATTTATCAGTCATTCTCTTAGTGTGGCCAGTCCATTGCCACCATCTCCTTTCAGTCACTGTGGACATTCCATCGTAACAAGATGTCATTTCTTATGATATATATTTACAGAACACTCCTTTGGTCAGATGTATCTTTGTTTTTGAGCCATCAGATGTACACACAGTTGTCTGTGTCATTTTCCAGCATTTGGTCCTGTGTAGTAGAATGCTTAGACCATTACTTCTGAGTTTTTGATATCAGTGTATTATGAAACAGGTATTTTTCTGTGATGACATATATCTGTCATGTGATGAGAAGAAACAATCAGAGAATCCCAAAACAAGCTATCAAGTGGAACACAACAGGCTGAAGAAAAAGAGGTCGACCACATGAAACTCTAAAAGAGGACATTGTTAAGAGAGGCCAAATTAGTAGGCATAAAATCCCTTGGTGAGGTTGAAAAGCTCGCCGAAAACAGGAAAACTTGGCTTGGCGAACTTCCTTGCGAGCCCTATATGACATTTAACAGCGCGGGAAGGATATAAGATGTATGTAAGAATATGTAAGAATTTATGATGGAGCTTACAGATGTTACTCCAAAAACTTATGAGACTAGTGTTATCTGTACATCTGCAGCATTTATTATCCTTTTTTCCTTTCATTTTGTTCTCATCAGCTGAAGAGCAGCAAGTCAACAAAATGGCACAGAACTCTGAATGCAGAGAGGAAGAAGCATCTGCCAGCAGAAAGTGTAGACATTGAAAATCTGCACTTGTTCAGCAAAGAGAAACTCAAAAACAAGTTGTACGTCAGTCTTTTTTTTTTTTCCTGAAGTAGTATTTAGTTATAGTGCTGAACTTCTTGTTTCATTTAAAATCAAATTTGGTTACAATGGTAGATTTACTGTAGCAGGCCTGATGAAAGATGGTGGGGGGGGGGGGGTGTTGTTGGGGTTGTACTCCTGGTCCCAGGTCTGATGAAAGATGAGGGGAGCTGGGATTGTACCCCTGGTCCCAAGCTGTTGAGATGGCACAGCAGCCATGTTTTTTTTTTACCTCTTTTGTTTGTTAAAATTCAAGACAGCACTATAACATTCTGTGTACAGTTTCCTATGTTTCAATGGGTGGGTTGGGGGGAGGGGGCATATATAAACTGACCCTGAAGCCTGACCTGGCTCTCCGAGGCCCCAGACAGTAAACATTGCAGCCTCTGCATGTCAAGTCCACAAACTTTTCACTGGTTTGAAAGTCGAAAGTTATGGGAATCAACTTTCTCAGAAAATTCTGTTAATTACCCAAACACAGTTTGTGGCAAGATTTGTTCTACCAAATTTTTATCACTCACTGAAAATTTAATACATTTGTAAGTGTACCATACTTATCATCATTCCATAGTGAGCTGATCAGTAGAGTTGAAAGAAGGTAGTACAATCTTGGCAGAGCATTTTATCTGTATAATACAAAGGTGAGTCTAAAAATAACCATAAATCAAAGGGTGTAACAACTGAAAAATATATGAAAAGACTTTTTGACTTGCTGTCTAGTCCTTTCATGTATTTTTCAGTGATTACATCCCTTGATGTGCAGATAGTTCCTTGACTAGCCCCCATATAAACTGCTAAGACAAAACAGAAAAGTCCACCTGTGCTTGAAGTTAAAGGGAAAATACTCTGTCTTGCTCAGCTTCCCTAACAACAAGACAAACTACAAAACATGAAAAAAACACTTCAGCTCTGTGCGGAAACATCACAGATAGTTATTTTAGACTGGTCGTACAGACACCTTAATTGTTTATTCAGAATAGTACCGAAATTTAGTTTGCTAGATAGTCATTTATACCAAAAGAGACATGGAGAGGAACAACAGAGAGAATATTGAGCAGTAGAGGGCTCACCTGGGCAAGAGTGGAAAAAATAAGGCAAAGGACAGGCATTTGTGGAAAACCTTGCCCTGGGCACTAAGGTTCAGAGAGAGAGAGAGAGAGTCATTTATATGTATGTAGTCACTTTCTGTGCTGAGTGCATGGATAAGAGTGAAACGTAAATGTTTTATTTGATGTCTGTCAGCTTTCCACTGCCAGTTATTTTGGTTATATGAGCAGCATATTTGTAAAATGTCTGAAACAGAGTGAAAGTTGTATGGCAAAGGGCAGAATGTTAGACGGGCCTGCGTGCCCAGTTCTTAACCCTTTGGAAATAAAGACCAGTCAGTCAATCAATCGATCACAACAGAATCAAGAGCATACTGTCTGTCATCATTATCCACAGTGAGAGTTTCGTTGTGATAAAAGAAATTTTGTACTGAGCTATTTTCTCCCATCATATTTTCTCAGTTTGATGGGTTACAACTAAGAATGCATGTTATAATTTATTCATCCATTTTTACAGAAAATGTTTTAAATGCATGTCATTTCAGCCCTGTGTTTATTCAAGGGACATGAATCAGGCTTTTGTAAGAGACCTCTGCAGATATCCTTCCATTGCTTTCAGTTCTTTATGAAGACATGAATCAGGACCTCTGCAGATATCCTTCCATTGCTTTTATTTCAATTTCATGTGAAGATAATCCTTAACTGCCCACAAGCTTTTCAGTTCTAAAATTCTTTTTCTCTCTTTTTTTAAAATGCCCATCTCTTGATATAGCCATTACATAGCCAGCAAAGAATCTTATGACATAAGCCTTGTTTTGGCAACTGGTAAGTACAACACTGTATTATGTTTCTCTTCTGACTATAAAAGCCAGTAGTTTATTTTCTTTATTAAAGTTGTTAAACCTCTTTATATTTACAGGAAAAATCCAAAGAATAACATAAAGATTAGCGGCAAGAAACTGCGGCGACTCACAAAGAGGCTTGGTCACAGTCTAAGAGAGAAGTCATGCATGGATGGTAAGTGTAGACTTCAGGGTTTCGAGCTCATTCTCTGTCTCTGCATTAACCAGCCACTGAGCAGCAATAAGGTAGTTTCTTTGGTACTGAAATCCTAGGTCTCCCACCATATTATATTATATTTTATTGATTTCACCATCTTCCACTATCTCATTTCAAATCTTGGCTGTCTTTTGACCTTATAAGTAAGTGTAACCCCAGGTGTGGTGGAACCTTGAGAAGTTTGGCTTTACATCTCATCAGGTAGACCCCAGCTCAAGGTCCTTATAAACCTCTTGATAAAAAACTATTTTATGCCATTATTTTAACTTATCTCACCCATCATGAGGCATATGCGTGTCTGGCTCCTGATGGTTATCATACACCTGGCATGGATGACGGAAGTGATGGTTTAGCTATGACAGCTAAACTGTTTGGTTCTGTGATTTTATTATACAGAAACAAAACACATATAAGCGGCTGTAGAGATCGGCAAATGCCAGTCTTGGTCACATCAGCAGCTGGTAATGTTTCATAGCATAAAAAAATTATTTCATACCATTTGCATCTTAGTTGTTTAGAAATGGATATTTACAAGATTAGTTTCTCCTCTGAAAAATAAAAAGGCTTAGTTCCCTGTTTGTCGTTAATATTTTGCAGTGAATTTATCCATTGCTTGTAGAAGTTGATAACAAGAAATGAGTTTTATTGTTTAGCTTTATCTCTGAGAAGTGAGGTTATCTTTGTCCTTAAAAAAATAGAGCATCCTTGTTACTGTTACATTATTACTTCAGTAATTCAAGTATATATCAGAATGTATCACTGCTTAAATGGAGTGAGATTTGTGTGTGTGTGTCTAAGAAACTGGCGATAAATTAATGCTGGTACTTTTTATGTGTTGTAGTTGAAGTATCAGACACAAGGACAAGACAGGTAGCAGATTCGCAGGATGCCCAGATGGCAGAAGCTGGCACAGAGCCTGAAGCAGCAGCCGTCAGCTCAGAGTCATCATCTTTGCCGCCGCCACCATCATCATCATCATCATCCTCAAGGAAGAAGAAGAGGAACAGGGGTGGAAAGAAACACAAGAATAAAGTTCCAGGTGGTGACGAGAAAGTTTTTGAGAATGACAATGAATGGGAGGATGTAGATATGGGGGAGGGGTGATTTATTGTAATTACAAACAGATGCATTCTCTCCGTGTCGCAGTGTTGTGTTTTAGTTGTTTCTGTCATGTGGTCGTGAGTGTGTGTGCTCTTCTCTTGGGGTGCCATATGTATTTCTGTTTTATTATGATGTGCAGGGGAAAAAAAAGATCTTATGATAACCAAATCTTTTGAAGCAGAGTTTGAAACAGTGCAAAGTAATATCATTACTTTTAATATTATTATTATTTAAATATTATTGATGAAGCCACTGACAGCAGTTATTGAGGAAAGATGCTGGCGATGGTTGTGCTCCGAATGACTGACAATTCACTCCCAAAAATAGCACTAAGATGGACACCACAGTGGAACAGAAGTAAGGGTAGACCAAAAGAGACATGGAGAAGAACGACAGAGAGGATGTTGAGCAATAGAAGGCTCGCCTGGGCAAGAGCAGAAAAAAAGGCAAAGGACAGGCATTTGTGGAAAACCCTTGCGGAAGCACTATGTGCCCTGGGCACTTAAGGTTCAGAGAGAGAGAACTTGACAGACTTTGGAGAAGGCTTCTTCCAGTAATTTTTAAAAATTCCCCAACGTAAACTTCTCATGAACATATATAATTGTTTTCAATTTTTCACCCATTTACCAGTGGTGAAGAGCTTCAGCTCACAGCTGAAGTCAGATCTCATGCCTCGATTGTTAGCAAGCACATTTATTGGAGCTCTTAGACAGAACAGCGAGTGGATTAGTGTGGGTGGGTGGGTGGAAAAAAAGAGACAGTTTTGAAGCAGAGGCAGATATCAGCTGTTGTGATTTTTGTCTGGGAATGACTGAAGCAGAATTGACTCTAGAAGAACATTGAACCCTTACAACTGCAGGCATTCTTGTACCATCACTTTCTGGTGGAGTAAATGCTTGGAATATCATGGCAATTTTATCAGGAAGAAAGTACAAAGCAATCAGTCCGGTCCATCATGCTGAAGTGGCACCCGAAGATGACTGAGTTTATGGTCTCATGAGAAAAAAAAAACAAAGCAGAAGTGTTAACCATTTTAAAATGTTATGTACAGCAACCTAGTCGGACAGATAAGGCAGGATCAAAGGTTAACATTTTACTTTTATAGAAGTAGTGTAAGGAAAACATTCGTAGCAGCGTCTGTGTGGTTGTTTCACTCTCTGTAACTGACAGTTCATTCTTTCAGATCAACTTTTAGCTACATTGGTCAGTTGGGTTCAGAGTTTCAATGTGAGCACAGCACTCAGAAGGAAACACAGAACTGGATATCAGGAGATAAAGCAAAACATGAAAGTGATACATAAACACACTTGGATGTAAGAGTTCACACATAAAGCTAGGTGTAAGTGCCAGACATAAACACTCTTAGATGTAAAGGTTCACACATAAAGTTAGATATAAGTAAAACCAGACATAAACACTCTTAGATGTAAAGGTTCACACATAAAGTTAGATATAAGTAAAACCAGACATAAACACTCTTAGATGTAAAGGTTCACACATAAAGTTAGATATAAGTAAAACCAGACATAAACACTCTTAGATGTAAAGGTTCACACATAAAGTTAGATATAAGTAAAACCAGACATAAACACTCTTAGATGTAAAGGTTCACACATAAAGTTTGATATAAGTAAAACCAGACATAAACACTCTTAGATGTAAAGGTTCACACATAAAGTTAGACATAAGTGCCAGACATAAACACTCTTAGATGTAAGGGTTCACACATAATGTAAGTACCAGACATAAACACTCTTAGATGTAAGGGTTCACACATAAAGTTAGACGTAAGTACCAGACATAAACACTCTTAGATGTAAGGGTTCACACATAAAGTTATATGTAAGTACCAGACATAAACACTCTTAGATGTATGGATTCACACATAAAGTTATATGTAAGTGCCAGACATAAACACTCTTAGATGTAAAGGTGCACACATAAAGTTAGATGTAAGTGCCAGACATAAACACACTTGGATGTAAGGGTTCACACATAAAGTTAGATATAAGTAAAACCAGACATAAACACTCTTAGATGTAAGGGTTCACACATAAAGTTAGATATAAGTAAAACCAGACATAAACACTCTTAGATGTAAGGGTTCACACATAAAGTTAGATGTAAGTGCCAGACATAAACACACTTGTATGTAAGGGTTCACACATAAAGTTAGATATAAGTAAAACTAGACATAAACACACTTGTATGTAAGGGTTCACACATAAAGTTAGATGTAAGTACCAGACATAAGCACTCTTAGATGTAAGGGTTCACACATAAATCTAGATGTAAATGAATGTTCGATATCATCTCCACTATCCTCTGCCATCTCCGCAGAGAAGGTTGACTGCCATTAATCTACTGGTTGGTGCAAAGATGCAGTATTCAATCTTAATGAGGCTGCGGATATCAAACCAAAATCCTTGTATCATTGGTGGAGCACAGCTAGCCCAGACCCTGTCTTACCTCCCCTGAAAACAAGACAGTGATATGGCTGAGCGAACAGCGCCTAAATGGGAAAGCGAACTTGGTTCTAAAGAGACTCAACACAACAGACTTCCTATTGAGAGCCAGTGTCAAAGAAGAATGAACATTTCCTTGTTTGCTCTCAATGCAGGAAGAAACAGATTCCCTGTCTTCCTTGGCTAGCAAAATAGGTCTTGAAATTAACAAAGACAGCAAAAATAATGAAACTTTCTCATTAATCAATAAGAAAAAATATATGTAGAAGGAACTGTTGTTGATGAAGTAAACCAATTTGCGCACCTTGGCAGCTACATAGACCAAGATGGTGACACCAGGAAGGTAGTTAGAATTAGAATTGCAAAAGCAAAAATCTTGAGAACATGGAATTCAAAAGTTATAAGCACAAAAATCAAGTTAAGATTCAAATGTGATATCCACCCTCATTTGTGCATGCGAAAGCTGGAAATCAACTAAAGAAATAGAAAAGAAATTAGACTCTTTTGAAAACAAATGCCTAAGGAAAATACTTGGTATAAAGTGGAACAAATTCAAGAACAAAGCAGAGATAGGACAGGTGAGCAAACAACAACCTGTCTCATGGGTGATCAGAAAAAGAAGATGGACATATGTAGGCCATGTAATGAGAAGAAACAATCAGAGAATACCAAAACAAGCTATCAAGTAGAGCACAACAGGCCGAAGAAAAAGGTCAACCATGTGAAACTCTAAAGAGGACATTGTTAAGAGAAGCCAGTTTAGTGGGCATAACATCCCTTGATGAAGTTGAAAGACTTGCCAAGAAAGGAAAACTTGGCATACAACTATGTGACGTTTAACGGGACGGGAAGGATGTAAGATGTAAGTTTGTTTTACCCTCTCACTTTCTAAAGTTTACCTGAGACAAAACTTATTAACTGCCCATCTCTTGAAATCTTCTACCCATCAACATCTTCTCATCTCCCGTTAACTTTTCTGATCTCCTTCTTCATCAGACATGGTTTTTATTGTTATTAGGACCTCTGATGTGATCAGAGAAAGTGCTGCCCACTTTGGCTGTAAGTTAACCATAGCTAATAAGATTGTGCCAGAGCTAAAAAATCTTAGCAAGCCAAGACCCTGATCCACTTCTATGCTGATGCCTTCTCATTAACAAGCTCAGTCTAACAGGAGAGGGACCATTGTAACCTTCATGGCCGTGAACTCTGACCAGTAGGACAGCGGCCGCTGTAACCTTCATGAATTAAAGAATTATTGCTCTCTCATCGATCTTTAGCTCCACCCTGGATCTGAAAAAAAAAAAACTTCTATAACCCTTTCTCCATTTGGCACGATTAAGTGCCTCAACATCTCCACATCATCGGCTGCAAAGATCATGCTCGCAGTTCCAGGGATATAGAACATTTAACAACCTGACCAAACATTGACGAGGCGTCCATCTACTTATGTCCTCAGTCCACGACCAACTAAACAGTTACGACCCAGTACACCCCTGTGGTGTCTTGTAGACCAGCAAGTTTCTTAACCATCCAGTGCGACGCCTGCCTTCAACACCATCGTAACTGAGGCCGCAAAAAAAACAAGTTTACTGGCGCTGTAATCATGCTCACATCACTGAGCATGATCTAGATGTGAAGAAACGTGTGTCAGTTGCCCCAGATTTGTGCCGATTTTGACACCAGCAGGTCAAAGGTGAGACCGGAACACTCAGCAAAACAGCTGAGAAACACATAAATGCCACTGAATCTAAATGCTACAGAAGAGTCATTCAGATATCATGTGCACTATATATACCTTATGTATATATGACAAAAACTTAATATTGAAGAAGGGTGGCTAGTAAATAAGAGTAAACAGAGAAAACTTAAATATTTCGGATATATTAAACGTCATGAGAACTCGGAGAAGACAAGTCTTGGAAGGGTGTATAATAGGAAAAAGAAAGAGAGGAAGACCAAGGCGAAGATGGCTGCACGACATCGTTGATGATCTGTGGACGACACACGCTTAGATCGGGGATGTACGACCTTGACCGCGTGATTTGTAGTCGGTTTTCGGGGGGGGGGGGGGGGTAGATATTGAAACCTTGGCTTGGATTCAATGTAGATAGAGGCAATGGCCGGGCGGTGTCTTGTTAGTTGTGGTGCCCATGGGTGTGCCGTAAATCCCCGTGTATTATGGTGATCGTTGGCTATATTCTGCCCGTGCCCACCTCATATGTTGTAGATTATGTAGTTGTGCAGTAAGCTATGATGTGGGTTTCTGCATTTACGTATCAATACGGACACGATTATCAGTGTGAGTTATAGATATATTGGGTGGGCAACATGTTTGATTCGTTATTATGCTTTCATATAGATTGATCTTGTGCTGCAGCAACGCGGTTATATAGAGGTGTGTCATTGCACATTAGATTCGTAGTGTAGGGCCAAGAGAGCCCGGGACCCTAGGTCCATCAGTTTGTCAATAACGCAACATGATGAGCCATTATTGTATGATACGTGCATTACCATTATGGCAAAACATTTCCCAAAACTATCCTCACTCTTCATGAGGGATTCACGTGCGAGTCCCGAAATGTGATATATGTCATCGTTTGCAAAAGATGCAGGATAACGTATATCGGTGAGACTGGCCTCAGATTAGGGGACCGCATGCAAAAACATCTGTACGACATCGCCCAGCATGCTTCGAAACCAGTCCCAAATCATTTCAATGGCCCCAACCACAGAGGCAAATCTGATTTTCTGGTAACTGTCATTAAACAATGTCACGCAGATGACACAAGCCGCCTGGCACTTGAGAACCGCTGCATTCAAAATTATGGGACGCTGGAACCACATGGGTTAAACTCGCTGTTTAGTTACACGTAACATCATCTTCTTCAATCATTATAGTACCTCTCCACTAAATCCACCCCTTCTTACTTTTCAAACTTCCTCACAGCATCACTCTGCAACCCCGCTATTTTCTCTGCAACACCTCTTCCCCAATCACCTGTTTCAATTTCTCCTAGCTAGACCAGTAGTGCGTCACTCTCTCCCTTCCCCGGTTCCCCATCCACCACCCCCAGTTACAACCCACCGACCACATGTCACAGGTCTCTATTTAAACAATTTCCACGTCCTACCAGATCCATTCCTGACATACACCGCCGGACAAGTCACACCTTGCAATTTACAGCTAAGTACTCTTTAAAAAAAAATTTTTTTTTAACAGTATTCATGTGAATCTATACTTTATCTCCTCTCTCTATTTCTTCGTCCTGTATGTTTTTGTATGATTAAGGCTCAAGCCGAAACGTCACAACTTTGTAATCGTTAAGTAATAAAGCTGCTCCTACTTTTTTTCCGATTTTATACATTCTGGTATCACAGCTTTACTGCAGTGCTTAGTGTATAGTTGTATACTTACACACCAATTATTGTGTTACCATTATGACACCTGCCTTGATGTCATGTTGATGTCAGTGTCAGTTGTATGTGCTGTTGTGGTGTGTAGTGAGATTAAAATGCTGTGTCCTTTATTAATTTCAGACTTGATGATTTGTACTGCGTGCCAGTGTATTGATTTAATGTTCAAGATTTATGCATAATTAGCATACAATATACCAAGGAAGGGGGGGGGGGGGGAAGAGAACTTGGATTGGCGGTCATGATGGGGGAGCTAGATTGCCAAGGATTGTTGGTCTGTAACAATCCTGAGAAAATATATTCCTCCCAATAATTATAAATGTAAACGTGAACCAAACAAGTTTTACAGATCTGCGAATGGCAGCAGGGCATCTTGCTTACAACCGAGAGACCTACAGGAGAGCTGTTAGGGAGGCAAAGTTCCGCATGGGACATGCAAATGACAGACTGACTGAGGCCGAACGTGCTGTAAAAATATTTTTTTTATTATTATTTATAACGTTTAACAATTTTTCTAGTAATGAAGTTGATGGAAGTGTTTGGTTTAATTTTACAAAACCACAATAGAAAGGATGAGTAGATAGAGGCTTATGTTCAGTTTTACAAAACCACGACAGAAAGGATGAGTAGATAGAGGCTTATGTTCAGTTTTACAAAACCACGACAGAAAGGGTGAGTAGATAGAGGCTTATGTTCAGTTTTACAAAACCATGATAGAAAGGGTGAGTAGATAGAGGCTTATGTTCAGTTTTACAAAACCATGATAGAAAGGGTGAGTAGATAGAGGCTTATGTTCAGTTTTACAAAACCATGATAGAAAGGGTGAGTAGATAGAGGCTTATGTTCAGTTTTACAAAACCACGATGGAAAGTGGGCAGAACAAGATTGACAGAAAGTAAGATAAGCACGTATAGATAAAGAAAATGCAACAGTCCAATATTTCGGCAAAAGCCTTTTTTTTTCAAAGATCACATACAAACACAACAGATAAAAACAAACCCACACCTACCCCAATGAAAAAAAAAGAAGAAAAATTAAAAATTTCGTAATCATTTCTCTTACAAGGAAAATTTAAAAAAAAAAAAAGCAAAGTGACTAACCGCCTCGTATTATAAGGATATATCCCGGGAATTGTATTACTTCGGTCGTGACACCTAATGCTCCCCGTTTTAAAACATGTATCTATATTGTCCTGTATTCTCATCTTTAACCGCCACATGCTTAGAAACATCCAGAATTTTAAAATTGCTTTACTGGAAATGTGGCTATTTCAAAGAAAATTCGCTGTGTAAAAAAGTACAATAGGCAGGCCTGATTAGCACATGTGTAAGGAAAATTATAAACATAGTCCTCTGATTATATTTTTAGGTTAAATTTTAAATTTAATTCCAACACCCTCGGTGGCAAATTTGTACGCCTGCGTACATTAACTTGACTATCTTTTCTAAGTTCAAGATATGGGGCACTCGGTTAACTACCAAATGAAAAATTATTATAAGATAAAACAATCAATGACATAGGTTATGAGAGTTCATTTCACTTTACGCTAATTCCAGTTACGCCAGTTCCTGCGGCGTAAATCGAGGGCTGCTTGAACTTATAAATGTATTCCACGTATCAAAAAAAAAAAAAAAATCGATACATGCATGTAGAACACAAGACTTAACATCGATCAAGCGTAGAGTTCCCGCACGCCCGATCAATAACTTTGTAGATTTGATCTACGACCTACAGGCGTCCACGCGAATCGCGTTAAGGGACCTGGTTAACATACGAGCCAATCGGATTGCCTCTTTGTGACGTGTAATTCTATATTTAGTTCACTGCAAATATCCCTAATATAGATTTACACAACAAATCCAAACATTGCATTTCTCTTGTGCAAGATTTTAAGATATATAGCTACAATATTTTAGTTAGCTGTTATTTTCTGACTAAGGGTTCAGTTTTAGAAACAGAAAGTTAATTCTGTTATATTTTTTATAGACGCTGGTAGACATCTTTCTGGTGTGTAAATCTTGAACGGAGATACATTAATTAATTTATCAGAGGTTAAGAAAATTCAGGATTTTTTGGTGGATAATTACATTTTAGTGTGGTACAAAAGTAGGTAGGACGTTTGCTATTCAGAAGCACTGCCTTCTCAAACCACTGATTATTAAATTATAGTACAAATACATTTCAAGTGATAATCAACAGTGCGTAATCTATATACTACAGTTCGTTGATATATTTCTTCTAAGTTACATAAAAACCAGGACCACGGACGTTCATATTCTGTCAGCCAGGCCAAAACCAGCCATTGATTCCGTCTATCCTTCAACATTCAGCACAACGCCTTGGTCACGTACTTCCGTTTCCAGGAAACCATGCTCGGCAATGGCCTTAGTTGCTTCGTCTAACAATCACAGCCTTCCCTTCTCTACGAACATTTATGAATGGCCTCGACTGAATGAACATTACCTGCATGCAACTGGGAGGAGCAAACCATTGTTGACCACTAAAAGAGACGCAGAAGATGCTGCCCCTGAAAGTAATCCTGAAATCAATCCACCAGGACGAGCTAGAGAAGTCAAGAATGAAGGATTAGCAACCCAAATTCCAGGCGTATCTAGTTATTTCTTATCTGTACAACATGATGCAACTAACGCCAGCAAAGAGGCACATGAGAACAGCACAGCCACAGGTGATGTAGACAGTTTCAGTGCATACACTGGTTCACGTTGTGTAGCAGACCTAAGGTTCTTGTCAAACACATCAGAACATCGCCAGGAGAAACAGAGCAGCATATCAGGCCATGTGCACGTCAGATCACAGACTGCCAAAGACTGTCCTCTCTCAGACAAAGACCCGCAAGAAGATGCCAACTTAGTGCCTACACATAATGATGGTGGAGACAGCAAAGATGCAGATGCTTCAAAAAGTTTTTCTTATAGGAGGAAGAAGGTGCTGAAAAAAATCAGAGAAAAGTCCATGAAAAAATGGAAGCCCTATGACAATGCTGGTCTAGGGTTTCGTACATCACTGATGCCTCAGCTTCCTATAGAGACAGTGAACAATAATGAGGACACTGTTGATAAAGACATTTCATGTGAAGCAGTATCAGTTTGCTCAGAGACACCTGAATGCAATGTAAATACTGAGGCTAATTCAGTCAACACTAAAAGTGCACAAGGTGAACTGGATGATGTTGCTTTCTTCAGTGCCCTTGGCATTGATGTTCTGAACTATGATTGCAGTGATGACTGCGATGCATGCTTGGACTGGGATGGAGTTTATTTTCCTAAGGAAAAATGTGCAGCTCCAACAGTGAAAAATCCTGAACATTGTGTTGAACTCAGAAATAAGACAAGATTAAAATCTAAGGCACCAGTAAACAGCCAAACTGGCATATCAGTTACAGCGAAATCTAAATCCAGCAACCTCAAAAAAGATAAAGAGTGTCACAATCTTTTCTCACCTGTCACATTTCCAGGATTCAAGAAATGTGACAGGTATAAACTCTTTGAACTAGAATGCAAGTCCTCTAAAAGAATTTATATTCGTAAAGATCGACATCGTCGAATAATGAAAGTCCACAAAGCAGTGAAATCCAAGAAGTGTCATTCAGTTTTCAACAACCTTGCACGTAAAAAGATGTATATGCATCATCGACTGGTCAAATTGCATAACCTGGATCTAGACTTTCGAGGGTCCATCAAGTCATATCACGTTCCACCGATGCCCAAGAAGAATGCTGCCATCATTGTTGCAGCTAAAAGTAATGTTGATAAAGACAAAAAAGTTAGGTCTGATGATCGAACTGCCCCTGTTCAAAACCTGAAACATGCATTGCATGAGACAACTAATGTGGGTCATCTTGAAAATGATTTAGCCACTTTCTTGATGAGTCTGCAGCATCGAGATGTGACCCCCGAGGACTATGACATGCTCCTGCGTCTCGATGACACTGTCAGGGCAAAAACTGTTTCACAGAATGTCTTAAAAAGGCTGCGAACAGAAAAGATTGGGCCAGACTTTGTTGAGCAGAACTTGGGTGACACATTGAACATCTGTGCTGTTTGTATGGAACCTTACATGGTCGGCCAGGAGAGAAAGTTCTTGCCATGTGATCATTACTTCCATACATCGTGCATTGACTTGTGGTTAAATAACTCCAGCATGAACTGCCCTTTGGATGGTTTACCTATAGAGCCTTCCTAGCTTCAGTACTGTGGTGTTAGGATCACTAAGAATTCATATGAAACATATTCTTTGAATACTTAATCTTCACATATTTTCTGACTTGATTGGTCTTGTATTCTTGTCTGTTGTGGAGTCTCTTTGTGGTACTGATCTTGTATTCATGGAATAGTTTTTCTCACAGCCATTTCTGGGATGGTACTAAAACATGAGCATCATAACTGATGAGGATTGGATTAGTGGCTTGCCTTAATGTTTGGATTGAACACAAGACATGAGCTTCTTGGCCTTCCATAGTTAGCTATGCTGAGCCTGTAGTAACTAGCACAACTGGAAAGGAGGGACTGGCTTCTGGCTAGTTCTAGTTCACCAAGCAATCACACTAACAGGCATTTTTGTCTCTGTCATATTTAATGGCTAATGGATTACAGTGATTTGCTTGAAGACCCAGCCTAGATTCAAGAAATTGCTTTTAGACAGACTCCACTACCATGGAACCAAAGTTTGCCCCCACAAATGAACACAGCACAGACAGAAGCAGCACTTAAAGCACAAATGAACACAGCACTTAAGAGACAGAGTTCTTTGAGACAAAGTTTCAGTGAGCGCTATACAATTTAAAACTTTATAACTTAGAAGAAGTAACCTTCACGGCCATTTATGTTGCCATTTCACCTTTTCTATATTACCTTCCATCTTCTTCCACCTCAATAAGTATTGCATACTGCTGCATGCCAGACATGTGCCCAGGCCACATGGGGCTTCCGCAAGGGTTTTCCACAAATGCCTGTCCTTTGCCTTTTTTCCACTCCTGCCCAGGTGAGCCCTCTGTTGCTCAACATCCTCTGTGTTGTTCTTCTTCAAACTGCTCTTACAGACACCGAATACAATTGTTTTCTGAATAGTCCCAAAAATTTTGTTTAGTAGATAGTCATTTATATATGTATGTAGTTACTTCTGTACTGAGTGAATGTTTAAGAGCGAAATGTAAATGTTATATTCTATGTCTCTCAGCTTCATGTTAATTATGTTTGTTACATGAACAGCATATTTGTAGAATGTCTGGAATAGAGTGAAATATGTATGATAAAGGGCAGAATGTCAGACGGGCCTGCGTGCCCAATTCTTAACCCTTTTGAAATAAAGATCAATCAATCTTCTCCATGTCTCTTTTGGTCTACCCTTAGTGAGTTGTCAGTCATTCGGAGCACATTCATCCACAACCTTCGTGGGCTCAGTTTCCTGATAAGCATTTCTCCTTCCACCTGCATTTGTTTCTTCCCTTGCTTCTGTTTCTGTAGCGGTCTGATAGTTTTTTTACCAGATAGGGTTGCTGGCCCTATGCCGAACCCTCCTTAGTCATCTTTTACGATCATGCGTGGTAGGGTACAGTGGTCCTATTCTTTGCTTCCCAGGCATGTGCCCAGGTCAGTCCCAGGTACCATGGGGGGTGGGGGTGGGGGGTGGGGGGGAACGGACACATAGCATAATGATAAAAAAAAAGGTTCTTTTTCACTTATTTGAGAAGAGACCATTAGTTTTTCAAATGTGCCAATGAATGAGATATTACTTTTGACAGTTGGACAATTCCTTTAGCAGTAGACGCCATGTCAGGTTCTCTTACTTTGTGCATTTTATAGCGACTGGTCATATCTTGTGTGTTTTTCATCTCTCATTCCACTTGGTCAGGTTGTTTCTTCTCTTGTTCTTCCTTGTTACCTTTTTTTTTTTCTCTAGAGATATGAAAATTCCTGGAGGTCTTCTTACGATGTGCCCAGGGAACTTTCTTGATATTTTTAATTAGTGTACAGTTTTCTCCAACTTTTATTAGAACTTCAACTAAAGGGCACATGCAGTTTTCAGCTTTTATGGAATTTCAACAAAAGGGGATTGAAGCATGTGCTACATCATCACTTTATGGCTGTGGAAGATTTTCTTGTGGCTATGAGCTAAAATTTCATGACAGCTGGTGAATTTGGTTTTTTTTAAAAAAAATTTTGTTTAGAGTTGTGGAGTATTTTGGAAGAGATTTTAAAAAAAATTCATTGCTTGCAAATGTCATTTCTGTTGATATGTCAAAGCAAACATTTTATGAGGTAAAATGCTTTAGAATGTTAGTACTTACAATCCTTCAAACTTATCTGTTTTTTCTTGAATTCTTAAATATATTGTTTTAGTTTTTACCAAACCAAAAAACCCATCTTTTATGAAGCTAGCAGATACTATTTTAGTTGTTTATGAAGCTAGTAGATACTGTTTTAGATGTTTATGAAGTTAATAGATACTGTTTTAGATTACTTTGTCTTTCCACTTTTACTGTGGGGTGTCATGGGGAGTTGCAGTTGGTAGTTTTTGGGCCATATGAGTGGACTCCGTGATGTTCAAACCATAATTCGTGAATGTTTCTATAACACCTTTTTCAGGGTCTTCTTCTTGATCTGTGTCCTGTAGTTCTTTGGCTGAAGGCCCTCACAGCTGGCTGTATATGTGTCATTAAGTGGTCAGATCACATAATTCTTTGTTTCTCTATATATTGTAGGCAAGATGTAGTTCCTACCAATGGTCCCACAATGTTAAATTACTATATTGCAAGTTTAGCTTGTTCAAGTATTATACTTCACGAACTGTTTTAGATTACCTTGAGACTAGCTCGTTCAAGTATTATACTTCACAAACAGTTTCAGATTACTATGTTGCAAATTCTTCTTGTTCATTACACTTCATGAACAGTTTAAATTACTATATCGCAAGTTCAACTTGTTCAAGTACTATACTTCACGAACTGTTTTAGATTACTATGTTGCAAACTCAGCTTGTTGAGGTATTATACTATACTTCACGAAGTATAATATTTTTAGATTACTGTGTTGCAAATTCCATCTGTTCGAGTATTCATGAACTGTTTTAGACTACTATGATGAACGTTCAGCTTGCTCAAGCATTAAATTACACGGTTGGAAGAACATATATGGAAGTGAAAATTACAAGCGATTCCAAAAAAAAAAAAAAGATACAAAGTTTATGGATTTCCACTTGTCCTTTAACAGAAAATGTAGCACTGTGCAAAATTGTATACATTTCTTCCTTTTCCACTTATATTTCTTGCTTTTCATATTTCTTTTTTTTTTTCATACATTAGGCATATGTCTAAAGATGTTTTACAATAATTCTCAGTTTTTCTGTGGTCTTTGATAATTATGATGAGATCCTTTCTTATCCTGTGCCATTTGGATGATGGCTCAGTCAGTTTCCTAGGGTTTCCCTCAGTTTTTTTACCATGAGTTCTCCAGTGACTCTCTCCACATGCCCAAACAGTTTTCAGTGACATCTTCTTATAGTTTTAATTAGTTCTTTTTTTTATATGTTCTCCAGTTTCTTTGAAAGCTTCTTCCATTGTTTCCTATATAACATTTATAGCTACCGTTTCAAGATTTTGTGTACATGCTGTCATTACATGTATATTTTTTGTCGATATGTAAATTGTTTTCTCATACATGCATAATGCTGGAACACCAGTGAGCTCAAATTTTAATTTGAGATTTAATAACATGTTGATGGCTGCAAGAAATTGTTGACGATCTGCAAATGGATGCAGCAGCAGCAGGCCACCTTGCTGACAACCGAGAGGCCTACAGGAGTGCTGTTTGGGAGGCAAAGTTCCGCAAGGGACATGCAAATGAATGAATGAAATAACATATGCTCCTTGAATTGTTAATATACTGTACAGTGCATAAAGCTTAATTTATAAGATTTCAACCCTATCAGCTTGTAAGATTGTACCCCTTATCATATCCAGTGGACTGTAGATGCTAAGATGGCTGTGCTAAAAGAATATGAAGTACTTGTTAAGATTAGTAAACCAAAAGTGGCAATAAACATATTTTCTGTAGTGATGCTTGGAGGGGGGAAATGGCTGTTAAAAACTGCTCTTACCTGGCTATGGGGTGTTTGCTTTTATAGATCTAGCTGCCTGGTTGGCTTTTTGTCCTATGCCATGTAGTGATACCTTAAAATTATTTTTCTTGTGTTCCATAAACTGTATTATATTCGTCAGATGACTGGTCCCGATGGGATTGTTGAGGTTTGGGCAGTCAAACTGTTGATTCCAGTTTCAAATGGGTATTATGACAGGGAAAAAAAAAGTACAGATGGTCTGATGTAACTGTTTAGTTCAGAAGTGCCATAATGTGATCAGATCATTCCTTTTCAAAGTGTTAAAAGTTTAGATTCGTATATTTGAAAACCTCACTCCCAGTCTATGGCTGGCCCAGCCCTCGGTCTTCTCTCCATTGTTAGTAAAGGATAAAACGTTGCCCAGTTTCCTCGGAGCAGAGGAGCGTATGACGGGCTTCTTCACTCTTTCCACTCTGAAATTAAACACAAGCCAAGCCCACTCCCCATCCAGATCCATGCTTGTGTTTCAAGATCTTAACCACAGCATTAGCTGCATAGATCTGCAGCTATAAGGAGAGCAGTAACCCATCCATCTCAAGTAACTGCTAATCCTTCCCTTCAGTCGAATCTTCACTGGAGTTCAAGCAGTGACACAAGATGGACCAATCTTCCATTTTTGATGAAGCAGAACCTGCACTATCCACCCGGCAGCCATGTTAGAAATTCCAGCAATCATTGCAGGCTTTCCCTTACCTAGCAGCCTAGAATAATCATTAATGCCCAGATGTCACACTGCCTTCATTAAATTAAATGAGGGCAAAGCCTATTAAATTTACAAGCATATAACATATTGATGGAATATGCAAGTAATGTTTTTTTGTAAAGTTTTAACTAATTTGTATTTGTGCTTTCATTTAGAAATTGAAATTCATGGCTACTAGTAAGATACAGCTGACTTGAATGACAGAGTTAAATGCTGATGTTACTATGATGTTGATGCCATGACAAATAAACAGTCTTTCTTTTTTTCCTGCCAATGTTGTGCAGTCTTGGAACAGAGATATTTTGTTCATATAGCACACTTTCAGTTCCCATGGGAGACCAGACACAACATTTGACTAAGAGAATTACTTCAAGATGGATGTCTTCTTAATTTATTGCAGTCTTGTCTGCAGGTATGTTCAGTCAAAGAATGCAGTAGGACCTATCTTCTGTGAAAGGAGAGGCAGCCAAATATATTATGAATGTTCTAAACATGTGCTCTTGTATCAAACTGCCTACAGGTGTTCTTGTGTCAAACTGCCTACAGGTGTTCTTGTATCAAACTGCCTACAGGTGTTCTTGTATCAAACTGCCTACAGGTGTTCTTGTATCAAACTGCCTACAGGTGTTCTTGTGTCAAACTGCCTACAGGTGTTCTTGTATCAAACTGCCTACAGGTGTTCTTGTGTCAAACTGCCTACAGGTGTTCTTGTATCAAACTGCCTATGTGACTTTGAAACAAAAATATGGCTTGTGGTCACTCCAGCTGCTTATGTCAAACTGAAAATCAACAACTGCACCCCTCCCCCCACACACACACACAAATTCTGAACAATGTCTAATTAATACAGTACAGAGAAAATAAAATGTCATAATTATTACAGTACAATCATACACAAAAGATCTTTATTTGACACAATACAATCATACACAAAAAGATCTTTATTTGACACAGTACAATCATACATAAAAAGATCTTTATTTGACACAATACAATCATACACAAAAAGATCTTTATTTGGCACAGTACAATCACACACACAGCCACAAAAATGATAGTTCAGTTTTGCTAAGTACAATACAATCATAAAATGATAACATTATGACTTATTAAACATAAATGCAATCCACAACAAATGCTTTCCAAGAAATGTCCTAATTCATGTCTTTAATCACATATTCAACATACATTTGCTTCCAATATTATGTTTTTACTGCAGTTCTAATTATACACATGAATAACACAAACCAGGTATACAGAATATTCACAGTCATATGAAAGGAAAGCATGCACTTAGAAGTGAGAGCTCTGACTAACTGTTCACTCATTCTTTAAGTGCCTGCACTGGTGGGTACCAATGGTCGTCTTCATTCTGAAACATGACAGCCCACACAAGACACAACCTACAGATCTTGGCAATCACTGGAAAATTTAAAGAAAAAAAAGGGAGGGGAGATCAAGTGAAAATATCTCACTGGTCTGCTGGAAGTGGCATAGGAAAGGAAAAGCATTTGACTGACTGGAAAGACCAAGAATAGCGCATGGCGGAGCAGCATGACTGCTAATGTTATCCAGCACAGCAAGTAATGATGGAGCAGCATGACTGCTAATGTTATCCAGCACAGCAAGTAATGATGGAGTAGTATGAATGCTAATGTTATCCAGCACAGCAAGTAATGATGGAGTAGCATGACTGTTTCCACCTGCATTTGTTTTTTCCCTTGCTTCTGTTTCTGTAGCTGTCTGATAGTTTTTTTACCAGATAGGGTTGCTGGCCCTATGCTGAACCCTCCTTAGTCGCCTTTTGCGATCAATGCTGGAAAATCACCAAAACCATAGAAAACAAGTTGAATTCTTTCCAGACTAAATGTTTACGAAGAATTAGAAAAATATTTTGGCCAAACACCATAAGAAATAACATCTTATTAGCAGAAATGCAGATGAAGCCAATGACAGCAATTATTGAGGAAAGACACTGGCGATGGTTGGGACATGTGCTCCGAATGACTGATAACTCACTACCAAAAACAGCACTAAGATGGACACCACAGAGGAACAGAAGTAAGGGTAGACCAAAAGAGACATGGAGAAGAACAACAGAGAGGATGTTGAGCAATAGAAGGCTCACCTGGGCAAGAGCAGAAAAAAAGGCAAAGGACTGGCATTTGTGGAAAACCCTTGCGGAAGCCCCATGTGCCCTGGGCACTCAAGGTTCAGAGAGAAAGAGAGAGCATGACTGTTAATGTCATCCAACACAGCAAGAAATGATGGAGCAGCATGACTGTTAATGTCACCCAGCACAGCAAGTAATGATGGAGCAGCATGACTGCTAATGTCATCCATCAGAGCAAGAAATGAATGAATAGTAAAACTGACAGGACAGACAGCTGTCATGGGGACAGTATATGACACTGGTCCGAAAACATAAAGAACATGAAGTCCTAGACAAGGTTACAGAAGAAACACAGTTAATGCTAGCTTCAGTACAAGTCAAATATCAGGCAACAGAATGTAAACATTTTCACAGCTATAAGAATAATTTTTCCAAAAATTATTAAGCTTCATGACCACTATTTCCTGTTCTTTCATTGGTCAACTTTCAACGATAACTTTTTTTTTTTTTTTTTTTAACTTCAGATGAAAACTGATGCACACATGTTAACATACGGGCTTTTCTGAATATTTCAGAAACAACTGTGAAAGTCGAACACACCATATCAAATACTCTGTGAGAGACCACCAAAAAGGTTAAATGTTCACATGCATAAAACAACCACTCTTAAGTTAAGAACAAAGATACTCCATCAAATTAAAAAGTTCACTAGAGTCAGAAACATACCACATATACTCTCAAAACTTTCATTTACAAAAAAAAAAAAAAAGCACAAATCCTCTAAACCAAATTAATCATGCACATTTCACAATTTTTTTTTTTTAAATCACATCAACGAAGCTTAACAATCACCACTACAGTACCTTTTTTTTTTTTTTTTTAAATGCACCATAAAATGGAATTAAAAATAAACTGCAGTTGTGTCTATAAAGTCTGAAGCTATACTTCAGTTAAGGATTTACAAAATTGGGTTTAATGAGTGAAAATTTCATGACACCCTAGCATATGTTAGTAATACGTTGAATTTGTCGGCAAAGCCGTAAAATTAACCTTTGTGGCCCTTAAATAACACAAATGTGAAATTAACACTTAAAGAAAAAAAAAAAGTTGAATTAATTTTTTTTTCTCATAATAACAGTGAATACATTTCTCACATGAAACAGAAAAATTTCACATAAATCTAAAACAACAACAGCCTCCTTTCCCAGCCTGAGACGTTCTTAGTGACTTCGGTCTACTAGACTAGTTTTCAAGCAAAACCAAATTCCCACCATAAAATAAATTTACATCAAAACATGCTGGGCATTATATTCTCCTTCCTGTTCTGAAGAACTTGGTGGTTCAGGTTATAGCACCTTCTAAGCAAAAGGCTTAGGCTCAAATCTCACCAGGCACTTGACACCCCAGGTCTTGGTTCGCTCACATGGTGTCATGCCATCCTAAAGTTCATGAGCTGTCAGGTTAAGTGCTTTGCCTCTAAAAATGAACATCTGCTGGCAATGCAGGGTGATCCAAAAAATCCCTTGATAAAGGCTGTTGGTATATTAAGTGAAGCAGTTATTCACATGAAAATCTTTCGTAACACGGCGTGGGTTGATGAAATGCATTCAGCCCTGGCAGTCTCTACAGAAAACACTAAATCTGTTACATATCTCACAGGCTTTCCATAAATTTTACTGTGGCTGCTAGCTCATTACTGTCAACTGCTGGACCCATATGTCACCACAGCTTCTACTTCTGTGATCTTCTCTGGGCAAGTTCTATTCTGCCAAGTCGCCTAGCCAGCTTCTATTTGGCTTGACTCACCCAGCTTAGCATGCAGCATTTACTTTAATATCATTTTCAACTTTTCACCCTCGTTGCTGAGGGACATTTTTTTTTTGCATATAAAACAAATACAGTATACTGCACTGCTATAGACAACTCAACCTTGCTTTTCTCAGTTCACAGCTCTATATTAATTTTCTCCACCCCATAATAATTTGCTGACATGTAAGCCTTGCTCTAGAAAACCATTTTGCAGACAACCTCATTTGCTTATTTAGTTCTATCTGAATGTTTTTTTTTTAACCTTATTTCTGTCCTAATGATAATTAAAACTTTGTCAGATATGGATTATTTCAAGTTATCTCTCCCTAGCCACAAATTATCAGGAGAAATTTTTTTCAGTTCATTTCTATTTTTTTTCCTCCCATCATTATGTGATGGGTTACAACTGTATCAATTTTCACACATGACCGAGAAGTATTCAAAACAAAATCTGAATGCAATTTAAAAAAATAAAATGGATTATCGAAGATATTTCTGACTAAGGTGATAAGCAAAGATTAAATAAACTGCCAATGTCACCATGCCCGCGAATACGAGAGCAGAAAGGTTTAAAAAAAAAATGTCTGCCTGTTCAGATCCCAGTAAAGTTTCGCTGTCCTAAAAACCTTGTCTTTCTCTTTCATATAAAAACATCTGTCAATGAAACAATCGTAAAGTATTACAATGACAGCCACAAGAGCAGACTAAAAAAAGAAATCCATGAACTTCATTTTTAAGAGTACAAATTATTTCAGCTACATCATTTATTTTCTGCATGGCAAACAGGCAAGTCAAGCTAAAAAAAAAAACATATTCAGTGAACAACATACACGAAACCAACTCTTCCCAATCTGTTGGTTTTTGAGCTTCATTCATTTCCACCTCTAAGATAAAACATTTAAGTCTACAAAAAAAAAACAACAAAAACCAAATTCTGGTTAATGTGAACAACTGTAAAAAGATCCTGGCCAGGAATTAAAAACAAAAAAAAACAAACTTAAATGGTTTCAAATGCATAATTAAAATTGAACTTTATGGCAAGATTTTTCACATTTTTTTCCTGTTCCCCCCCCCCCCCCTCTCTACATGTACACACCACCAAATCCCCACCCTTCATATTTTTTATTTTTAATTAAAAATGTTCCTCCCCCATGGCTCCACTTTAAAACAAAGCCATTTACTTCTCAGGGACAGACTCAAAATAATCGGAACAGATCCTGTTCAGAAACTCCATTTCAAAATATATCTGGCCTTCTTTAAAAAAAAAAAATATTCTACAATGCATAAGCAAAACAAAAAAAAAAACAACATTTCAGATCACATTTCATCTATCTCGACTTTAATTTATTATTTTATTTCTCTACTCTGTAAACCTTCGTTTTTTTCGTTTCGTTTTCAATTAATATTTTATGAATAAAATATGTGTCTAAAAAAAGTCTTCAACAAAAGCCAAAAAGTAAAAAAAAAATAAATTACCCTGAAATGGAAACAAAATAAAATTTAAAATTTGAAATTAAAAAAAATAAAAAATAAAAGAAACAATGATAAATCCATCTGAAAATGTAAAAATATATTTAAGTTAATACAAAGAAACATGAAAAAATAAAATAAAGAGGGAAATGACACTTTTGTTAACAAAACACTTTTCCACACAAGAAAAGCAACGACAGCGACACATGAATTGATGAGATACTGTTACAGTTAATGTTATGTCAGTAAAAAAGCTCTCAATCATGGACAAAATACTGACATTACAATATCAAACTGCTAAATCATAACAAGATATAACACTCTGGCTCTTTCCACATCATAAAAATCATCATCATCATCATCATGTGCCATCACATGATACACTAGACAAAAATACCTCCCTTCTCTTTATCTACAATTATCACTCTTCAATGATTTCCTTCATCTTTGGCCAGAGCTACCATATGAGATGATTTATCTTTCTGCTTTTCTTCCCACTCACTCGATCAGTTATTGGTGTTTTCAAAATCTCCTGGTCCAATCAACTACCACCATTCTTTTCTACAGTTTTAATAAAGCTAATTCTCCCCCTTGGTCTTTCTATGCTATCTCTCTATCTGTCATATCTAACAACACGCTTCACTATTTCCATCCAACAACCCAAAGGTTAGATGATTCCCACGTCTGCTTCACCAGTCCCCTGTCCATCTTTCACCAGTCCCCTGTCCATGATTCACCAGTCCCCTGTCCATCTTTCACCAGTCCCCTGTTCATGATTCACCAGTCCCCTGTCCATGATTCACCAGTCCCCTGTCCATGATTCACTTCCACGAAGCAGGACAGATAAGATTACTGTAGCATTTTATCACTCATTTTCTAATCTTCAGCAACAAACAATAACTACATGTAGTATTTTCTTTGAAATGCTGCCCTACTTTGACATATTCTTTTCTTGATCTTGCAGGGCATTTCCTATCTGAGCTTGTCAATGCGTATTTGCATTATGTTTATGTTTTTTTTTTAAATCTCAAGATTGTTCTGTATACCTTCACACCGCATTTGGGTTCTTCTTTTGTTCCTCGAGATAGCCTCTATTCTCTTGCAAACACTTTTTTTTTTCAATGTTCTGTCAGCAGTGATGCACCTGAAATTCTTTTTTTTTATTTCATGTTTGGCAGTTACAGCTGTATCATATCTGATCCCTCAATACGCTCTTTTTCTCACACTGTCTACATCAGTGGTTCCCAAAATGAGTGTTATACAAATTTCTCTTCAATTCTCCCCCCCCCCCCCCTTAAATTGATGCCATAGGGGTGGTACAAATATCAAAATGGAGGGGGTGGGGGGAAGAGAATCTGAACCAACTGTGTTTAAAAAAAAATGGGGGGGGGGGGGGGGGGAAAGAGAATGATATGGATTGGGGGTGAAACCTGAAAAAAGTATGAAAACCACTTAATACTTACAGCAGTGACTGCCAAAATGCCTGGGTTTCAACTTATCAAAACAAAAATCACAGAAATTCAAAAACATACCCCACAAACCTTCTCCACCCACCCATGGATATAAAACTTCAGTCCTGTGTAAAGAGATGCTAATGGGAAATGTTACTTTCAGAGTTATGTTGGATAAAATTTAGCAGAAAATGATATGGTAAAATCTGTTTCTTCTTCTGTAAATACCTATGACATTCTGAATCAAAAATGAAAATGGGCATGATATTAACATACAGTAAAGTTACTTCTGAGTGTGACCAGAAAACCCATATGGATAAACCCACAAGGAACAAATAAAAAAAACTATGGCCGAAGAAAAGAAGAGATACTATGTGAATTATCAGAACGGAGGGGCGGTAGATACTCCGTGAGTTATCAAAAAAAGAGAGACAGAGAGACAGGCAGAGACATGACCCAAAGAAAGGAAAAAAACAGAAGATGATAAGACAAAACCTACAGATCATTTCACAAAAACATGACAGGAGTAATTAAAAAAAAAAAAAATAGGGGATCAAACATTACATTCTATCCATGCACCATATAAAATGACACAAAAACATTGACTATTTTGCTATCCAAAAATTTACTTTTTTTTTTCTTGTGGGTCATATGACTTCTTCAATGTTTCATGAAACTTGACCTGGCACTCAATCAGAGACAACAACTTAGTACTAGATACCTCTCAATTCCAGCCATTATTGAGTAGCAAAAACATATTCAGTTTGTACACGAAGCGTGATCTTATGGAAGCCAGATACAAACCAGTGATTATGAATTATGTATAAAATTATTTATATCTACCACTTCTTCTTATGCTCATCCATGCTAACACCGCCAGGGCCATATGCTACAACAAGCAGAAGGCCACCAATCACTGACATTGTCTGGAAGAAGTCATATTTAAGGAAGTCTCTCATTGGACGATATTCTGGAATATTCCACCAAGCGTTGAAGTAACAGTTGAGGCCTGTCAACCAAATGACCAGGACCAGAGCTGAGAGTTTTGTCTTGAAGCCAATAGCAATGCAGATCATCAGAGCAGAACCTATCAAGTTTTGGATCACCTGGGTCAGAAATGTAAATAGTTTAGTACAAACTGTAACTTTCTTACATTATAAAACTTATTCAAATTTTCTCTACAACAAATGTTGTATATCCCTGTGGGAAAGAACAAGAAGCTCTTTGACACTCATATACTGGCAAAAGTTATCCACATTTTCATTACAACGAATGCTGTATATCCCGGTAACAGTGAACCGGAAGATACTGTCAGATCAGACTGTGGCGAATAAAGACATAAAGTTAGGCAGAGAATTGGCAATGGTGGCTTGTTAAAAAAACTTTCCTGAACGGTTCAGCGACAACTCTATGAATAAGGGTTCACAAACATATTGATATCGAGTCTGCTGCCCAAGATGCATATATAAGTAAATATTTTTAACCTTCCGTGGACTTGGGCAAGATCATTATTTTTGGAGGAAGGGAGGAACACAGGCCAGATCATTATTTTTGGAGGAAGGGAGGAACACAGGCCCTTCACTTGATATCTTACTTTCCTTCCGGTCACCAAAAATCATATCTGCAATGTAAAAGATATAGTCTGTCCAGCAGACTGGAGGCTACCTTTCCTTCTCCCCTAAAGGTGTCAGATACTCACTTTCACACCTGAGTGTATTCACTCCCCATAATGCAGCCTCACAACATATTGCTACTGTAAACACCTGCTTTCCATAATGCAGCAGACATACTTCTTGTCCAACCATACGCAAAAAAAAAAAAAAAAAGAAAAAGACCCTTGATAAACTATTAACAAACAGCTCACAATATTTTATCTTAGAATGTGCGTGAAATTCATG
Organism: Achatina immaculata; assembly: GCA_009760885.1. Classification (NCBI taxonomy): domain Eukaryota; kingdom Metazoa; phylum Mollusca; class Gastropoda; order Stylommatophora; family Achatinidae; genus Lissachatina; species Lissachatina immaculata. The sequence goes on from CM019701.1 coordinate 29,412,417, forward strand.
GCTATCCACGTGTTAATTTCACTAAAACAGATTAACCTCCTTAGCGTTATGTTTCTGGTGAAACAAAAAAAAAAAAAACATGTCAAAAACATTGCTTAGACGCTATGATGGCTCTTCTTTTCCTTTCCTCATCACACTCTTTACCCCTGCTTGGGGCACAGGCCATCAACAAGGGTTCTCTTTTATTTCTATCCTGGGCCGTTTCTTCTGACTCCGGGCTAGCTGACTGTTTTGATCTCCACCTCAAGAGACCTTAGTCAGGTATTTCTAGGTCTTCCTTGTTTCCTCTTCCCCTGTGAAAAGTTGGCTCCGCCCACTCAATTAATATTAATTAAGGAGTTCCCATAAATATTTTTAAAAGCCTGACCTCATATCACTCGCTACATGGCAGTCAGTACTACTCTGATTGTCATTTGGGCTTAATGCTGCATACAGGGTGAAAACAAGGTTAGCCCGTACAACATACTGGGTTAATTTTCTTAGTACAGAAAACCTGGCCTGCATAACCTATGAGCTTACTAAAGCCAAGAATGTTAAATGGCAGAAAACTTTCACATTTCTTACTCAGAAATTACTGCATCTTCAAAAGTGCCACAGTAACAGCTCAATGTGTGTTATTCGGTATACCAGGAATACATTTGTTGGATTTATTTTGACTTTGAAGTGCACTTGAATATCACTCTGCCATTTCTTTTTGTTTAATTTAATTATATTATCTGGTGCAATTCATTACAAAAATTAGAGATGAAAGGAAAATGTTTTGTATTTCAAACAACAAAACAGAACCTACTGAATTTTGGTTAGAGACTGGATCCCAATGTTCAAAGTCCCAATCTTCTCTTTTCAACCCAGACTGCCCCCCCCCCCCCGAATCTTCCCCTATATATTAAATCATTGCCCAGAAAGGATTTCCACTCTTATACATTCTCTTACAGTGGTATCTGCTGACATTTGCAACTTGCAATTCCTTCCCAGGGTGTCAAATGCCTGCCCATTGAGAAGCACTAGTTAGAGAAATCACATCATCAATGATACAGTCATGTCTGTTGAGAAGCACTAGTTAGAGAAATCACATCGTCATTGATATAGTCATGTCTGTTGAGAAGCACTAGTTAGAGAAACCACGTTGTTATTGATAGTCACAAATTCATCATTGATACAGTCAGAAATTTAACATTTAACACATACCCTCTTGTAACAAAGTCTTGATAAAAAAAGATGCAAAGTAAATTCCTACCTGAATAAATTGCAGTTCAAATCGTAGAAGTGTGATAAACATGAGCACCAACAAAAGCCGTCCACTCAGCTGAATATACTGTTTGGGATTGTTATCGCCAGCCGACGGCAGACCAGCGAAAAGCGACTTGCCCTCCGTCTTACTCTCAGCCAGCAGCAGCAACACGCCACCTGCCAAGGCCAAGTTCCTACAGACAGAAGAGTAGAACTGAACAAAAACTCCATAAGAAATATCATGATTACTACATATTTGCAAGCATCTTCATGTCTAAAAGCAGAGCACATACAGGCATGCCCTGAGTGCAACAAAGCAGCTCCCCAGGAACAGCATCAGAGCTGGGTCTTTTTTTCTGGTTTCCAGCAAGCATCATTGTGGTTTAACTCCTTAACTCTTCCCGTGCCATAGTTGCCATAGTGAGAACTTCCGGTTACTGCCATTGGTGCCAAAGTTGTTATAGTGATAATTCAGTTGTTTAAAACACGATTCGAGTAAAATAAGATTTTAATTTTCGCTCGCAAGTTATCTGCCCATGTCAGAATTACCCGGCATCCTTTTCGCTCGCGTCACCGGCCGTTGCCATTTTTTCCTACATTTCTCTTCAAATCTGTGAATATTTTTCTAACCCTAGTTGAGAATGGACAAGTCTTCAGACAAGACACATGTTACTGGATGTTCACTAGTTAGGTCTTTACCAGAAAGAAAGGCTGAAACAGGTGCTAGGCAGTTTTTTCTTGCACACTGTGGTAAGAAGTCTTCTGACATTGTTTCTGACCATGCTTTTGACCGGCAATCTGACAATGATTCTGATAGTTCATCAGACAGTGTCTCAGACAATGGTTCTTATAGCTCGTTTAATGTTTTCTGTTGTGTTTGTGTGTTTCTGCAAAGTTGTGCACAAAGTGATCAAGTGATTACATTTCATGTGAGGATTTCCATTTATCATCGATTTGTGATTTCCAAGTGGATATTTACAGCTCCAGTGGTAAGTAGAAAATCATTTTATTTGTGTTTCATAAATTTTTTTCCCTTGTGGGGGCTGAAAATGTTGTATTTTCTCACCAGTTATTTTTTTTCTAAACAAACTCTGCATTTACGGAATCTTCACTCATGTTTAATTTTTTTGATGTATAATAAGTATATTTGTGTAAGATGGAAATAATTGTTAAATCACTTTTTAAACTATACCCCAAAAATATCACGACACCCGCGCATTTTGCTTGGCACCAACGCGACGTCCGCGTTTTTTCCCGCGGGCACGGAAAGAGTTAACCTATCAAACAACATCCATGACCCACAAACATTTTTTGTAAAACGAAAGTACTGACTATGATTTGAAGCCTATTTTTAGCATTTACAGTTATTTATAAACTTCCAAGTGTGGAACATAACCACATGACTGCATTTATTTTTTAAAAAGGCTATTTAAACAGCTTGCAGTCTAACTGTATGAGTGCTGAGGAGCTCTGTCTACTAACCCGGTGGTATCGGGTTAAGTCCCAGCAGTGGGGATTTTTTTCTGGTACCACCACACCAAAAAGGCCCCAAGGTTCACCCAGCCTCTAAAAATAGGTGCTAAAGAAATCTGGGAAGGTAAATGCGGCCAGGCATGATACTGACCACATCACACTTTCATGTGCCGAATGTCTTGCAAATATGGGCCTAACAACACATACCCAATATGCCTTGATGGCACGGTACCTCGATGGCACGGAGACGGGGATTTTACCTTTTATCTTTATTTAAGCAGCTCTTGGTTGTTTGACGGTTAATAAGGTTTATGGTAGGAGCAAAGCTGACTTTACTAGAGTGATGGTAAACCAAACCTAGCTAAGTTCTTTCCCTGGCCCTGTTTAAGCTCTTAGTAATGGAGGAAGTGACTGTTCAGCCAGGCAAAAAGAACAGGGCTCACAGAGGACACCACAGCAGTGGAGTCTGCCGAAAAGCTTGCATAAGTCTTTGGGCAAGCTTTTCTTCCCCCCCCCCCCAACTAAACGTGATGCCCTTTGCCCTTCTTAAATATGGAAATGTTGACAATAAAGTACAAAAGTAGTTTTCAGTCCTAAGATGCCTAAACAAAATAAATAATATACTGAAATGTCTAAACCAAATAAATGATATGATAAAATGCCTAGAGCAAATTAGAGATATAATCAAATGCCTAAATCAAATAAATGATATAATCAAATGTCCAAAACAAATAAATGATGTAATCAAATGAGTTTTAACAAAAACTGCATTAAGAATTCTATAAGAATGCGACAGCCTAAAGTCATCCAGATATTATCCTGTGTCATCTTCATGAGAAAGATTGGCTAAAAATGGATCCCCAGTTTGCTGTCTCCTTCCTTGAGGCTGAATATAACCAAACTGCTTAACTCATTCCTTGCAGGAGGTTGCGATCGCGATCCTTCCAGTATAGTGGGTCCCTGCAGCGAGTCATAAACATGACACATGCTTCGTTTTATAAAAAACCAGTGTAAATTTTGATTGTAAACATTTTATTTGCGCATGTCCAGTGACCCTTTCTGTGAGCATGCCACATATCATCACAAGATGAGATTGTATAGATCTACAAGTATATCTAGACATCCCAATGGTAAGTAGGACACAATCATAATTTTGTTGTTGTTGGTGGTGCTAAAAATGTTCTCCTATTTTCACACTACTTCTTATTTCCTAAAAAAAAACTCTGTATTTATGAAATCTTCATACATTTACAGTTATTCTGTTGCATAATAAGTATACTTTTAACATGGAAATACTTTGTTACACTCACTTTTCCATCTATACCCCCATACATATCAAGATCCGTGCTTTTACTACAGCAGAGCTCAAACGTTCATGTTCTTTGCCTTCCGCAGGCAATGAGTTAATACCCAGTACCTGATGTTGTACTGTCATGAGTTCTATTGTTGCCCTCTTCCATTTTTGCCAAAAGGCTTTAGCTGTCTTGCATTAACATTTCCTAATTTTTTTTTTTTTTTACACAATGAACACATAGCAGTAAAGGAAGTTCTATTACACCACAGAGGTACCTAGGAGGATATGGTGTTTAGGCTCATATTTTTATCAACCTGTCAGCACACCAAAGGGTGACATTGTCAATGTCACATTTGGCTGCCTGTCCATCCCCAGCAACAGAAAAAGCCAAGTACCCATTTTTTTAAACAGCTGGTAACTGGGATAACTGAGATGATTGGGGTGACTGGAGTGATTGGGGTGACTGGTGTGATTGGGGTGACTGGTGTGAAGGGGTGACTGGAGCGATTGGGGTGACTGGTGTGAAGGGGTGACTGGGATAACTTGGGTGACTGGAGCGATTGGGGTGACTGGTGTACCTCCAGTCACATTCAAATCACCAACCTTCAACATGAGAGACTACTGACAACATGTGAGATAACATTAAAAAAAAAGAGAAAGAGAGAGAGAGAGATAACTGAACATCACTACTATCATAAGACACAAGTGGCAGTGACAAATGGAAAATTTTTCAAGCAAATCTACTTACCTACACAAAAACTTAAGGTCCCATATAATACTGTAAGCAATGGTCTGAAATATTTTTAAAAAGTATGAAACCCAATAAGTTCAGAAACTGTTAATTAAATTCACATAATGCTTAGCTTTAATTCTACACATTACAAAGTATGCTTCAATAAAATAATATTTCTCTTGACATTCTGGAGGCTCTTACTGTAGGCATACTCTCTCTCTCTCTGAACCTTAAGTGCCCAGGGCACATGGGGCTTCCGCAAGCGTTTTCCACAAATGCCTGTCCTTCGCCTTTTTTTCTGCTCTTGCCCAGGTGAGCCCTCTATTGCTCAACATCCTTTCTGTTGTTCTTCTCCATGTCTCTTTTGGTCTACCCTTACTTCTGTTCCCCTGTGGTGTCCATCTTAGTGCTATTTTTGGTAGTGAGTTGTCAGTCATTCGGAGCACATGTCCCAACCATCGCCAGCGTCTTTCCTCAATAATTGTTGTCAGTGGCTTCATCTGCATTTCTGCTAATAAAATGTTATTTCTTATGGTGTTTGGCCAAAATATTTTTCTAATTCTTCGTAAACATTTAGTCAGGAAAGAATTCAACTTGTTTTCTATGGTTTTGGTGATTTTCCAGCATTCACTTCCATAGAGTAGTACACTTAGAACATTACTCTTAAATATCCTGATTTTCATATTTATGCTTAGTTTTTTTTATTTCCATATAGTCTGCAGCATTGCAAAAGCCTGGTTTGCTCTAGTAAGTCTGCTGTTGATGTCCTCTGTGGTGTCTCCATTTTCTACTACTCTGCTACCAAGGTATACAAATTCATTGACCTCCTCCACTAACTTGCTATCTACTCTGAGTACATTTCTGTTGTTCACATTTTGCTTCATTAACTTTGTTTTTCCTACGTTGATCTTTAGTCCTATGTTGTTTGCATTCTGAGTTAGCTTATCTTGCATATCTTTGTGACTGCTTGATAATAGACAAATGTCGTCCGCAAAGTCAAGGTTCTCCAGCACAGTGTCAAGGGTCCATTGTAATCCTCTGCGTTTGTCTGATGTTGCCTCCTTCATTAACCAGTCTACTGCCAAGATAAATAATGTTGGTGATAGTACACATCCCTGTTTCACTCCTGTTTGTACCCTAAAGCTGCTGGAGGTATGTTCTCCACAGATCACTTTGCACTGAAAACCCTCATATAGGGCTTTTATTACATTAACTATTTTATGGGGGAGGCCATGCCATCTTAGGATTTTCCACAGTGCATCTCTGTTGACACTGTCAAAGGCTTTCTCAAAATCTATGAATAATGAATATGTTGTACTATGCCACTCATTTGCCTGTTCTAATATTTGTCTAAGTACAAATATGTGGTCTATGCATGATCTCCCTTTCCTAAATCCTGCCTGCTCTTTCCAAAGTTTTCCCTCAAGTGTTGGTACAATTCTATTGATGATTATTCTGCAATACACTAGAAAGTTATTGCCTAATGTTGTAGTAGTGAAGTTTCCTGGATGAGACTATTATTGTGGTGAAGTTTACTGGCTGGAACTAATGTTGTGGTGAAGTTTACTGGCTGGAAATAATGTTGAGGTGAAGTTTACTGGCTGAGACTAATGAAGTTTCCTCTTTGTGAGTAATGTTGTGGTGGAGTTTCCTGGCTGGGACTAGTGGGAGTAATGTTGTGGTGGAGTGTCCTCTTTGTGACTAATGCTGTGGTAAGTTTCCTCTTTGTGACTAATTTTGTGGTGAAGTTTACTGGCTGGGACTAATGAAGTTTCCTCTTTGTGAGTAATGTTGTGGTGGAGTTTCCTGGCTGGGACTTGTGAGACTAATGGAGTGTCCTCTTTGTGACTAATGCTGTGGTGAAGTTTCCTCTTTGTGACTAATGTTGTGGTGAAGTTTCCTCTTTGTGACTAATGTTGGGGTGAAGTTTTCTCTTTGGGACTAGCGCTGTGGTGAAGTTTTCTCTTTGGGACTAATGCTGTGGTGAAGTTTCCTCTTTGGAATTAATGCTATGGTGAAGTTTCCTCTTTGTGACTAATGCTGTGGTGAAGTTTTCTCTTTTGGACTAATGCTGTGGTGGAGTTTCCTCACTGGAACTCGTCGTTGTGAAGTTTCCTAACACACAAAGGGACTTGTGGTGAAGAACTATAATTAATCATTTCCCAGTCCTTCTCAAAGATTTTTTTAGACAAACCAGCTTTGGTGTCCAAGCTTACACAAGCTGCTCGACTCAAGGTGGAAATGTTATTACTAAACATGAACAAAAATTATTACCAATTATGAAAATATGCTTGCAACACTTATCAACTCTTGTATTAAATTTATTTATCATATTAATGCAACAATCAGATGACAAATACAGGCCCCCACCCCACCCCCACCCCCAAAAAAACAACTTGTAAATATGACAGACATGTGATACTATAAACAAAAAGGATTCAACACATATCTTCACTTTAAAAAAAAAAAAAGCTGAAGGTGAGCAGACACAAGAAAATTATCAAAGTCTTTTATTTTCTTTTAAATTACTGAGTACTTCACAAGATATGCTGCTGATGTTTTCCCAAATTCAAAATAAAAACAGCCATTATTATTATTATACTGAAAAAAAAAATTGCTTATCAAGACACACGCAGCAACTCTACACACAATACAACTTTAAAGGGCAAACCTGCAGAGCTATGATTCCAAAGAGGATAAAGCAGGCGATAGAAACTTTCTGACGGAAAAGCACCATGACACAACCAATCAGCTGTCCCAGCAGGTTGACAACAACAAACAGCGTGGCCAGGAAAGCTCCGCAAGACCACGAGACATTCATGTAATCTCTCTGCTCGTTCCACTGGGTCCACATTCGTATGCCATCTTCCAGAAATGTACTGATGAGACAGAAGCGAGCAAGATGGGGGAGTACATGTTTCGAATAACGCAGCACCTGAAACATAAAACCACAAAGATTGGTTCAGCCAAGTACAGAAATAACTCTATTTCAATCACAATTTGCCAAGTATAGATATAACTGTATTTCAATCACAATTTGCCAAGTATAGATATAACTGTATTTCAATCACAATTTGCCAAATATAGATATACTCTATTTCAATCACAATTTGCCAAGTATAGATATACTCTATTTCAATCACAATTTATCTGCTGTAATACCATCACAATCTATGCATTATCATAACAGTTACAAAACAACTTGTTAGCAACGCAGTTACAATCTATCTAGTTAGTAACACAGCCACAATATATCTGCTAGTAGTATAATAACAGTCTATCTTGTCAGTCATTAAGCATGTGTTCAAACCCCTACCATCTCTGGAATGTCACTTTGCTGCTCTCTTAAAACTGTGAAATCAAAGATGGCAATGGTGATGAATTCACTGGCGCATAGTTAGATGGCCTACTGTTTAGTTTAGCCTGTCTCTGAGCCAAGACGGAAACAAAAGTTTTAATTTGCTGAGGATACAGCCCTTGTAGCTCATAGGAGGTGACTCTACAGAATCTGACTAACAGTATGGCAGGCATTTTTTACTATTTTTTTTTCAAAACTTCTTAATGTAAAAAAAATATATATATATATATACACCGTACTATATGGTCTTCTTCTTTCAATCTTCCAAGAACTGCGAGGTGGTGTTCTTTGCAGTCAGTGCAGTGGAGATGAGAGCCACCTCATCATGTCAGGTCGGGGGCTGGGCTACGGCAGCTATTTTTTCAGTCCCTGACTGGAGCTAAAATAAAGCAGGGAGTTGTGTAGTACTTCTTTAGCTGACTCCACCACCATGAACACTAAGGCGATCCCTGCCCCTTCAGCCAGGCTAGGCCTATTGGGTGCCAAGGGAGAGGTGAAACAGGGTCTTGGTCAGCTATGGTTCACTAACCCTGATGCAAGCATGTCAGCTATGGTTCACTAACCCTGATGCTAGCATGTCAGCTATGGTTTGCTAACCCTGATGCTAGCATGTCAGCTATGGTTCACTAACCCTGATGCTAGCATGTCAGCTATGGTTCACTAACCCTGATGCTAGCATGTCAGCTATGGTTTGCTAACCCTGATGCAAGCATGTCAGCTATGGTTCACTAACCCTGATGCTAGCATGTCAGCTATGGTTCACTAACCCTGATGCTAGCATGTCAGCTATGGTTCACTAACCCTGATGCAAGCATGTCAGCTATGGTTCACTAACCCTGATGCTAGCATGTCAGCTATGGTTTGCTAACCCTGACACTAGCATGTCAGATATGGTTCACTAACCCTGACACTAGCATGTCAGCTATGGTTCACTAACCCTGACGCTAGCATGTCAGCTATGGTTCACTAACCCTGACGCTAGCATGTCAGCTATGGTTCACTAACCTTGATGCTAGCATGTCAGCTATGGTTCACTAACCCTGACGCTGGCATGTCAGCTATGGTTCACTAACTGCCAAATCAGACACTGTCTTATGAAATTATTAAATTATAATAAAGAATATATAACATTTACTAACATTTTTGACAACATGGTTGAAAAGTATTATTAATTGATGTACTGCATTATTTATCTGATGTCTAATATCCATTATACCAGGGGGGTTGACTAAATTGAGGGCCTACCTAATCTAAACTAAATATAGAAATATACACAAAGCTACTGCAGTAAAGCTCTGATAGTAAATTATTAGATTTTTTTTTAAAAAAGGGAACAACTTTATTTATCCTTATGCCCGAAAACTGTAAGGTAATGATAAAATCCCCATTTCCATGCCATTAAAGCATATTGTTGATATGATATTAGGCCCATATTTCCAAGACCTTCAGCACACAAAAGTGCAATGTGGTCAGAATCACGCCTGGCCACATTTACCTTCCCAGATTTCTCTGGTACCCATTTTTAGAGGCTGGGTGGACCCTGGGACCTTTTTGGTGTGGTGGTACCAGAAAAAAAAATTCCCCACTGCTGGCATTTGAACCCAGAACCACTGGATTAGTAGACAGGGCACCTATGCACTCAGCCAACCAGACCACCACCAAAAAAAACTGTATTACTAAATTATTTTCACTGCAATGAAAGTCAGCATTATGTTTTAATTTTTATTCCATCTTCCAATTTTTTTCCCCCAATCTTATTCGTTATATATCATACATATTAATTTAGAATTTCTCATCCTTCTCGTTTTTTCATCCTGTATGTATTTGTATGAGTACGGCAAAACCAAAAACATTACAGACATATGCTCATTAATGACTAAAGCTGCTACTGTCTTCTTTTTTTTTCCTGACAGTCTCCTATCTGTGGACTATAAACAAAATTTCATGATTCTGTCAGTATGAAATATCCAAATATTATATTACAATATATTCTGTCCTATTCTATTCTGAATTACATTACATTGGTAAATGATGGCAGACAAAAGAAAAAATTCAAAATATTTAACCCCAAAGATAAGAATTCTCTCATGGAATTCTTCCTCTTCTTCTTTTTTTTTTAAGCAGATGCTGAATTCCACAGCTTTTCGCGCCACTGACGTTCAATGATGCAGACAAGACACACCTACATTTCTGTCTGTTCTTAATCTTTCCTTGTCAAGTGTTGATTTTAACAGTGCATATATTTCTTCTATGTTGTCTCACCATCAATGTCTAGGTCTACCTTTTGGTCTATCCCCTTTTATCATTTTTATATAGGCTATCTCTGTTTGTCTTATCCTCCTCCATTCTCTCTAAATGCCCTAGCCACTTCAGTCTGTCGTTTTTCTGAATTCTGACACTATAAAAGTCTCTTATCTTCCAGGGATGTCTCAAGAACCTCCGACTGAAGATGTGTGCCTATACAATATGTATTCAGTAAGTTTATGGAGAGAGAGTTTGGTGTTTAGTCTTTAGGTTGTACACAGAAAATCAATTAAACAGTGCATGCTTAACTGACGTTGTTATAGATACGTAATTTTATATTGCAGCTTAAATTTTCTACCTTGCTACTTCCATTTTCATTTTATATAATAAAGTTTTGAAATTTATATGGCGGATCTTGGCCAAAATATGTATCCAAATATCGAATGTTGTTGCAACGTACCAAAGATATGCCAGACGTCAAACATTATCAGTCGTGTATGTCGATGCCAATGATACGTAGCTTAAACATAGTCGCTTTTCAGGTCTCACAAACAACAACGTAAAACAACGAGGAACTAAATATCGTCTGGTTTTGCATACCTGATCGGCCACATCTTCAGCTTTGTCCATTAACTCATTTTGTTTAGGCATCTTGCCCAAGCAGCTGTGCTTAACACACGCAGAAGCCCTTCAGTCCACGTATCAGCAGAAGTCGATTGCGATCACCACTTCCTTCCGGTTAGTAAGCTCACAATTACGGCCCTTTACATGTTTAACTGACGTGGATGTTTGTAATGAAAAACAGCGATAAACTCACAGTTACTCCATGCATTCTATGATATCCATGGATTTAATGGAGAGTTATACATTCTCCATTACTCCACGCATCAAATGATATCTCATAATCTAGCGGCAAATTATACTGCTCCATTTCTTCAATTAAAAAAATGTAGATAGAGGTGTGTGATGCAGTTTTACAAAGTGAGGGAGGGAGTGAGTAAGGTGAGAAAAAACGAATAGAAAGTATGAGAATGTATAAATGAAAAACATACAAAATCCGATATTTCGGCGTGAGCCTTTTTCGAGGATTACATGCACAACGAGACAACCCCCCCCCCCAAAAAAAAAGCGAAGAACTTATCTGAATGTGTCCTCCTCCAGAAGTAGAAAACAGAAATGTGGGTAGTAGAAGGAAGGACCACGCTGACCACAACAAAGGATACCAGATAGGGCCAATCGTAAAGAAGAGGTGGAGAGAGAGAGGAGGAAAACAAATGGTAGAAAGGGGTGGGGGGGAAGGCAATAGAAACATGATAGCCGCTAGAAGAGGTGTCGGGGGGGGGGGGAGAGATAATGAATGAAGAACATAAACACCTGCAGGGAGAAAATGTGAAACTGGTGAATAGGACAAGACCCTATAGACACCAATATATTGGCAGAGAGGAAAAGAGGGTGGTGGTAGGGAGGGGTAGCATAGAGAAAGAAAGTAGAGTTTTAAAAAAAGGGCCAGTGGAAAACTAATGAAGTTACAGAAAGCTGAAGACATTGTTAATTCCAGCTGGGTAGAGACAGCCAGTCTGGAAAATAAGGCGCTGTTCTAGGATCCTCCGAGATCGTACGTCAGCAGAACAAGAGCGGATCGCACTAACAGAAATGTCCTGTTTTCCCCTGTGGTTGCTAAGGCAAAAATGTTTAGCCACAGGAATCCAGGCCCTTTTAGAAATATCACTGAGATGCTGGCGAAATCGACCTCCTAAGCGTAAGCCAGTCTCCCCTATGTACTTCAAACCGCAACGTTTGCACATAATAGCATAAATAACATTGCGTGAAGTACAAGTGAAACCCTCCTGAACTGATAACGTGGACTTAGGGAAGGAGATCTGGCTAGCCTCGACAACAGACGGACAAGTGTTGCATCTACGGCGTCCGCAACGTCTGGTACCATAAAAAGTGGCATCTGTCTTAAGATGAACCTCAGGGACCTTTTAATTCGTAGTCTTGTCCCGTCTGTAGGCTACCAATGGGGGTTCATCAAAAAGTTCACGTGTATCAGGCTCGGGCTGGAGGAGATGGAGATGGCGAAACAGTATGTTTTTAACTGCCAAGCTATGAGGGTGCTATGATATTTCTAAGAGGGCCTGGACACCTGTGGCTAAACATTTTTGCCTTAGCAACCACAGGGGAAAACAGGACATTTCTGTTAGTGCGATCCGCACAAGAAAACAAAGTTATGTTTACTAAGAGCTTACATATTCCCAGTGGCAGCGTACGGATGTGGAACATTGACATTTAACAAATCACTAGAAAAGAGAATGCACTGAAATGAAATGTTGTAGAAGGGCACTTACAATATCATGACCGAAAGAAAATCGAATAAAGAGATGTTGGTGGGATTATGTGTGACAGAAAACTGGCTCGTAAACAATATGAAAATTAGAAAGCTGAGGTACGTCAGCCACATCATGAGGCACTATAATAGTTCGGAGAGGTTGATAGTTGGCGAAGGCATAGTGCCCGGCAAAAAAAAAAAAAAAAGGGACGACCTCAGAGCAGGTGGATTCAGGACATCACGGAAAGTCTAAAGTCGCCATTGCAAGGCGGTGGTTAGCTTGCGCAAGACAGTATCGTACTCGCGGAGGCTGTGAGGGGAACAACGTTCTGGAAAGGACACGTCACATGAAGAGTGGAATATTATAAATTCTCCATTACTCTGAGCACTTTTACTATCTACTTAACTACTTATTTAGTGGCCTTTTATAAAGTCTTCATTATCCCACGCATCAAAAGATGTCTACGGATCTACTGGCTTCATAAATTCCCCATTACTTCTCTTATTTAACCGTTCTGTTGAACTAGTTTTCCCCCAGTTTCTAGTATTTCCCAATATGCCTTAATGGCACGGAAACGGAAAATTTACATTTACCTTACTGAACTAGTTGCAAGCTTAACTACACTTAAGGATCAAACATAAAATAAGATTAAAACAAATTGCGGAAGAAAAAAATGTTTCTTTTTTTTTTTTTGTAAAGGAAAAGGCACGAGTAACCTCAACGAAGCCTAGACATAAACAAAACGTTGTGCTTCATTGATTACACGAAGGCTTTCCGACAAAGTTTGGCATGAAGATATGACATATGCTTGAAAAACTTCATACGATTTGTATAAAGCGGGGACATGACAATTACTAATAACATGTGAGCGACAAGAGAAATGACGACTGCAATAAAACTGGCTCTGGTAGTGAAGGCAGACAGAGCTGCACGGTTTAGTTTAAAAAAAAAAACAACAACAAAAAACAACAACAAAACAAAAAGAAAAGATAAAAAGAGTGATGAAAGTGAGCAGAAACACAAATGGCAGAAAGTAAGATGAGCACGTATAAACGAGAACATTCCAATGTTTCGCCTCATGCCTTTTTTCAACGATCACATAATAAAAAAAAGCACAACAGATTGATTGGTAATTTAAAAAAGCACAACAGATTAAAAAAAAACCTTTTACAAATAGGAAACAACGAGGCTTTCTCACAGCAAAGTAACAGAGCACAGTAAAGTAACCGAGCACAGTAAAGTAACAGAGCACAGTACTGCATGGTTAGACTTTTAAAAATCATAAACAAAGCATTTATCTTATATCCTTTCCGTGCCGTTAAACGTCACATAGGGCTCGCAAAGTAGTTCCCCAATTTCTCCTGTCTTCGGCGAGTCTTTCAACCTCATCAATGGATTTTATGCTTGTTAATTTGGCCTCTCTTAACAATGTCCTCTTCAGAGTTTCACACGGTCTGCCTCTTTTTCTTCGGCCTGTTGTGTTCCACTTGATAGCTTGTTTTAGGATTCTCTGATCATTTCTTCTCATCAAGTGACCAACCTATGTCCATCTCCTTTTCCTGATCACACATGAGACTGGTTGTTGTTCAATCATCTGTCTTATCTCTGCATTATTCTTAAATTCGTTCCACTTGATGCCGAGTATTTTCCTTAGGCATTTGTTTTCAAAAGAGTCTAATTTCTTGTCTATTTCTTTAGTTGTTTTCCAGCTTTCGCATGCATAAGTGAGGGTGGATCTTACATTTGATTTGAATAGTCTTAACTTGGTTTTTGTGCTTATAACTTTTGAATTCCATATGTTCTGAAGGTTCTTGAAGATCGATGCTGCTTTTGCAATTTTAACTTCCTTTCTAGTGTCACCATCCTGGTCTATGTAGCTGCCAAGGAATGCAAATTGACTGATAAAAAAAAGGAGCACAACAGATAAAAACACGGTCTTCTCCTTGTAAGACGGGCACAAAAAAAAAACCCTTTTACAAATAGCAAAAAAAAAAAGCACTTGTAGACATGAGGAAAAAAAAAAGAGATTTGCCTGGGACTGAAACCACGGACTCCCGTAGAACGAACAACCGTCTAGACACGATAGTACTTGTCTTGTCTTGTGCTATCTCCCTGTAACTGCGAGCTGGTGTTCTTTGCAGCCGATGCTGTGGAGGTATTGAGGCACAGCATCTCATCGGCGTGGGAGCGGGTTATGGCGGCTATTTTTTTCAGTCCCGGAGTGCAGCTAAAACGCAGGTGGTGTGCAGTATTTCTTTAACAGACTCCACCACCATGAGGACTTTGGCAATCCCCGCCCCGTTAGCCAGGCTAGGCTTGTAACTGGGGGTACCAACGGAGAGCTGGGACAGGGTCTTGGTCAGCTATGGGTCGCTAACCCTAACGCTGACATATCAGCCACGGCTCTCTGATTGCCTAATCGGACAAGCGTCTTCACCCCCCCCCCCCCACCCCCGATAGTACAGCGCATTAATCAACTTCGATATCTCGTGTGGGATCAGGATAGGGAGATGACCCATGTGTGTGAATGAAAGTACTGAGTGAAGGTTGACAAGTCAGTCCAGTAAATGTGTGCGCGGCATCAACCAGGTAGACTGCTTTGAACCGTAAATGATCAGGGTGTGCAGGTAACTGTTTAGCTGGGTACTGGATATTGGACCGGAATGAAGTCCAACACGATTAGGGAGCTATTTGTCGTGGTGCGGCTGATGTGTTCTGGTTTGTGGATCTGCATATTTGATTTAAGGGTAAGTTTATGACGTGGTGAGTGAGAAACTGTGATCAAGGTAGACAAAGGTGTATGGTTCAGTTTTTACGAAACGACAGAGGGAATGAGAAATTCAAAACCCTGATCAAAGGTAAACAGAGAAGGCCAAAAGACCGACACAGCGACGCTGAGAGATCGTAAATTAGTCCAGTACTAACAATGCGACCTCACGCACACATGCAATAGCCGAGATGGAACAACAGACGTTGACACTTGATTGATGTAGTTGGGGCCAAAAGGTCTAGCGACAGAAGAGAACGGATTAAATTCTAAAGCATACTCCACGAAAGAGATAGCGGGCTTAGTTAAAAATAACAATTGATGAAATTGAAGCGACTAACACGGATAGGTTGTGGCTAATTTTAGGACGCTATCTGCGATCTGCTGATGTAGGTGCATATACCTGGATGACTGTTACATTTCTAGGAATGCCCTTAAGTCTGATTGTTAGGATTCTATCACTTACTGGATTGTAACCTAGTAATGCTTTTGATGTTGATTTGTCCAAATAAAAAGCCACTCCATTCTTTCCTCCTACTTCTCCGCCAGAATATATAAATATATTATCATTCTCGCTCTTAAAGTGTCCTGATCCTTTCCATCGATGTTCGCAGATTCCCAAAATGTGTATCCGCGTTCTTTTCATCTCGTCACTTATTACTTGATATTTTCCCTCATACATACTTCTTACATTCCATGTTCCTATTCTTATTTTTCTTTTTAGTTTGATACAGGGGTTTTCCTTGGTAACACCGTCAGGATTTTGTCCGTCATCACAATTACTAGTACCGACCTCTGCCTCACACTCTTCCCCAGTGTTAAAATTAGATCTATCTGGCCTGGGGGACTCACCACCAGATCTTTTTCCTATTTGACTTTCCATGATTGCTGCTTGGGTTTCTTGGTATGTTTCCAGCAGCAGAAGAAGATGAAGTAGAACATTTTTATAACACACTGCAGACGACAATGGACCAGGTACGGAAAAATGATATTGTATTTATAATGGGTGATTTTAATGCAAAAATTGGTACAGAAAGAGCAGAAGATGAAGGACATGTTGTAGGGAAATTTAGCATAGGACACAGAAATGCGGCAGGTGACAATCTAATGGCGTTTTGTATGGAAAATGAGCTAATGATCGCTAACACACTTTTTAAACAACATCCAAGAAGACTTTACACATGGACATCACCTGATGGGAAAACCAGGAATCAAATAGATTACATTTTAGTGCAGAGAAGGTGGAGGTCAAGCATAACATCAGCAAAAACTTTGCCAGGTGCTTATTGTGACACGGACCATGAGTTATTAATAGCAGACATGAAGATAAAGATAAAAAAGATAGTTATGGGATCAAGACCACTCCGCTTTGACCTTACAAATATACCAGAACAATACGGTATAGAAGTGAAGAACCGTTTCGAAATCCTGATGGCTGTACAGGAAGAGATGACACCAGATGAATTGGCTACGCAGGCCAAAGATATCTTAGTAACAACAGCTAAAGACATGGTTCCAGTAAAGAAAACACAAAAGAATGGATGGATCACAGCAGGTTCACTAGAACTGATAAAACAATGTAGAGAAATGAAGACACAGTGGAGAGTGACAAACAACAACAAAGATAAATATAAAACTTTAACAAAAGAAGTACGAAGAAACATAAGAAAAGACAAAAAACAATACATACAAGATTGTTGTGAAAGAATAGAAGAACATCAGAGGTGTGGAAGAGATAGTGAAATGTTTAAAGAAATGAAGACATTGACGAGAAATGTCACACCTAAGCTAAATGTAATTTGTGATGAGATGGGGAATACCCTGACAGAGACAGAGGAAATTCTGGAAAGATGGAAGGACTATTGCAAAAGAATGTATGAAACAACCGACTGTGGAAGCAGAAATCAACAGTGTGAATTATTATTGCAGGAGAAAGAACCCGAGCCGACAATAGAAGAAGTTTTATGGGCAATAAAGAGTCTGAAAAATGGTAAATCACCAGGATGTGATGAGATAACCGCTGAATTTATTAAAGCAGGAGGAAAGGAATGTGCAACAATCTATCATGCACTATGTAAAAAGATATGGCATTCAGGTATTTGGCCAAAAGAATGGAAAAGAACTGTATTCATTCCACTGCCAAAAAAGGGTAACCTGAAATTATGCACAAACTACAGAACTGTTGCCCTGATTAGTCATGCCAGTAAAATTCTGTTAAAAATCATAATGGGTAGACTTCGAAAGAAAATAGAAGAAGAAGTCAATATGGTCCAAGCTGGCTTCAGGCAAGGAAGAGGATCAAGAGATCATATATTCAATCTAAGATTAATAATAGAGAAATGCAGGGAGTTTAATGTGAATCTATATTTATCCTTTATAGACTACTCAAAGGCATTTGATTGTGTACAACACCAGAAACTTTGGGAAATAATGGAAAAAATGGGATTTCCAACACATTTGATACAATTAACATCACTGCTGTATTTAGACCAACAAGCAGCAGTAAGAATAAATGGTGAAACAACAAGTTGGTTTGACATAAAACAAGGGGTCCGTCAGGGGTGCATATTGTCACCCTACTTATTTAACTTGTATACTGAAAATATAATGAGGAATGTTAGAGAAGATGTAGACAAAGAATATTACGATGCCATAACAGTTGGAGGTTATGAAATACCAGAGATTAGATATGCTGATGACACAGTATTGCTGTCCACAACACAAGAAGGAATGGAAAAACTGATTATGTCAGTCCGCAAGAACAGCGAAGAGCAGAACCTCTATCTTAATGCAAAGAAAACTAAAGTGATGACAACTGATAAAACAAACAAGGCAACTGAAATATGTATCAATGAGGAAAAACTGGAAGAAGTGGAGAGTTTTGAATATCTTGGATCACTACTAACTAATAATGGAGATACAATGAGGGAAATTAAAAGGAGGACATCTATTGCTCTTCAGAAAGTAAAACAAATAAAGAATCTGTGGAGAGGAGCAGACAGAACCACAAAAATAAGATTTTTAAGGGCATGCATCTTCCCCATCGCAACATATGCCTGTGAGACCTGGACACTTAACAAAACAGCTGAGAAGCACATAAATGCCTTTGAATGTAAATGCTATAGAAGAGTTCTCCAAATATCGTGGACACAAAAACGAACAAATATATCTATACTGCAAGAGCTTAATATTGATGAAGGCTGGCTAGTAAAGAGGATTAAAGAGAGAAAACTTAAATATTTTGGCCACATTAAACGTCATGATAATTTAGAGAAGACCATCTTGGAGGGATACATAGTGGGAAAAAGAAAGAGAGGAAGACCGAAACGAAGATGGCTGCAAGACATCGTTGATGATCTGGAAATGGATGCAGCAGCAGCAGGCCATCTTGCTCACAACCGAGAGGCCTACAGGAGTGCTGTTTGGGAGGCAAAGTTCCGCAAGGGACATGCAAAGGAATGAATGAATGAATGAATCTGCGATCTGTTTTAGGAGATAAAGAAAGATCCAACGACCAATACAACATTTGGAGGCGTGGTCTATTGGACAGTTAACTTACGATATATAAGTCAGGGGGGAGAGCGCGAGGAGATGAAGAGGCAGACTCAAATTCAGATTCAGAGATGTAGAGATAGAGGTAGAGATAGCGAGAGGAGGAAGACAGTAGAACATCAGGAGGACCCGTAAGGAGAACACAAGCAGTCGAGTAGAAGAACAGAAACGAACGAGAAGTAGTGTTAGACTGATCATGTGTATCAACTGATTTTGCAGTTTCGTTACCTTGAAACTTCGAGCACCGAGCTTTTGTATTAATGTATGAAATATCGAATATTGTGAAGTTCAGAACATTGCTTATGTAGAATATGAGAAAGTTTGAATTTGTGAAACAAGGATTATGAGCTACAACGATGAATATAACGAAAAGTATATAGTCTTATATCTTATTCCAAGAGATATTTGCGACGATACGTCTTGACCTTATTTGTCAAAATAAAACTTCAGTGAAATTTTAATCAGGCTTGATCTATTGTAATTTATGTGAAACTTCGAAGTGTGATGATTAAAGAATACTTCTTCACCATTACTATGATAGTACACAACTAAACAATGTTAAAGAAAGTCTGAAAGTAAGATGAGAATGTATAAATGAAAAACATACAACATGCAATATTTCGGTGTCAGCTTTTCTCAAGGATTACATACACGAACAACACAACAAAAAAAAAAAAAAAAGAAAAACTTAGCTTTGCGGCACAATAATTGGTGTATAAGTATACAACTATACACTAAACACTGCAGTAAAGCTGTGGTACTAGAATGTATAAAATTGGAAAAAAGTAGGAGCAGCTTTATTACTTAACGATTACAAAGTTGTGACGTTTCGGCGTGAGCCTTAATCATACAAAAACATACAGGACGAAGAAATAGGGAGAGGAGATAAAGTATAGATTTACATGAATACTGTAAAAAAAAAAAAAGGTACTTAGCTGTAAATAAGGTGTGGCTTGTCTGGCGGTGTGTGTCAGGAATGGATCTGGTAGGACGTGGAAATTGTTTAAATAGAGACCTGTGACATGTGGTCGGTGGGTTGTAACTGGGAGTGGTGGATGGGGAACCGGGGAGGGGAGAGAGAGTGACGCACTACTGGCCTAGCTAGGAGAATTTGAAACAGGTGATTGGGGAAGAGATGTTGCAGAGAAGAGGGGTTGCTGAGAAAATAGCGGGGTTGCAGAGTGATGCTGTGAGGAAGTTTGAAAAGTAAAAAGGGGTGGATTTAGTGGAGAGGTACTATAATGATTGAAGAAGATGATGTTACGTGTAACTAAACAGCGAGTTTAACCCATGTGGTTCCAGCGTCCCATAATTTTGAATGCACCGGTTCTCAAGTGCCAGGCGGCTTGTGTCATCTGCGTGACATTGTTTAATGGCTGTTACCAGAAAATCAGATTTGCCTCTGTGGTTGGGGCCATTGAAATGATTTGGGACTGGTTTCGAAGCATGCTGGGTGATGTCGTATAGATGTTTTTGCATGCGGTCCCCTAATCTGAGGCCAGTCTCACCGATATATGTTATCCTGCATCTTTTGCACACGATGACATATATCACATTTCGGGACTCGCATGTGAATCCCTCATGAAGAGTGAGGATAGTTTTGGGAAAGGTGATTGTTTTCGTTTCCCAAACTACAGGGCAGGTAACGCAGCGGGGGCGGTTACATTTTCTGGTGCCAACATACTTAAGGCTCTGCTTCAAGTGGCTGTGGACGAGGATGTCCTTAAGGTTTGGCTCACGTTTGTATGCCAATAGGGGTGCTTCAGAGAAAATGTTACGAGTGTCAGAGTCGAGTTGGATTATCGGCAGATGACGATAAAGGATTTTCTTAACCATCTGACCGTGCGGGTGGAAAGGCAGTACTAACTTAACTCTGTCAGATGGAGTAACAGGCTTTTTCCTGAATACTTCTTTGCGGCTCACTAGTTGGATACGGTTGAAGGCTTTACGAAGGACCTTTTCTGGGTAGTGGCGATGACGGAAAAATTCTAATAACTTGTTGGACTGATCTAAAAAGTCCAAATTATCCTGACATATGCGGCGAAGACGGAGGAGTTGGGAATATGGGATGGAGTTCTTACAGGCCTCAGGATGGGAGGAGGTGTAAAGCAAATAGGTGTGGCTATCGGTGGGCTTGTAAAATACAGAGGTAACAAGCCTGTTTGTGCCAATAGAAATTTTAATGTCTAAAAAATTAACAGACTTGTCAGAGATTTCATAAGTGAATTTTATGCTCTTATTGAGTGTATTGGCGAATTCAATAAATTTTTCAAGGTCTTCATGTGGCATACTTGTAATTCCAATGCCATCATCGATGTACCTTTTATAGAATTCTGGAAATCTGCCAGTGTAGGTTTCCCATAATTTGACTTCCAGAAAGCCCATAAAAGGACATGCATAACTGGGACCCATTTTCGTTCCCATAGCAACACCACTGATTTGCTCGAAGTATTCGCCGTTGAATTCGACTAGTGAGCCGCAAAGAAGTATTCAGGAAAAAGCCTGTTACTCCATCTGACAGAGTTAAGTTAGTACTGCCTTTCCACCCGCACGGTCAGATGGTTAAGAAAATCCTTTATCGTCATCTGCCGATAATCCAACTCGACTCTGACACTCGTAACATTTTCTCTGAAGCACCCCTATTGGCATACAAACGTGAGCCAAACCTTAAGGACATCCTCGTCCACAGCCACTTGAAGCAGAGCCTTAAGTATGTTGGCACCAGAAAATGTAACCGCCCCCGCTGCGTTACCTGCCCTGTAGTTTGGGAAACGAAAACAATCACCTTTCCCAAAACTATCCTCACTCTTCATGAGGGATTCACATGCGAGTCCCGAAATGTGATATATGTCATCGTGTGCAAAAGATGCAGGATAACATATATCGGTGAGACTGGCCTCAGATTAGGGGACCGCATGCAAAAACATCTATACGACATCACCCAGCATGCTTCGAAACCAGTCCCAAATCATTTCAATGGCCCCAACCACAGAGGCAAATCTGATTTTCTGGTAACAGCCATTAAACAATGTCACGCAGATGACACAAGCCGCCTGGCACTTGAGAACCGGTGCATTCAAAATTATGGGACGCTGGAACCACATGGGTTAAACTCGCTGTTTAGTTACACGTAACATCATCTTCTTCAATCATTATAGTACCTCTCCACTAAATCCACCCCTTTTTACTTTTCAAACTTCCTCACAGCATCACTCTGCAACCCCGCTATTTTCTCAGCAACCCCTCTTCTCTGCAACATCTCTTCCCCAATCACCTGTTTCAAATTCTCCTAGCTAGGCCAGTAGTGCGTCACTCTCTCTCCCCTCCCCGGTTCCCCATCCACCACTCCCAGTTACAACCCACCGACCACATGTCACAGGTCTCTATTTAAACAATTTCCACGTCCTACCAGATCCATTCCTGACACACACCGCCAGACAAGCCACACCTTATTTACAGCTAAGTACCTTTTTTTTTTTACAGTATTCATGTAAATCTATACTTTATCTCCTCTCCCTATTTCTTCGTCCTGTATGTTTTTGTATGATTAAGGCTCACGCCGAAACGTCACAACTTTGTAATCGTTAAGTAATAAAGCTGCTCCTACTTTTTTCCAATTTTATACATTTTAGCTTTGCGGCATCCTCCTAGTACAGAATGCAACAAATGCGCCCTAAAGACGGGGAAAGTGGGACCGATGAATGGCTGGAAGGCGACAAAGAAAAAGAACTTCGACCAATCGGATGTCAGCCGCGTGTATGTGGTGAAAGGGAAGGAAACAATGTGGGTGTAGTGGGGGGGGGGGCGCAGGAAAGAAACCTGGAGGCTATAAATACCTTATAGCTGCTAGAGAAGGGGATGGGTGGGAGATAACGCTAAAACTTATGAGTAAAAACCTGCAGCGAAGTAGTTGGGCTAAGACAAGAAAGTAGAACATGAATAGCAGAAAGTAGGTGAAAATCTAAAGAAGTTAAAGAAATTGTGATTAGAGCCATGATCTCAATCGAGTCCCTATTCATTAGGTTGGTGAATGTATCGTAACTGTTGTTGACAGATTCAGGCAGTCGCGGTAGAGTTCAGTGTGTGAATGTGTTAAATTAAGGATGCACTTTAAATGAAAGTGTGTATTTACAGGTAAAGTTGTGTATTAAAGTAATCTATTATTTTATTTGACAGAATGTGAGAGCTAAGGAACTATATTGAGTAATGTTCTATGAAAGTGAGAACTGGGGAACTATACTGAGTAATATTCTAAGAAGGTAGGAGCTAGGGATCTATATTGAGTAGTGTTCTATGAAAGTAAAAGCTAGGCAACTATACTGAGTAATGTTCTACGTAATGTACTAGTTAAAGGAGTCTGCTTAGCGCGGAGTAATTTTATCTATATATTAGCTCGCTGACAGTGTGTGCTGATTTTTGTACGCTGAGGAAAGATTATATGCTAAGTATGATCTTTTGTCTGCTCTATCGTTCTGACGTCTAAAATGTATTCTGGGATTGATGTTCATATTGTATTCTGTGTTAACAATTTGTTTGAAGCAGCCATGATCTTGGATGTGAAAATAGCTTCGCGTTCAGTATTATGCTGAGAGGTAACAGATGTTAGGGCAACTTGATGAAATGTCTTTTTTTTATACGAGGGATGTAGTGGACTTTGTCTTTATTTTTTAAAGTCAGTTGTTTTCGCTAGTGCTTTATATTTAGTCGTATTAGAATTTAGATATATTTTTAATTAGTTACACTAACCACACTAACCTAGATCCAAGGAAGGACGAAAGAACTTTGAAGAAATTAAAAATCATCATTTATTTTGGCATGCCAGCTTGGGCTGTTGGCGTTGGTTGCATTGTTAATTTATGGATGCATGGAGAGAGAGTGAAAGAATGTGTGTGTGTGTGTGTGTGAGAGAGAGAAAAACTGGGATACGTTTTTATCTTTACAGTCCAAAAGTGTAGGAATCAGCTCCTAGTGGTAAGCACATAACTAGACGCCCAAGTTACACTCCATACACGCACTCCTCAGTAAAAGATCAACCGGGGTAAACACCGTAATTTTTGCTAAGTGCTCCATTAATTTCATTTTATTTTATTCTATTTTTTCCATTCACATTTTTTTGCACATGGCATTTATTCATTCATTTGCATGTTCCTTGAGGAACTTTGCTTCCCTAACAGCTCTCCTGTAGGCCTCTCGGTTGTGAGCAAGATGGCCTGATGCTGATGCATCCATTTGCAGATCATCAACGATGTCTTGCAGCCATCTTCGCCTTGGTCTTCCTCTCTTTCTTTTTCCCCACTATGTATTCTTCCAAGACGGTTTTCTCTAGATTATCATGACGTTTATTGTATCAAAACGTTGTACTTCAGTGATTACACGAAAGTCTTCTCTGTTTAATCCTCTTTACTACCCAGCCTTTTTAAATATCAAGTTCTTGTAGTATGGATATATTTGTTCCTTTTTGTGTCCATGATATTTGAAGAACTCTTCTGTAGCATTTACATTCAAAGGCATTTATGTGTTTCTCAGTTGTTTTGTTAAGTGTCCAGGTCTCACAAGTATCTTATATCTTATATCCTTCCCGTGCCGTTAGACGTCACATAGGGCTCGCAAAGTAGTTCGCCAATTTTTCCTGTCTTCGGCGAGTCTTTCAACCTCAACAAAGGATTTTATGCCTGTTAACTTGGCCTCTCTTAATAATGTCCTCTTCAGAGTTTCACGCGGTCTGCCCCTTTTTCTTCGGCCTGTTGTGTTCCACTTGATAGCTTGTTTTGGGATTCTCTGATCATTTCTTCTCATCAAGTGACCAACATATGTCCATCTCCTTTTCCTGATCACCCGTGAGACTGGTTGTTGTTCAGTCATCTGTCTTATCTCTGCATTGTTCTTGAATTCATTCCACTTGATGCCAAGTATTTTCCTTAGGCATTTGTTTTCAAAAGAGTCTAATTTCTTTTCTATTTCTTTAGTTGTTTTCCAGCTTTCGCATGCATAAGTGAGGGTGGATCTTACATTTGATTTGAATAGTCTTAACTTGGTTTTTGTGCTTATAACTTTTGAATTCCATATGTTCTCAAGATTCTTGAAGATTGATGCTGCTTTTGCAATTCTGATCCTAACTTCCTTTCTAGTGTCACCATCCTGGTCTATGTAGCTGCCAAGGTATGCAAATTGATTGACTTCTTCAATATCTGTCCCTTCTATGTGTATTTTTCCATTTTGATTGATGGGAATTTTCATTATTTTTGTTTTGTCCTTGTTAATTTCAAGTCCTATTTTGCTAGCCAGTGAAGATAGGCTATCTGTTTTTTCTTGCATGGAATTCACATTATTACTGATAAGAGTTATGTCATCAGCAAAATCAAGATCTTCTAGTTGGGTCCCATGTACCCAGTCAATACCTGTGTTACCTGTGCAGCATTTTGTCATTATGAAGTCTATTGTAATCCCAAAAAGTAAAAGAGACAGTATACATCCTTGTTTCACGCCTGGAACCATTCACTCATCCCTTCTTCTGTCTTGACTGCACAACCATATCCATTGTATAAGTCCTTAATGATGTTGACAATTTTAGATGGTTAAAAGATATCGTTATGGAAACTCGCAGAGAAACCAACCGAGCATCAGGGATGCCAACTCCGAAGAGCTCATTCGTCGGCCCCAAACATGTGACAAAGATCGGATTCTGGAATGTGAGAACGATGGTAGCACCAACAAAAACTACCCAGGTCATCAAAGAAATGGAGAGATACCATCTAGACATACTGGGCATCAGCGAAATGCGATGGCCAGAAGCAGGTAAAAGATCGGCGGAAAACGGTAAGTTAATTATACATTCAGGTAGAAATGACAATAAATTCCGAGACGGAGTGGGCATTATTATGTCAAATGTAGCTGCAAAGAGCCTTGTAGAATGGGAACCAGTGAACAGTCGTATAATAAGAGCACGATACAACCTACGACACGGAAGAATGACAATAATACAGTGTTACGCACCCACGAATGATGCAGATGATGATGTGAAAGACGACTTCTATCACCAACTACAACAAATCATCAACAAAGTCCCTAAACACGACATCCTAATTGCTATGGGGGACCTCAATGCTAAGGTAGGGAAGGATAATACCGACGTTGAAAAAGTGATGGGGAAAGAAGGAATTGACATGGTTAATCAGAATGGAGAAAGATTAATTGAAATATGTCTAACAGAGGGCATGGTCATTGGAGGCACAATATTCCCACACAAAGAGATACATAAAACAACGTGGATATCTCCAGATGATAGAACTAGAAACCAGATAGACCATTTTTGTATTAGAAAGCAATACAGAACATCTCTCATGGATGTAAGGGCTTATAGGGGTGCAGATGTCAACAGTGATCACAACCTGTGCATAGGGAAAATAAAACTAAAATTGAAAAGTCAACACAAGAAATCAGTACACAGAAAGATAAACATCCACAGCCTACAAGAAGAAAATACTAACATTAATTTCAATCAGGAACTTGCCAATCATTCCAAAACACCCAGTGAAGTTGAGGAGATAGGTATAGATGAGTTATGGAATTCTTACAGCACAGCCATAATCACAGCAGCAAAAGTAAGTGCTGGATTGGAAAAACCAAATAGAAAAGCATGGATATCAGATAAAACATGGAAGTATATACATGAAAGACGAGCAGTCAAATTAAACATGTTGAATGCAAAAGCAGATCATGAAAGAGATTCGGCAAAAGCAAAATACAAAGACATAGACAAGAAAGTAAAAAGTTCAGCTAGAAGGGATAAAAGAGAATACATAGACAATATGGCGAAAGAGGCAGAAAAAGCAGCAAAAACAGGAGACAGCAAAACTTTATATAACATACAAAAGAGGCTAACAGGTACTATTACATCTAAAGAAAGACCAATCCTTAGCAAAACTGGAACACTATTAACATCAAATAAAGACCAAAAGCAAAGATGGGCTGAACACCAAGAAATACTCAATCGACCACACCCAAAAGAATTGTTAAACCTTGAAACTGACTTACCAGCCCCACAACTAAATGTCAATCTAGGTGAAATTAAATTGCATGAAATTGAAACAGCAGTGAATTTAATGGCTAACAACAAAGCTGCAGGTGAAGATGAAATAACAGCCGAGATGCTAAAAGCTATCAATAGTGACAACATGAGACAACTACAGAGAATGTTTAACAAGATTTGGAAAGAAGAAAAGGTCCCTTCTAATTGGAAGAAGGGAATCATTGTTAAAATACCAAAAAAAAGGGCAACCTTAGTGACTGTAACAACTGGAGAGGAGTAACCTTAATATCAGTTGTGTCAAAAGTATTTTGCAAGGTCATTTTGAATAGACTCAAAGATATAGTGGATACTGCAATGAGAGAAGAACAAGCAGGATTTCGAAAAGGGAGAAGCTGTCTTGACCAGATCTTTACTCTCAGAATAATACTTGAAGAACATATTGAAAAGCAGAAACCATTAATACTGAATTTCATAGATTTTAAGAAGGCATTTGATAGCATACACAGAGATTCATTATGGAGAATTTTATGTCTCACAAGTATACGTTGATGGATATGTTGGAAAGATGCATGCCCTTAAAAATATTATTTTTGTAGTTCTGTCTGTTCCTCTCCACAGATTCTTTAGTTGTTTTACTTTTGAAGAGCGTAATCATGTGAATTTATACGTCAACTTCTCTCTCTATTTCTTCGTCCTGTGTGTTTTTGTATGACTAAAGCTCACGCCGAAAGGTCACAGTTGTAATAAGGTTGTTCCTATTTCCCCCCCCCCCCATAATTTATACACTTTGTTATCACGGATTTTCTGCGGTGGTTTCAAGAATAGTTATACACTAATTATCGTGTGTTAATTATGGCGAAGTCTGGTGAGATGAATCTTCTAAAGCCCGATCTAAGATGAAGGGAGACTACTGCGTGGGAGAAGTGAAATTTGTAAAGTTACACCGCCCCATCTATTTCGTCGTTTACAGGATATTCTACACCCACATAGTAGCTATATCACAGGCAGGACCGGTCGTGTGCTGTGACAAGTGCCCTGTAGGACAACCGTGTAAAGGACACTAGAAGGAAGAATCAAGGGCCGCCAACTAAAAAACTCAGTCTAGTGAAGAACTGTGGATACCGACATAGACAGCACATGATCAACATGGTGGTCCTTCCGTCCAGGCTAAGATTTTAATCTAAAAACCCTCACCACATCATCGTGGTACAATTATCTAGCAGCACCATGCGGTGTACTAAAATAAAAGACCAAAAAAAAAAAAAAAAAAAGTAAAGAGATTCTGATACACCACTTTGTGTGGGTGCCATGTAAAGAGATTCTGATACATCACTTGTGTGTGAGAGCCATGTAAAGAGATTCTGATATACCACCTTATGTGAGTGCCATGTAAAGAGATTCTGATACACCACTTTGTGTGGGTGCCATGTAAAGAGATTCTGATATACCACCTTATGTGAGTGCCATGTAAAGAGATTCTGATATACCACCTTATGTGAGTGCCATGTAAAGAGATTCTGATATACCATCTCACACACACACACACACAAGAGAATGCATATTTAAAGAAAAATAATTTTATGATGAATACTTTATTTCATAGTAATTTATTTTTAACAGAAAAAAAAATCAGTTAAAAGTCTTGTTTTATAATAATAATTTTTCAGATGGTAAACACATAAAACTAATATTAACAACTTGACAAATCTAACAGACTCATTAACACTTCATTCAGCGGAAGGTTACAAGTGGCATGAAACCACATAATCCTTTTTTTTTTTTTTCAAGAAAATAAAACCATATTTCCAGGGAGTGTTCTACTAAATAATTTAGTGATAGAGCACAGTTCCAGGGAGTGTTCTACTAAATAATTTAGTGATAGAGCACAGTTCCAGGGAGTGTTCTACTAAATAATTTAGTGATAGAGCACAGTTCCAGGGAGGGTTCTACTAAATAATTTAGTGATAGAGCACAGTTCCAGGGAGTGTTCTACTAAATAATTTAGTGATAGAGCACAGTTCCAGGGAGTGTTCTACTAAATAATTTAGTGATAGAGCACAGTTCCAGGGAGTGTTCTACTAAATAATTTAGTGATAGAGCACAGTTCCAGGGAGTGTTCTACTAAATAATTTAGTGATAGAGCACAGTTCCAGGGAGTGTTCTACTAAATAATTTAGCAACAGCACAGCATTGTGTGGTTGGTTAGCCTTTAAAAAATAGCAAAGAAAGCACTTTAGATGTAAAAAAAAAAAATTGAGAAGGGAATGGCTGTGACTCAAACCATGGATTTTGGTATAGAGAGCAGCGGCCTAACCACCCAGCCATCTCACATCTTCATCCAAAATAAAAAGGATGCTTAATAGCCTAGTCTTATAATGCATGTCTTTCATGACAGACAGCTGTTTGTCCTGCCAGGGTCCACGGTTTCTCTCATTACAGGTAGGTTTATCCTGCCAGAGTCCAGTTTCTCTCATGACAGGTAGGTTTGTCCTGCCAGAGTCCAGTTTCTCTCATGACAGGCAGGTTTGTCCTGCCAGAGTCCAGTTTCTCTCATGACAGGTAGGTTTGTCCTGCCAGGGTCCAGTTTCTCTCATGACAGGTAGGTTTGTCCTGCCAGGGTCCACGGTTTCTCTCATGACAGGCAGGTTTGTCCTGCCAGAGTCCAGTTTCTCTCATGATAGGTAGGTTTGTCCTGCCAGGGTCCACGGTTTCTCTCATGACAGGTAGGTTTGTCCTGCCAGAGTCCAGTTTCTCTCATGACAGGTAGGTTTATCCTGCCAGAGTCCAGTTTCTCTCATGACAGGTAGGTTTGTCCTGCCAGGGTCCACGGTTTCTCTCATGACAGGTAGGTTTGTCCTGCCAGAGTCCAGTTTCTCTCATGACAGGTAGGTTTATCCTGCCAGAGTCCAGTTTCTCTCATGACAGGTAGGTTTGTCCTGCCAGGGTCCACGGTTTCTCTCATGACAGGCAGGTTTGTCCTGCCAGAGTCCAGTTTCTCTCATGATAGGTAGGTTTGTCCTGCCAGGGTCCAGTTTCTCTCATGACAGGTAGGTTTGTCCTGCCAGAGTCCAGTTTCTCTCATGACAGGTAGGTTTATCCTGCCAGAGTCCAGTTTCTCTCATGACAGGTAGGTTTGTCCTGCCAGGGTCCACGGTTTCTCTCATGACAGGTAGGTTTGTCCTGCCAGAGTCCAGTTTCTCTCATGACAGGTAGGTTTATCCTGCCAGAGTCCAGTTTCTCTCATGACAGGTAGGTTTGTCCTGCCAGAGTCCAGTTTCTCTCATGACAGGTAGGTTTGTCCTGCCAGAGTCCAGTTTCTCTCATGACAGGTAGGTTTATCCTGCCAGAGTCCAGTTTCTCTCATGACAGGTAGGTTTATCCTGCCAGAGTCCAGTTTCTCTCATGACAGGTAGGTTTGTCCTGCCAGAGTCCAGTTTCTCTCATGACAGGTAGGTTTGTCCTGCCAGAGTCCAGTTTCTCTCATGACAGGTAGGTTTGTCCTGCCAGAGTCCAGTTTCTCTCATGACAGGTAGGTTTGTCCTGCCAGAGTCCAGTTTCTCTCATGACAGGTAGGTTTGTCCTGCCAGAGTCCATGGCTCAAGACACAGTCACTCTCTTGTCATTTTTATTCCTTTCAACCCAAAATGCATTGTCTATCATTTCTTTTTTTTTTTTTTAAAGTGAATCATTAAACACTGTACTCTTATCACTTTTCTGCGCTAACGCCTTGCTGTTTATTATTTAAAAAATTTGTACAAAACAATCAGTTTCAAGTTTAGAATTTGCTTTTCCAGTTTGCACAGCAAAAACAACACAGGATATCTTGTGTTGTTAGTTCTTACCCCTCATCATTTCTCTCACTCTTCATGTGTTTTCTGGATTTTAGTCTCCCTGGCAAATGCCACCTATGATTTCACTTCCACTGGTGCTCCTATCAGCCAGGTTCTTATCTGATTCTACTTCTCACGCTTTATTTTGTAATCCGCTCCCCATTATTCTTTTTTCCTTTTTTTTTCATACTTTAACATTTGCAGAATTATAATCCAGAGTTCACTGAGTTTTTTGAAGACAACGCTCAGTGATAAAAGAATTTACACTGAAAAACAATTTGGAGAACGTGTGATTCCTATTAGTAAAACAATCAGCTGGTTTAGAGAAGAACACGTGATTCCTATTAATAAAACAATCAGCTGGTTTAGAGAAGAACATGTGATTCCTATTAGTAAAACAATCAGCTGGTTTAGAGAAGAACACGTGATTCCTATTAGTAAAACAATCAGCTGGTTTAGAGAAGAACACGTGATTCCTATTAGTAAAACAATCAGCTGGTTTAGAGAAGAACACGTGATTCCTATTAGTAAAACAATCAGCTGGTTTAGAGAAGAACATGTGATTCCTATTAGTAAACAATCAGCTGGTTTAGAGAAGAACATGTGATTCCTATTAGTAAACAATCAACTATGTCTCTTCTGTGCCTTTATTTCTAAGTGTGTTTGTTCAATGTCCACAATTTTTCCACTGGTTTTCCCATCTTGCCCTGTGCTAAAAGTCACCTGATCTGAGACTTAAGGCAACAAACATGAACTGTACATTTTTTAGAAGCGATGTAAATATACATTTACGTGATTTTTTTTTGTTGCTTTTATTCTATCTTAACACACAACATATAATTATGTCACACATTTATGTTCAGCACCTTGACCAGCGTAGTTTAACAAAAGACATATTTGAAGCAATCACATATACTCTGATACATACAAATAAGTTCATAGCACGATTTTATTAAAATAAGAACAGGATATTCTGACATCTGTGGCAACATATGATTACAGTTTTCAAACACGGGCCAGAAATGTAACATGTTATCTTTAACGCTTACTCAGCCTACTACTCTGGTGGTACTGGGTTCAAGGCCCAGCAGTGGGCATCTTTTCTGCTACCACCACACCAAAAAGGCCCTGGGGTTCCACCCAGCTTCTAAAAATAGGTACCAGAGAAACCTGGGAAGGTTAATGTGGGCAGGGCTGACAATGACCACATCACACGAAGGTCTTGGAAATACGGGTCTAACGCAGTATCCCAAATATGTTTTAATGTCACGGAATTGGGGATTGTACATTTGCCTAAGTGAGAAATGTAACAAACTAAAATGTTAATGAGCAGGGCCCAAACTTTTGAAAAAATCGTAGCATAGTGCAGGAAAATGTGCCAAATGTGGACATGTTAACGAGAAGTTATAAGATTAAAAACTCCTCAAGGATGCCAGTGGAAACAAAAAGATAAGATAATGAATTCTTTGGGTAACTCTGTACAGGAGCATAATAGGTACATTTTAACTCAAATTAACAAGCACTTTAGACAAGAAAACAACTGAAAGCAAAACTTTGAACTTCAAGTGAATGAGTGATCACGTAGCTCTTATAAAAACAATGCGCTAACCACTCGTCCACGAAGCATCCCTCAATTAAAAAATTTGTACAAAACAATCAGTTTCAAGTTTAGAATTTGCTTTTCCAGTTTGCACAGCAAAAACAACACAGGATATCTTGTGTTGTTAGTTCTTACCCCTCATCATTTCTCTCACTCTTCATGTGTTTTCTGGATTTTAGTCTCCCTGGCAAATGCCACCTATGATTTCACTTCCACTGGTGCTCCTATCAGCCAGGTTCTTATCTGATTCTACTTCTCACGCTTTATTTTGTAATCCGCTCCCCATTATTCTTTTTTCCTTTTTTTTTCATACTTTAACATTTGCAGAATTATAATCCAGAGTTCACTGAGTTTTTTGAAGACAACGCTCAGTGATAAAAGAATTTACACTGAAAAACAATTTGGAGAACGTGTGATTCCTATTAGTAAAACAATCAGCTGGTTTAGAGAAGAACACGTGATTCCTATTAATAAAACAATCAGCTGGTTTAGAGAAGAACATGTGATTCCTATTAGTAAAACAATCAGCTGGTTTAGAGAAGAACACGTGATTCCTATTAGTAAAACAATCAGCTGGTTTAGAGAAGAACACGTGATTCCTATTAGTAAAACAATCAGCTGGTTTAGAGAAGAACACGTGATTCCTATTAGTAAAACAATCAGCTGGTTTAGAGAAGAACATGTGATTCCTATTAGTAAACAATCAGCTGGTTTAGAGAAGAACATGTGATTCCTATTAGTAAACAATCAACTATGTCTCTTCTGTGCCTTTATTTCTAAGTGTGTTTGTTCAATGTCCACAATTTTTCCACTGGTTTTCCCATCTTGCCCTGTGCTAAAAGTCACCTGATCTGAGACTTAAGGCAACAAACATGAACTGTACATTTTTTAGAAGCGATGTAAATATACATTTACGTGATTTTTTTTTGTTGCTTTTATTCTATCTTAACACACAACATATAATTATGTCACACATTTATGTTCAGCACCTTGACCAGCGTAGTTTAACAAAAGACATATTTGAAGCAATCACATATACTCTGATACATACAAATAAGTTCATAGCACGATTTTATTAAAATAAGAACAGGATATTCTGACATCTGTGGCAACATATGATTACAGTTTTCAAACACGGGCCAGAAATGTAACATGTTATCTTTAACGCTTACTCAGCCTACTACTCTGGTGGTACTGGGTTCAAGGCCCAGCAGTGGGCATCTTTTCTGCTACCACCACACCAAAAAGGCCCTGGGGTTCCACCCAGCTTCTAAAAATAGGTACCAGAGAAACCTGGGAAGGTTAATGTGGGCAGGGCTGACAATGACCACATCACACGAAGGTCTTGGAAATACGGGTCTAACGCAGTATCCCAAATATGTTTTAATGTCACGGAATTGGGGATTGTACATTTGCCTAAGTGAGAAATGTAACAAACTAAAATGTTAATGAGCAGGGCCCAAACTTTTGAAAAAATCGTAGCATAGTGCAGGAAAATGTGCCAAATGTGGACATGTTAACGAGAAGTTATAAGATTAAAAACTCCTCAAGGATGCCAGTGGAAACAAAAAGATAAGATAATGAATTCTTTGGGTAACTCTGTACAGGAGCATAATAGGTACATTTTAACTCAAATTAACAAGCACTTTAGACAAGAAAACAACTGAAAGCAAAACTTTGAACTTCAAGTGAATGAGTGATCACGTAGCTCTTATAAAAACAATGCGCTAACCACTCGTCCACGAAGCATCCCTCAATTAAAAAAAAAAAATATGCGCAAGTTTCTGAGCATTCAATGTTCGAACCTGCAGTACTCAAAACAAAACTCACAATTCTGTCCCCTTCATGTGCCATGTATAAGCCTAGCTGCTTCTAAATTAACAGTAAAATCTGGAAATATGAAAGTCTGCTGAATGTGTCAAGATTTGGGTAAAATATTGGAAACACTGCCATCCAGGGTTTCCAAAACAATTTTGGATGCAGCCTACAAAGATAAACTAATTGTACAACTATCAGATGATTTACCACCGGTGTTTCCTTTCACATTTTTTTCCTTGAGTTCCAAGTGTTAATACAAGTGTTATTATGTGGTTCTGGTGATATATCATTTTTCTTATATGCCAGTGTCCAATAAATATCATTCCATTCACGTGAACGTATCATTTTTACTACATGGTCATATCGTATATCACCCTACTTATCTGCCTTATGTATTTTTCTACAGCATGGCCAAACATCACCCCACACATCTGCCTGTATAAGTTTTCTACAGCATGGGCAAACATCACCCCACATATCTGCCTGTATATGTTTTCTATGGTATGGCCAAACATCACTCCACACATGTGCCTGTATATGTTTTCTATGGTATGGCCAAACATCACCCCACACATCTGCCTGTATATGTTTTCTATGGTATGGCCAAACATCACGCCACACATCTGCCTGTATAACTTTTCTACAGTATGGCCAAACATCACCCCACACATCTGCCTGTATATGTTTTCTACAGTATGGCCAAACATCAACCCACACATCTGCCTGTATATGTTTTCTATGGTATGGCCAAACATCACCCCACACATGTGCCTGTATATGTTTTCTACAGTATGGCCAAACATCACTCCACACATCTGCCTGTATATGTTTTCTACAGTATGGCCAAACATCACTCCACACATGTGCCTGTATGTTTTCTTCAGTATGGCCAAACATCACCCCACACATCTGCCTGTATATGTTTTCTTCGGTATGGCCAAACATCACCCCACACATCTGCCTGTATATGTTTTCTATGGTATAGCCAAACATCAACCCACACATCTGCCTGTATATGTTTTCTATGGTATGGCCAAACATCACCCCACACATGTGCCTGTATATGTTTTCTACAGTATGGCCAAACATCACTCCACACATCTGCCTGTATATGTTTTCTACAGTATGGCCAAACATCACTCCACACATGTGCCTGTATGTTTTCTTCAGTATGGCCAAACATCACCCCACACATCTGCCTGTATATGTTTTCTTCGGTATGGCCAAACATCACCCCACACATCTGCCTGTATATGTTTTCTATGGTATAGCCAAACATCAACCCACACATCTGCCTGTATATGTTTTCTATGGTATGGCCAAACATCACCCCACACATGTGCCTGTATATGTTTTCTACAGTATGGCCAAACATCAACCCACACATCTGCCTGTATATGTTTTCTTCGGTATGGCCAAACATCACCCCACACATCTGCCTGCATAGGTTTTCTATGGTATGGCCAAACATCACCCCACACATCTGCCTGTATGTGTTTTCTACAGTATGGCCAAACATCACCCCACACATGTGCCTGTATATTTTCTACCATATGGGCCCCACATTACCTGACATTTATGCCAGCATATTTTTTTTTTGTCAGATGGCCACACATCACCTCTGTGTACTTATCAGCAGTAACTTACTCATGTGAGTTATGCTGGAAATACGAATATGAGAAACTTCCAGAACTTTGCCCAAATAACATAAGCAACAATGTTCATAACCAAGCAATAAATTACACACCAGAACAGGGTTTCTCAACCTGGGTTCCATCAGAAATCGTAACTGAAAAATCCCTCCTGGGCACTTCTCCCTGGGGCTTAGTTACACATTTCTGTTTTTGTCCAAGACAGGTTGGCTAAGAAGTCATTTTTAATTCCCCACAAGGTAAACAAAAAAAAAATCATACTCTCACTCATGCCATATATCACAACTCTCACATGATGAATATTCTGTAAGCTAGACACTCATTATTCTTTTCAGTGCCAGCCTATGGGGTAAACTAAAAGGAACAATTTTTTTTTCCCACCTACACAAAAAAAACGAGCCTCGGTGAATGCTGTAATTTCGGGGGTTCCACTGGGATAAAAAAGAAATTCCCAGGGTTCCGCTGGGGCCAGAAAGGTTGAGAAAATCTGAACTATAAGCTCAAATACCACGGACCCAAGTTAACTAGCACCATCTTCTTGTGTTAGTAAACACACCTCCATAAAATTAGCCAGAATCAATCACCAAAGCAAGTAATGAGAAGTCACATACCACAGAACTGGATCCCTTGCAGGATTAAAAAAAAAACAAACTCAGTTTTAAACCATCCCTTGATGATTCACTTAGTACCAGACCATGAGAAAGCAGCAGAAAGAACATTCTGACAAGTGCTTTGCAGCATTTAGATAGCCTAGTGTAGAAAAGCATTGCCCTTGCAATATGTTTTCCTAGATTTATATCTTTATGTGACTCATTAAAAAATCCAAATGGATTCCACTATGAGAAATGTGAAACACAGAAAAGAAAATTAAGATGAGGTATACAGTGAACAAACAGAAACGCATGAATATTGGAAAATACATGGAAATACATACATGAAATACAAGCACCCAAATTAGCCATGTTGAATGTAAAGATAGATCTTGGAAAAGTTTTGGCAAAAAAAAGCAACATACAAAGAACTAGACAATAAAGTTAAAAGTTCAGCTAGAAGTGACAAAAGAGAATATAAGGACAATATGGCAAAAGAGGCAGAGAAAGCAGCAAAAACAGGAGACAGCAAAACTTTATGTAACATACAAAAGAGGCTAATGAGTAATATTACAGCCAAAGAAAGACCAATCCTTAGCAAAATTGGAACCCTATTAACATCAAGTAAAGACCAAAAGCAAAGATGGGCTGAACACTTTCAAGAAATACTTAATCAACCACACCAAAAAAAAACTGATAGACCCTGAAACTGACTTACCAATCTCACAGCTAAATGTCATCTTACATCTTTCCCATGCCTTTAAATGTCACATGGGACTCGCATAGTTGTTTGCCAAGTTGTCCTGTTTTTGGCGAGTTTTTCAACTTCATCATGGGATGTTATGTCCCACTAAACTGGCTTCTCTTAACAATGCCTACTTTAGAATATCATGTGGTCGACCTATTTTTCTTCGGCCTGTTGTGGTCCACTTGATAGCTTGTTTTAAATGTCAACCTAGATGAAATTATACTGAATGAAATTGAAACAGCAGTGAATCTAATGGCTAACAACAAAGCTGCAGGTGAAGATGAAATAACAGCCAAAATATTAAAAGTTATTAACAGTGACAACACGAGCCAACTATTGTTTAATAAAGTTTGGAAAGAAGAAAAGATCCCTTCCAAATGGAAAAAAAGGAATTGTTAAAATACCAAAACAAAAAAAAACAAAAAAACCGTAGCAACTGCAATAACTGGAGAGGAGTAACCTTACTATTAGTTGTGTCAAATGTGTTTTGCAATGTCGTTCTGAATAGAACTCAAGATATAGTGGATGCTCCAATGAGAGAAGAACAAGCAGGATTTCTAAAAGAGAGAAGCTGTCTTGACCAGATCTTTACTCTAAGAATAATACTTGAAGAACATACTGAAAAGCAGAAACCATTAATACTGAACTTCATAAACTTTAAAAAGGCATTTGATAGCATACACAGAGATTCATTGTGGAGAATTTTAAGACTATATGGAATACCATCTAAAAATTTCAACATCAGTAGTGATCTCTGCAACAGAAGAAGGAATAAGCTAATGGTCCCAGACTGAAACTGGTATGAAACAAGGATGTATATTATCTCCCTTGCTTTTTAGAATTGCCATAGATTTCATAATGAAAAAATGCTGCACAGGTAAAACGGGCATTGCTTGAGTACATGGGACCTAACTAGAAGATCTTGATTTTGCAGATGACATAACTCTTATCAGTGGCAATGTGAATTCCATGCAAGAAAAAAACATACCCTGTCTTCACTGGCTAGCAAAACAGTGCTTGAAATTAACAAGATAAAAAACAAAAATAATTAAACTTCCCATTAACCATACATAGATGGAACAGCTGTTGAAGAAGTACGCCAATTTGCATACTTCGACAGCTACACAGTCCAGGATGGTGACACCAGAAAGGAAGTTAGAATTGCAAAAGCAGCACTGACCTTCAAGAATCTTGAGGACATATGCCATTCAAAAACCAAGTTAAGATTATTCAATTCAAATGTGATATCCACCCTCATCTATGAACGCAAAAACTGGAAAACAACAAAAGAAACAGACAACAAATTAAACTCCTCTGAAAACAAATGCCTCAGGAAAATGGTATAAAGTGGAATAAATCCAAGAACAACACAGAGAAAAAAACAGATGAGCAAACAACAACCTGTCTCACTGGTGATCAGAAAAAGGAGACGGACATACATCGGTCATATGATAAGAAATAGTCAGAGAATCCCGAAACATGCTACCAAGTGGAACATGACAGGCCGAAGAAAAAAAAGAGATCAACCATGTGAAACTCTAAAGAAGACATTGTTAAGAGAGGCCAAATTAGTAGGTATAAAATCCCTTGATGAGGCTGAAATGCTCGCCAAAAACAGGAAAATTTGGCAAACTTTTATGCGAGCCCTGTGTGACATTTAACGGCATGGGAAGGATGTAAGATAAAGTAAACAGGATGATGATGAAAGAAGCATATTCACTAGGTTTATCTGCACACAAGACTTAATTAACTATAAGATTATATGTGAAACTGACTGGGATATAATAAAGCATACAACAGTATTAAAGACCATTGGTTAACAGCGCTAAATACAACAATGGAAAACATATGGTAACATTATAGACAAAAAAACAGCTTTAGTGACAAGGAAGGATGTTATCAGTCACTGTATGATGATGGAGGTACTGAAGATGTGGTCTTTTCAAACTCATTGTAATGGCATTATCCAAGAGATTTGGCAAACTTTCATCAAATTAATCTTTCTCAAGCCTAGGCAGGTTCTGTAGGGCAGACAAGTTGCAAAACTTTGCCTAACCTGGTCTGAGTTGCTCTTATCCTTTCTCTCATCAAGAGCTTCTCTTTTACCTTCTCTCATCAAAAGCTTCTCTTTTATCTTCTCTCATCAAGATTTTATTTTATACCTTCTCTCATCAAGAGCTTATCTTTTACCCTCTCTCACCAAGACCTTCTCTTTTACCTTCTCTCATCAAAAGCTTCTCATTTACCTTCTCTCATCAAGAGCTTCTCTTTTACCTTCTCTCATCAAGAGCTTCTTATTTACCATCTCTCATCAAGAGCTTCTCTTTTACCTTCTCTCATCAAGAGTTTATCTTTTACTCTCTCATCAAGAGCTTCTCTTTTACCTTCTCTCATCAAGAGCTTCTTATTTACCATCTCTCATCAAGAGCTTCTCTTTTACCTTCTCTCATCAAGAGTTTATCTTTTACTCTCTCATCAAGAGTTTAATTTTTACCTTGTCTCATCAAGAGTTTATCTTTTACCTTCTCTCATCAAGAGTTTATCTTCTCTCATCGAGAGTTTATCTTTTACCTTCTCTCATCAGGAGTTTATACTTTTTCTCTTCTCTCATCAAGAGTTTATCTTATACCTTTTCTCTTCTCTCATCAAGAGTTTATCTTTTATCTTCTCTCATCAAGAGTTTATCTTATACCTTCTCTCTTCTCGAGTTTATCTTAAACTTTCTCTTTTCTCTCATCAAAGAAGTATCTTATGCCTTTTCTCAGATAGGCCTGATCAACCAATTCTTAACTCTTCAGAAGAGTCTATCTTATACCTTCTTTCATCTATCCCACATTTCATAGTTCTGTCTCAATCTATCTGTGCCATTCATTCTGCACTATCCTCCATCTTCTTGTAATGTCCAGTTCAATGCTCACCTTCATCCTTGATTTTATTATTATTGTTGTTGTTTTAACATAAAACTTAGAAAAGTGTCTCTTAAAACAAACTACAACAACGCTTACACACCTCAATGCTAGTGAAGGTGAAGGTATGGGCTGTGAACCAGCGCCGGTGCACACGATCAAACCATAAACGTTCTGCCTAGTCAGCAGCTGACCAGAAACTGCCAACTAGTGTCACCATCAGCACAAACTCCGTAGCTAGCAGCGACATTCCTCTTCCTTCCCAGAACGTTAACCCTGGTACCCATTTTTTATTGAGGCTGAGTGTACTCTGGGAGTTATTGTGCGAGCCACGGTCTGACCGCCACTGTCGTATTCACCAAAACACAAAAGCTTTCATTAGCTGCACATTTGAACAGAATTGTCCTGGAAATGAATTATACAACTTTTATCCAGAAAAATGATGTCATTTTTACCTGGTAAAATAACACAATCTATTAGAGTCTGCCTGCAGGTATATTTACAAAAAGCCCCCCCCCCCCTCAAAGACAAGTAAAGTTCTAACTGTACATATGTGACAAACGGCATCATAATGTTTTTGTCTCTAAAATAAGTCGTAACATACAACTTGTCTCCTCCCCAAAAAAATGGTGTACACATTCTGAATGCTTAAACCTCACATAATCTGAAGCAGTAATTTCTCTATTTCATGCCTGAAAAGATGCAGAAGCAGTTGTTATTTAACATACAAAAATGAGGAAAGATCTCTAAATATTCACAAGCTACATGCTGTCAAAGCATGTAGGTTTTTTGGGGACATTTTGTGTTAAATATGTTACCAGATAAGACATTAACTGTTCTGTCAACTCATGTAACGAGCCAACATGTTCTGTCAACTCAGGTAATGAGCTAACATGTTCTGTCAACTCATGTAATGAGCTAACATGTTCTGTCAACTCATGTAACGAGCTAACATGTTCTGTCAACTCATGTAACGAGCTAACATGTTCTGTCGACTCATGTAACGAGCTAACATGTTCTGTCAACTCATGTAATGAGCTAACATGTTCTGTCAACTCATGTAACGAGCTAACATGTTCTGTCAACTCATGTAATGAGCTAACATGTTCTGTCAACTCAAGTAACGAGCTATCATGTTCTGTCAACTCATGTAACGAGCTAACATGTTCTGTCAACTCATGTAAAGAGCCAACATGTTCTGTCAACTCATGTAACGAGCCAACATGTTCTGTCAACTCATGTAACGAGCCAACATGTTCTGTCAACTCATGTAAAGAGCCAACATGTTCTGTCAACTCATGTAACGAGCCAACATGTTCTGTCAACTCATGTAAAGAGCCAACATGTTCTGTCAACTCATGTAACGAGCCAACATGTTCTGTCAACTCATGTAACGAGCCAACATGCTCTGTCAACTCATGTAACGAGCTAACATGTTCTGTCAACTCATGTAATGAGCTAACATGTTCTGTCAACTCATGTAAAGAGCTAACATGTTCTGTCAACTCATGTAACGAGCTAACGTTCTGTCAACTCATGTAACGAGCTAACATTCTGTCAACTCATGTAACGAGCTAACATTCTGTCAACTCATGTAACGAGCTAACATTCTGTCAACTCATGTAACGAGCTAACATGTTCTGTCAACTCATAAAAAAACTAGCACGCCTCCACTGTATCCTGATTCCTTCTTGCTCACAATGGATACTCCATTTCCAAGTATGTTATGAACCAGAAAATCTGACACTGCCGAGATCGTGAGATACAGAATGTTTTCTCATTTATAAACATTTTTTTTTTTTTTGTGGAACTCTCACCAAATTTACCCAGTTTGCTATAGCGCAAAACAGATGCAGTCAACAGATTAAATTTATACAAAAGTTCGAATCAATGTCACATAATGCAAGTGTAGGTAATGTATAGCATTAACATCAAAATACCGAAGCCGTTAATGAAGATTTGTTTTATGAAAGTACTCTTTGGCATTAGGGAATCGATCTGAGTTGAAATCTTGGTCCGAGTTAATTCTAGACCCTAAAACCTCCATCACTTCCCTCTCCAGTTCTGTCTGAAGGTCAAGGTTATCAGCCGCTTCCCGTGTCAGA
Source organism: Achatina immaculata (assembly GCA_009760885.1). Classification (NCBI taxonomy): domain Eukaryota; kingdom Metazoa; phylum Mollusca; class Gastropoda; order Stylommatophora; family Achatinidae; genus Lissachatina; species Lissachatina immaculata. The sequence goes on from CM019701.1 coordinate 29,454,676, forward strand.
TTCTCCTGACTGCTGATCGGTTCAACATCAGCAGCTCTGGCGGCCCTCACAATGGAGGACGGAAGGTACAGTGGCATGTTTCCCATCTCTCCTGCATGGTCCAAAGCCATCATCTAGATGGATAAAACAACAGTTCTGTCAGATGTGATGTATTCTACAACCAGGTGAGTATGGAAGTCTGGATCTATGTCAAACACATTACACAGTCAGACGCACACGGATGTCTGCTTCTCAGTCAGACACACAAAAGGCGATCATGAAAGTCTACACGTCAACACAATTGACACAGTGATCTGTAGCAACTAATTCTTAATGGAAAGAAAAAGAAAAAAAAAATCAAGGGAATACAGATAAAAATTCAACGGCAAGAACACACACTCAGTGGGCAGCTAATTAAACCATACAAAGAGGACATGCAGATATAAACGCTTTACCCTTCTTTTTAAACCTACATTATTCCCCTATTTCTCAACGTAATCGCCACCAACACTGATACATTTGTCCCATCGTGTAATCAGTGATGCAATACCCATGGTGTAAAAATCTGGAGTCCGATTTCTGAACCATTTTTTTTACTTCTGTTTCCACCTCTTCGTCACTCGAAAATCTTCTCCCGCCAAGGTGGTTTTTCAATGGACCAAACAGGTGAAAATCACTTGGAGCTAAGTCAGGACCCAAATGACTAATTTTCTCCTGGGTTAACTGAGCCATATGTTTTCTGGCATTGTCATGAAGGAGAAGCACACCTCTAGTCAGCAGACCAGAACGTTTTCTTCGAATTGCATCCCGTAGCATCGACAGAACTTCACAGTACGATACAGAATTCACACTGTCACCATACTTCTGGAACTTGGTTAACAACACTCCTTGATAATCCCAGAACACTGTCAGCATAACCTTCCCCGCTGAAGGCGTAATCTTGAATTTTTTTGCGCATGGCAATGATGGGTGTTTCCATTGCGTTGAGGCACATTTTGATTCAGGTTGGTAGTGGTGCACCCAAGATTCGTCTCCAGTAATAATCCTTTGGAGCATGTCTTCATCTTCATATGCGTAATGACAGAGATGCTGCAATGACAAATCAAATCGGTTCATTTTGTGTTCATCATTCAGATCTCTGGGTACCCAACATGAGCAAACTTTCCGAAAATTCAATTGCTCATGCATTATTCTGTAGGCTAAGCCACGTGAACATCCGACTGCAACTGCTACACTGTCTGTCGTTACTCATCTATCAGCTCTGATAATCTCATTCACACGTTGCACAGTCACTTCTGTTGCAATCTGAACAGGACGGCCAAGTTGGACTTTGTCAACAATTTTGGTGCATCCCTGAGAAAACTCTTTTACCCAGTTATAGACCGGTTTACGTGATAAACACTTTTCAGCATAAACTGTAATCATTTCCTTATGAATGTCCTCAACTGAATATCCTTTAGCCCACAAGAATCGTACTACACTTCTCTGTTCTTCTTTGGTACACACTAACAGTTTGGTAGCCATTTTGTTATTGCTTTGCGCATGTGCACGTAACTCCCAGCACCCCTTACATAAAACTATTATAAAGTTGGATGATGGTACTATCTAAGGATATATTTAAATACTACCTGATAATGCCAATGATAAAATATTTCAATCTGCGAGTTACTTAGTGACTTCCTCTCGTATAAGAAAATGAACCACAAAGAGGGCAGAGACAGACAAAATTCAAGATGGCTGACATACAAAAAACTCAGCCATCAAGAACACATCCTTCTCATTTTTTTTTTCTGTAGAAAACACGGCACAAAAAAACAAAGGCAGACAGATAAAAATTCAACACTAGTATCATGGTCCTCTTTCTTCCACAGAAAACATTACAAAGAGGGCTGGTAGATTTTTAAAAAAAAATCATTATCACGATCATACCCTTCTCCTTTTTGCAGGAAGGCCCTGTAGATACGCATCACTAAATGGGGACTGAGGTCTCTGGTCTTGCTGCCTCACAATGTCCCTACTGATCACAGGAATCCAGTCCTGACAAAAAAAAGTAAAAAAAATAAATAATTCTTAACTATGACAATCTTTGCTATACAATATCAAAGTTGATACTTCCCCTTACCCAAGACGCAGTAATACCACAGAAAGTGGAATACAGACTCGATAAACTCCTGGCATCTGTTTCTAACCTCAGTACAGTCTGCATACAATCACAGTCATACAGGATACATGAATGATTACAAATCCTGTTAAAGCTATCCACCCACCTGCGGCAGCACTGACTGCCACTCACTGGGGCCCCTGCCATTTCTCACATCCCCACTCCCGCCTACTGCTCCAGCAGTACGACCAGATCGAGATGCCACTGCAGTGGGCCGGCTCCGAGGTGTGCGACTGGTGAGCGATTCTCTTGCATCTTCGAATATTTCATTCTCTTCTTCAATCATAGTCCTAGGCATCTTTTGATGAAATGTCAGAAAACTGGCATTAAACAGCATAAAAATCATCTTTTTATAGGGTGGTGGTGACAGAAAACTAATTAAACAGCATAAAAAAAATCACCTTTTTATAAGGTAGGGGCAGAGAAACAATACTCAGGCTGAATGAGATAACAGCCAGCAACTTACAGCTGACAATGTGCACCAGGACTAGTAAACCAAAGCCAACCAAGGCCCTGTCTCCAGCTGAAAACCACAGATATCACATCACAGCCTAGCGGAAAACCATGACACAATGCAAGCAAAATCTTTCCGAGGCTGAACGCAGAAGATCTTTCTCCAGTGTTCCAGGCACGTGCTGAGAGACATGACATTAAGCAATGACAAGATTCTCTTGTACAGTAATAAACTTCTCAAGCTGTCTAACACTCTTTTTTTACTGTTTTACCTGCCTCATAATCTGGGCACAAAAGCATGCATCTGGAACTGATTTTTTACACTTGATTCCTTTAATTCTTTTTTTTTTTCTCAGAGGCTCCTAATCGGACAACCCACCTTTGCCTTTGGAGGCTTCGGTGAAGGTGATTCAGAGGTATCCATGGGTGCTAGAGGTGACGAACTAGTAGACGATACCACCTCGTAGACAGCTGCTCTGCGGCTGAGGTCTTGTAACACACCCGATGATGACGACGATGAGCCAGACCCTGAACAACCATCATCTTGTGAAGAGGAGACTGCAGGCCTGGAGAAACAGCAAAGGAAAAAGAAACCAAAATAATAAACATCTAAGGCCAGATTTTCTGGCACAATTTATCAACAAAACATATGGGAAGCTACTTTCTTTCTAAATTTTCCAAGCACATGCAAACTCTTTTCTACTTACAATGGGTTATAATGTGGTAAACCCACTGTAGGTTAAAAAAAAAAAAATCAATATGTCAAAAATGACATGTATCAACATGCAGGAGTTATTTTGCCTCCCACTCACCTCCCCCAATATATATACATCCATTTCTAAAATGAAATTAAGTCTCTCTCTCTCTTGCTTGCTCTCTTACACACACATGTGCGTGCACACAAAGTGCTTGTATTTAAACTCACAGATTTTTTTTTTGAAATAAAAACAATAACTGATTTTGTAGTAAAAGGAAGGAAATACTAAATAAACATAATTTCGTTTTTTCTCTCAATTTTCATGCAAAATCATAAGGTCCAAATATCGTCTGGGCTGCTGTAAGATTGGATTATCATACGCTGAACTGACAAAGAAAGATCAGTAATCATTAACAACCGCTCTTTCCGTACATTTCCTCCTGTTTCTTATCCTACACTCTTTGCCTCTAACATCTGTTTTGTGCTTCTGAAATGGCTAAGAAACAGAAGGCAAAGCGAGGGTCAAGTATAAGGGTGTCAAAATCAATGCTCAAATTTAATCAAAAATTCAAAGCTGAAACACAGGGAGTAGAGGGGGGGGGGGGGGGGAAGAGGGAAAGAGAAAGAAGTTTTCAGTTTTGAAAACTTAAATTCACAATAACATGACCGATAAAATCAGAAGAGCTATATGGAAATAAGTGGCGGGAAATGTTGCACTATTTTATCCTGCGGACTTTAGGGCGAGGGATGCAGAACAAAAATGAACGAGCTGAATGAGACAGCAGTCTGCGACCCATAACCAAGCGCTTGCAGCAGGGGGGCCAGTGAACCATGGCAAGACCTTACTCTACCTTCACGTCATGACCCTTGGAAACACACAGTAGTCTGGCTGAGTGAATAGGGGCTGAAATGAGAAGATGTACCTAATTCTAAAGATAACTGGAGAATGTACATGTCAAACCTTGGGAGGAACTTAACACAATGCAACCAATGCTCTTTTGTGGGAAAATGCCAAAGCTGAAGTTAAAGAAACAACTAAGAGACAAATGAAGAATGCTCAAGACAGTAAAATTTCAGCCCCTGACATGAAATTCTGTGATGTAAATATAAATGAAGACCAGCCACTGTAGTTATCTATGACACATTAAAAAAAAAAAAAATCAGAGTTAGATCTGGCTCTGTGGTTCAGGCCAAGTTGGACTGAAGATCTTTTTTTTTCTGGGACTTGTTAGCAAGTGTAATACCATCAGAGCACAAAGTGAAGAGAATAACACTACCACCACATCATCACTACCACCACCACCATCACTCCTTGCACGCAGAGGCACAAGAGGCAGGGATGTAAATTCTCCACTTGACCAGGTGTTTGACCTATCCTTCTATCTACATCAGAGGCACAAGAGGCAGGGATGTAAATTCTCCACTTGACCAGGTGTTTGACCTATCCTTCTATCTACATCAGAGGCACAAGAGGCAAAATGTAAATTCTCCACTTGACCAGGTGTTTAACCTATCCTTCTATCTACATCAGAGGCACAAGAGGCAGGGATGTAAATTCTCCACTTGACCAGGTGTTTGACCTATCCTTCTATCTACATCAGAGGCACAAGAGGCAAAATGTAAATTCTCCACTTGACCAGGTGTTTAACCTATCCTTCTATCTACATCAGAGGCACAAGAGGCAGGGATGTAAATTCTCCACTTGACCAGGTGTTTGACCTATCCTTCTATCTACATCAATTTCTTGCATGGTGTAGTTCTATTTGAACATTCATCCCCACAAAAGTGCATATATCACTGCTGATTTATCTACACCAATAAACATTCATCCCCACAAAAGTGCATATATCACTGCTGATTTATCTACACCAATAAACATTCATCCCCACAAAAGTGCATATATCACTGCTGATTTATCTACACCAATAAAGTCTCTTTCAGAAAATCAGAGTCATCACAAGCGATATTTGCCAATGGCTCACCTTTCAGTTTGGTTCACAACGTATCTACGTATAACTGACTCGGCCACCGGGTGATTCTGATGAAAGGATTCTAAAATGTCCTGCAGGGACGTGCTCATCCACACAGTTATAACAGGGCTCATTCCTTGTGTTATTCGCGGCTGAAATAACAAGTCACCCAGAAACCGGTGTTACTGTTACTGTGCTCAGTTAAAATATAACATTTTAAACAAAACAGAATAAAGAATACGTGAATATGATTTCAGACATGTGAAATGAAACCAAAATTATGAGAATTCATGATCAGGACTAGAACAGATGTTTAATGGCCTGGCATCCTGGCACAGGAAATACTCGGCAACTAGCCTGCTCAGATGCACTGGGGATCGGGGGTTATGGAAGGGCATGATATCCTACGCCTGTTGACAGCGACCATGAGACAAAGGGAGGGAGAGAGAGAGACAAAGAGAAACTCAGAGAGGACTAGAACAGCCATACTGGACTAAATTCTCCGGTGACAAGACGGGAACGAACGGTGCTTCCTGCAATACTCCAGTTACCCCAGCTATGAAAACTGGTCCCTGACACTTGTGTAAGGTAAAGCGTTGGCAAAAAATGTTGTAAGAGGAGCCCGAAAAAATACAGCAGACAAATCACTTTAGAGAAAGACAAACTGTAACAGGACGGCAGTGATTTGAAGCATAGTCTCCAGATCTGAGTCATGGGTATTCTATTTCTATTTTTCTTTCTACTTTCTCTTTGGCTACTTTTTTTTTTTTTTTTTAAAAGGCTGATCATACAAATTACCTTTGGCTGAGTGGTCAGGTGCTCAGTCTACTAATTCAGTGGTATCAGGTTCAAGTCCCAGCAGTGATTTTTTTTTTTCTGGTACCACCACACCAAAAAGGCCCTAGGGTCCACCCAGCCTCTAAAAAAGGGTACCAGAGAAATCTGGGAAGATAAATGTGGCTGGGCGTGATAATGACTACATCACACCTTCACGTGCCGATGGTCTTGGAAATATGGGCCCCACACCATATCTGCAATAATGGCCTAATGGGAGGTAACATATCTTTACCTTCTTAATCACACAACACTTTTCTTCAATACTTTACTGTTCATGAGCCTCAGTATTTGCACCCTGCTAAAATTAGTGCAAAAAAAAGTAGAAAAAAACGAAATCATCCTCCGAAGTTTTGGCAGGCCATAACCCTTTCCTATCCCACACCAAAGATCTCTTAAACAAGCTGGTTTTGGTACTCTAATCCTGCATGAGTCTTCTCAAACAAACAGTACAGTTTGAATTATTAATTTTACTACTATGTAGAAAAAAAAAAATTATATATATTCCAGACATTTATCTGTCACATGACAGGAAAAGGCTAAAGACGTCAGCACGCAACAGGGCAGTCAGTCAATCTCTTTGCATGAAACAAAAGCTATGCCACCTCAGAAAGTAACAACGTAACATATACACACAGTGTATATACTGAATCCCCCCGTGTGGTACCCGGGATCTGCAAAGAATAGGACCACTGTACCCTACCATGCATGATCGTAAAAGGCGACTAAGGAGGGTTCAGCATAGGGCCAGCAACCCTATCTGGTAAAAAACTATCAGACTGCTACAGAAACAGAAGCAAGGGAAAAAGCAAATGCAGGTGGAAGGAGAAATGCGTATCAGGAAACTGAGCCCATGAAGGTTGTGGATGAAAGCCAGCCACTGGAAGTCCCCAGCCCGACTGCAGACCTCCTGGAACCTAAACAAAAGATGCAAATAGGCAGCTGGAATGTAAGAACACTAAACCAGACTGGAAAACTAGCACAAACCATCAAGGAAATGCACAGATACAAACTAGACATACTAGGAATACAAGAAGCAAGATGGACAGGACAAGGCAGAAGGAAATTAACAACACAGCACACAGAAGATACAATAATATGGTCAGGTAAAGAAGATCTTCATGAAGGAGGAGTAGCATTGATTATAACAAAAGAAGCATCAAGAGCATTGCTGAAATGGACCCCAATAAATGAGAGATTATTATATGCACGGTTCAACTCAAGATTCACGAAGCTGTCTATTATAGTTTGTTATGCACCAACAGAAGCAGCTGAAGAGGAATTAAAAGAAGATTTTTACAACAGCCTCCAAGCCACAGTAGAAACAATACCCAAGCATGATATGCTACTCATCTTGGGCGACTTCAATGCAAAAGTAGGTGAAGGAAATGAAGATAGAAGAAGAATCATGGGAAGAGAAGGAATCGGAGAAATAAATGAAAATGGAGAAAGACTGTGCAGTTTCTGTGAAGAAAACATGATGACCATCGGAGGGACAATTTTCCAACACAAAAACATCCATAAGGTGACTTGGAGGTCACCAGATAAAACCACAGAAAACCAAATCGATCACATACTAATAAACAACAAGTGGAAACGATCACTACAAGATGTGCGAGCAAGGAAAGGAGCAGATATAGGAAGTGATCACAACCTTCTGGTAGCAAAAATAAAACTAAAATTAAGGAAAGCCAGAATCGGAGAACACAGAAGATACATTTTGATACAAGAAAACTGATAGACCAGCAAACAAGAAATGAATTCTCAATAATACTTAAGAACCGCTTCAGTGTCCTACAAGACGAAGCAGAAATGTCCATATTAGAGTTCAATAAAACACTACAGGAAACAGCAAAAGAGGTGCTGGGATATCGGAAAAGGAGAAAAGAGGAATGGATAAGTGAGACCACATGGGAAAAGATAGAGCAAAGAAAAGAAATCAAGAAAAAATTACTGAACACCAAATCACAACGGCTTAAAGAACGAGTTTTAAGTAGTTATGCACAAAAAGACAAAGAAGTGAAGGAATCATGCCGTCAAGATAAACGTCAGTATTATGACAACTTAGCAGAGACAGCAGAGAAAGCAGCATATACAAATGACATGAAAACCATATATAAAATCACAAAGCAGATGACAGGTAACTTCAATACAAGATGTGAAAGTGCAGTAAGAACACAAAATGGACAACTGGTCAGTGGAGAAAGAGAAAAAATTGAAAGATGGAGGGAACACTTTAACACCCTACTAAACAGAACACAAGCAGCACAAGCAATAGATATACCTGAAGCAAAAGCGGAACTAAACATCAATACAGGACCAATAACAATAAATGAAGTAAAAGAGGCGATAAAGATGCTAAAATCAGACAGGGCACCAGGTGAAGATGAAGTGACTGCTGAGATGTTGAAAGCAGAAGAAACAGAAACACCAAAACAACTTTGCCGGATATTACAACAAATTTGGGATTTAGAAAAAGCCCCAGAGGAGTGGAAAACTGGTCTTATAGTAAAACTACCAAAGAAGGGTGACCTCAGAGATTGCGGGAACTGGAGAGGCATTACCCTACTGCCACTCACTAGTAAAGTATTTTGCAGAATAATCATCAACAGAATTGTACCAATACTTGAGGAAAAACTTCGGAAAGAGCAGGCAGGATTTAGGAAAGGAAGATCATGCATAGACCACATATTTGTACTTAGACAAATATTAGAACAGGCAAATGAGTGGCATAGCACAACATATGCATTATTCATAGATTTTGAGAAAGCCTTTGACAGTGTCAACAGAGATGCACTGTGGAAAATCCTAAGATGGCATGGCCTCCCCCATAAAATAGTTAATGTAATCAAAGACCTATACGAGGGTTTTCAGTGCAAAGTTATCTGTGGAGAACATACCTCCAGCAACTTTAGGGTACAAACAGGAGTGAAACAGGGATGTGTACTATCACCAACATTATTTATCTTGGCAGTAGACTGGTTAATGAAGGAGGCAACATCAGACAAACGCAGAGGATTACAATGGACCCTTAACACAGTGCTGGAGGACCTTGACTTTGCGGACGACATTTGTCTATTATCAAGCAGTCACAAAGATATGCAAGATAAAATAAACAAGTTAACCCAGAATGCAAACAACATAGGACTAAAGATCAACGTAGGAAAGACAAAATTAATGAAGCAAAATGTGAACAACAGAAATGTACTCAGAGTAGATAACAAGTTAGTGGAGGAGGTCAACGAATTTGTATACCTTGGCAGCAGAGTAGTAGAAAATGGAGACAGCACAGAGGACATCAACAGCAGACTTACTAGAGCAAACCAGGCTTTTGCAATGCTACAGAATATATGGAAATCAAATAAACTAAGCATAAATATGAAAATCAGGATATTTAAGAGTAATGTTCTAAGTGTACTACTCTATGGTAGTGAATGCTGGAAAATCACCAAAACCATAGAAAACAAGTTGAATTCTTTCCAGACTAAATGTTTACGTAGAATTAAAAAAATATTTTGGCCAAACACCATAAGAAATAACATCTTATTGGCAGAAATGCAGATGAAACCACTGACAACAATTATTGAGGAAAGACGCTGGCGATGGTTGGGACATGTGCTCCGAATGACTGACAACTCACTACCAAAAATAGCACTAAGATGGACACCACAGGGGAGCAGAAGTAAGGGTAGACCAAAAGAGACATGGAGAAGAACAACAGAAAGGATGTTGAGCAATAGAGGGCTCACCTGGGCAAGAGCAAAAAAAAAGGCGAAAGACAGGCATTTGTGGAAAACCCTTGCGGAAGCCCCATGTGCCCTGGGCACTTAAGGTTCAGAGAGAGAGAGAGATATACTGAATCATCACAACAATAATCCTACCATATAGTTCTGTATCATGTTTGAAAACCCAGCCTGACCATCACGTATGCAGTACACACATAAGCCAATACATTCTGCTAGCATATTCATCCACAGTGAATACAGATGACTGCAGAAGTCCCCTTGAGCACCTGCAGAATTGTAGCAATTCTGTGTAATAATAAATTCTAAAAAACCTGAGTAATTAAAAAATGTAATAAATTTGTGTAATAATAAATTGTAATGTACATGTGAAATAATAAACTGCAATAATTCTGTGTAATAATAAACTGTAATAAGCCTGTGTAATAATAAACTGCAATAATTCTGTGTAATAATAAATTGTAATAAGCCTGTGTAATAATAAACTGCAAATAATTCTGTGTAATAATAAATTGTAATAAGCCTGTGTAATAATAAACTGCAATAATTCTGTGTGATAATAAACTGTAATAAGCCTGTGTAACAATAAACTGCAATAATTCTGTGTGATAATAAATTGTAATAAGCCTGTGTAACAATAAACTGCAATAATTCTGTGTAATAACAAACTGTAATAAGCCTGTGTAATAATAAACTATAATAATTCTGCGTGATAATAAACTGTAATAAGCCTGTGTAACAATAAACTGCAATAATTCTGTGTGATAATAAACTGTAATAATTCTGTGTGATAATAAACTGTAATAAGCCTGTGTAACAATAAACTGCAATAATTCTGTGTGATAATAAACTGTAATAAGCCTGTGTAACAATAAATTGCAATAATTCTGTGTAATAATAAATTGTAATAAGCCTGTGTAATAATAAACTGTAATAATTCTGTGTGATAATAAACTGTAATAAGCCTGTGTAACAATAAACTGCAATAATTCTGTGTGATAATAAACTGTAATAAGCCTGTGTAACAATAAACTGCAATAATTCTGTGTAATAATAAATTGTAATAAGCCTGTGTAATAATAAACTGTAATAATTCTGTGTAATAATGGGTGCCTGTGCGGTGAAATGGTTAGTACACTATTTTATCACGGCAAAAGTCGGTGGTTCAAGTCAGGTAATAGTCTGAAGGGGCCAAATCTGGGGAATAAGGAGGATGTTCAAGAAGCTGGAAGCCACATTCATGAATGGCAGCTACTGCCACTGCCGACTTGTGAACTGGAGCATTGTCTTGCTGAAAGATGACTCCTTTCATCAATTTCCCTTGACGATTTTCCCTCAGTCTGACCCGCAGTTGCTTCATAAAATTAGCATAATAGGCCCCAGTGACCATTCTGCCCTTCTGAAGATAGTCTACCAATAGCACACCTTCTGAATCCCAAAAGATGGAAGCCATCACTTTGTTTGCAGACAGAACCATCCTTGCTTTCTTTGGAGGTGAGGATCCATGATGTTTCCACTGCTTTGACTGTTCTTTGGTTTCAGGTTGAAAATGATGAACTCAAGTCTCATCCATAGTCACAAATTGCTGAAGAAACTTTTCAGGATCTGCAGAAAAATGGCCAAGATTGTCTCTTGACATGTTGAGGCACTGTCGTTTGTGATCAGTTCCAAGAAGTTTCGGGATCCATTGAGCAGAGACTTTTGTCACTTGAAGATCATTGTGAATAATGGCATGAACACGTTCCTGGGAGATGCCCAACTCAGTAGCAATGTACCGCTCAGTTAGTCATCAATTCTCCATTATCATGTCATGGATTCTGCCGCTGGTTTCATCAGTGGTTACTATTCTTGATCTTCCTGGATGGGGATCATCTTCCAGACTCTCCTTTCCATGTTTGAATTGAGCTGCCCATTTCTTAACTGTGGTATAAGAAGGGGCACTCTCCCCTAGAGTCTCCACCATATCCTCATGGATCTCCTTCGATGATAAGCCCTTGATGCAGAGGTAGCGAATGACTGCTCGATGAGAAATTTCATTCATTTTCTCAATTTCTGCCACCCCTTACCACTTCAGAAGCTTGTAAAAAAAAATGGTTGCAGTTAATTTCTTGAAACTTGGTGCTTAATCTTACATTAACCTGATCTACAAATGCACCTAATATCAACGGTGTGTTTCAAGTATTTGTACCTTATGCAGAGAACTTATCAATCACCCTTAGGAAGAAAGAACTATACTGAGTAGCCCATGATAATAAAGAACTATACCAGGTAGCACATGGTAAGAAGGAACTATACTGGGTACCCCATGATAAGAAAGAATTATACTGGGTAGCCCATGATAATAAAGAACTATACCAGGTAGCCCATGGTAAGAAGGAACTATACTGGGTAGCCCATGATAAGAAAGAATTATACGGGGTAGCCCATGATAAGAAAGAACTATATCAGATAGCCCATGGTAAGAAAGAACTATACTGGGGTAGGCTATGATAAGAAAGAACTATACTGGGTAGCCCATGATAAGAAAGAACTATACCAGGTAGCCCATGATAAGAAAGAAATGTATTGGGTAGCCCATGATAACAAAGAACTATACTGGGTAGCCCATGATAAGAAAGAACTATACAGGATAGCCCATGGTAAGAAAGACCACAATGAATGACTATGAACAACAAATAAGAATAAACATAAAAATATAACATTTATATTAACATTCCTAAACAATAAAACCATAATGATAAAATGGAATCTAAGACCTTCTTATTTCAAGCACTGTGACAACCACATCAACTTTCATTACTTACCCACACTGTCCGAGTCTATGGCAGTGAAGATAATCATTAGGTGAGCCCGAAGGCAGCTACGTATAGACTGTGCCAGGTCGACTGCCTCCTTCACTCTGACTAAGCTCTGAACACATTACAAATCAATACCTATATTTTAATATGTACATGAAATATTATAATTTAAGAATACCTATATTTTAATATGTACATGAAATATTATAATTTAAGAATACCTATATTTTGATATGTACATGAAATATTATAATTTAAGAATACCTATATTTTAATATGAACATGAAAGATTATAATTTAAGAGTTATAAAATGTGAACACATTCAGTATTAAGCTGTATTTTCAAACTCTCACGGGTCAAAATATTCAACGCTATATCCTGGATTTCAAAGTTACAAGGGAACTGAGGCAAATATCTGTAGGAGCAGACGACTGTTCCGGAGGGGAGTTGGCATGGGTACCCACGCTAGTAATCCATAGCTAATCAAGACAATATCCTATCTCAAACTGTGAGTGATGTACGATTTAGACCCATAGACAAAATATGGAAGTCAAAGCAAAGCACAATTTACACCCACAGACAAAATATAAAAGTCAAAGCGAAGTACAATTTACACCCACACACAAAATATAAAAGTCAAAACAAAGTACAATTTACACCCACAGACAAAATGTAAAAAAGTCAAACCAAAGTACAATTTACACCCACAGACCAAAATGTAAAAAAGTCAAACCAAAGTACAATTTACACCCACAGACAACACATAACATGTGATCTAAAAATTCAATTGATTTTACACTGAAACAAACCAGAGGCCACTATAAAGTCTCCGGAAACAACAGGGCAAACCAGATGCAGACACTTAAGTGTCCACAGCATGGGAAGAGTTAAAACAATGCACAACTTAGACTCATGGACAAAACATAAAAGTTGAAGCAGTTCACAACTTAGACTCATGGACAAAACATAAAAGTTGAAGCAGTTCACAACTTAGACTCATGGACAAAACATAAAAGCTGAAGCAGTTCACAACTTAGACTCATGGACAAAACATAAAATTCAAAGCAACATACAATTTAAACAGAGAGGGAAAACAAAAACTGTAATATCCTCTCACCTGAATATACTGAATCTCTGTATGTACATCATTCAGAACTGCCTCCACCACCCGCTCCACTGAACTGTGCTGTGCCACCTGACTCTTCACGAAGTTCCTCAAGGGCCCCCTTAGCTGGTTCAGGACCCTGGTGTTACCCGTGACAAGCGAGAACAGGTCCGTGAGACCCATATGTGGTGCCACAGCCTCCAGTAGAGAAACTATTATGCTCACATCTATAAATTTATACATAACAAAGAGTTTCAGAACAACAGATCGCTAAAATAAATAACGTCATCCTGCGGAATTAATGACTTAATAAACACAAGTAAAAAAAAGTTTGAGAACTTTTCTGTGACAAATAATGGGATAACATCTAAGATGAGATTTCAAGATTTAAAAAAAAAAAAGAGTAATGCCAGAAAATAAAAACACAGAAACACTTTAAGACAGAATTCAGAATCTGGCATCATCACATCTGGGACAGTCCCATACATGCTCCATATCACATACCCAAATGTTCACTGAAGCATCTGTTTGCTAGTGGCTCCTGTCAAATCATCATCATCATCATGTGCCGTGCCGACTGGCGTTGGCTATTATGCTTCTCCAGAGTACACGATCCTTCATGCAGGCCATCAGCTCAGTTGGTGATCTCCTCTCACACCATCCCGTCAGACTGTCCAGTATCATTTCTCTTGGTCTTCCTCTTGATCTTCTTCCTTCTATTTTTCCTGTCAAATGTTGGTTGTTAATTATATGCTTTCTTCCACAAAGTTCAGATTTTCTGCCAGCAACCTTCCTCTGTCCTAACGTCATCAAGATTTGTATACGCACATTGTCCATCCACTCCCTCTCTTCATCTTCTTGCAGCATGTCCAAGACGGCCTTCGCAATGTCCTGTTTGTTCATTCTCAGCCTGCCTTGTATTTCAGCATGCCCAGCCAATCTATCAGCCTACTCATTTCCATGCACCCACATGCCCTGGACAGACATTAAGATACTTACACAGCAACACTACAGGATTTAAAATACAACATTTCAAAATACAAAGCAGCAACATTAAAGGATAAAAATACAGCAACATTACAAGATAAAAACACAGCAAGATTTCAAGATACAGAAACACTTCAAGATAAGAACACAGAACATTACAAGACAGAAACTTATGAAAAAAAAAAAATTCACAATTTATTCTAGATTACGATGTCTTATTTTATTTTGCCAAGTTCTCTCTCTCACACGAGTATATAAATAAACAAAGGGGCTGAAGACACTTGTCTGATGAGGCAATCGGTGACTAATAGCTGACCAAGACCCTGTCCCACATCTCAATGGTACCCCCAGAAACAGGCCTAGCCTGGCTAACGGTCAGGGATCACCACAGTCCCCATGGTGGTGGAGTCTGCTAAAGAAGCACTGCATACTCCTTGCTTTTTAGCTGCACTCTGGGACTGAAAAAGTAGCTGCCATAACTTGCTCCCACGCCGTTACGATGCTGTGGCTTAACATCTCTACAGCATCAGCCACAAAGAACAACAGCTCGCAGTTACAGGGAGTTTGTACAAGTACAAGATAAATAAACAATCTGGTCAAAAAGAAGTATCTGATTACTATTTTAATACAGGTTTCTTCAAAGGAAGCAGGACGTGAGGGTGATCCACCAAAAACATGAAAATGTTCACTCTCTACGTCTTAGTTTTACTTTCTCTCCAAAGAATATTTCATCCACATCACTGTCGATGCCCTTCACAACGTCACCGAACGTACAAATTAAATCTCATTCACATTATCTCTTAAGTATGTGTTCTTGCTCCTGTTTTCTGTCTCAGTGGAATTCTGAGCAGGATGTTCCTTGCAGCCGATGCAACGAAGGCTGCTGAGGAACAAGTGCTGTGTCAAATGGCGGGATGGATTACGGCAGCTTTCAGACCTGGAATGATGCCAAGAAAAAGGAAAATGTGCAACACTTCCTAGCAGACTCTATGGCCATGAGGATCACAGAAATTTCTGCCCTCATAGTCAGGATGAATCACTTACTGGGGGCACCAATGAGGAGGTGGTGCAGAGTTTTGGGTCAGGTATGACTCACTGGTATTTGACAACCATGCTGCCAGTCATCTTCACTCTGTAAAGTTCGATCAATCAAGTTCAATCAACCTCTCTCATCTTTTAGTACCATCTTTACCTACACCAAGTATCTTAAAACCATTTTTCGGGACAAAAGACTTTAAAAAAAAAAAATCAAAATAACGTCAGTGTTTCTCACCTCCTGCATTAGCACCACCTGCTGGTCTTAACTGTGTGAACAGACTTGCCAGGGTCCAAGATGGTGTAGATGATGTACTTCTGTTTGCTGCAGTGGCTGTGGTGACTGGTGCCTGGGGATTCTGAATAGATGAGGCGGGATTAAAAAGTTTTAGTAGCGAAATGTGAGGTGCTGGCCACAAATTACGGCAGAGTAGACAGAAAATTCAAAAATAGAATCTTGGAGCTATACTTAAAAAAAAAAAAAAGTACTTAGCAGAAATTAGGTTTCCACTCATCCTTACCTGTGCCGCTGTAACAACAACTGGAGAGGAAGCAGTCCGAGTGCTGCTCACATTGCCACCAAGAAGATGTGAGAACATCTCTAACGGATTCAGCTGCGAAGAAGGCTGAGATGTCGGGCCAGTTCCCGATGATGTTGCTGGAGGTGGGACACTGGATGACGTGCCGGTTGAAGTGGTAGTTGTGTTCGCCCTAGTGCCACTGTTCAAGGCTGCAGATAAAAATAAATACAGTACATCTTCATTGAAACTGCTGAACTTGATTGAATCTGTCAACTACTCCACACTGTTCTAGATCGTTAGCTCCCAACCAAGGGTCCGCAGACCTACTGGGGAGTAGGTGACCTGTAACATGTCATGGGAGGGCCCAAGGTGTATGCCTACATTTAAGTCTAAAACTAGAAATAAGTGAAGGTTATTAACACCAAGTGATGAAGAAATATCCATGGACAGCCAAGAGAATTAATGAGCAGTGTTTGAGACAAGCTAATGAAAAAGGTAGTATAATAACAAAGATAAGAAACCAATCATCATCATTCTTAGGGCATATGATGAGAAGAGAGAAACTGGAAAAACATCACAACAATGGGCAAAACCGAAGGCAGAAGAGGCAGAGGAAGACCGAGGGAACGGATGTTGGAAGACCTGACACTATGGCATGGGAAAAAAAATCAGCAACAGTTACTCAGAAATGTTAAGGACTGAGATTTATGGAGGGGCATGACTGCCCACACCACCTGGCATGGCACATGTTGATGATGATGGAGAAACGGCAGGAAGGATGTGTGTCGTGTCACAAACAATTATCGCTGGCCCCAGGGGTTAACAAACCTGAAAGAAAGGTCGTGAACCACTTTTCCAGATTAATAATGTTAGAACCCCGAAAAGGCTTTTGCCAAAATACTGGACTGTTGTATTTTTCTTCACCTGTATGTACTCATCTTGCTTTCTATCATTCTTGTTTCTGCCCCACTTTCTACCTTTCTGTAAAACAGAACCATACACCTCCGTCTATTTTCATAACCAACTCCCTGAAACATGGCTTCCGGCTTCCTTCAACTCAAATTTATCGAATTACTTGTTTCTCAATACTTAACTTACCGTGGCTTGGGGAAAAAAATTTACCACTTCCGGTTTGACTGTCAAGTGCCGCGGGATAACATTTTACCACTTGTTTCGTTCCTAAAAAAATGGTATAATTTTTAATTCTACACGTTTTATTTGCGCACGTCCAGTGAACCTTCACAGTTCAGTCCAAAGCGTGCCTAATAACCAAGTGCAAATGGGTGTTTTTTTTTTTTTTAGAAATATCAATATTTTGTGTGATTTTTGAGGCATACAGACAAGCCCCACAACCAGACTACTGTTCTTGATGTGCCCCAGGTAGATTTTGACCTATAAAACAGACTGAAGAAGTAGTTAGAAGGTTATTTCAGGCATTATTTTAGTGAGACTAGTACAAGATGACACTGACAAGTCGATCTAGAAATCTCAGATGGTAAGTAGTGTGGATCTAGACCTAGCCAATGGTAAGTAGGACACAATTGTCTAAAAGCATCACATTACTTCTTTTTTTTTCCTAAAAAATTCTGCAGTTATGAAATCTTCACAGATTTACAGCTACTTCCATATATAAAATGTATACTTCTAATGTGGAATACTTTGTTACATTCACTTTTACAACTATGCCCCCTATACAGATCAAGACACACGCTTTTAATTTGGCACAAACGGAACGTCCGTGCTTTTTCTACAGCACAGAATGAGTTAAATCTAATCTGTTGCTCACTGTATGTTTATAAAAGATAATTTACTTTCTTATAGAAGGGGTACTGTGACCATGTGTTTCGATACTGGCTTCTCTTTTGGAAAACATGGGTTGGAACTACAGGTTCCCCCCCCCTGCAGTTGTGTGTATGTGTGAGTGTGTTTGTGTGTATGTAGACATGTGCACGCATGTGCAAGGCTACCCTGGACAAGCAGCCTTGACTCTTCAGTCTCCAAGCACTCCTATGCGGTAAGACTCTGCACATGACAGTTTGCTTTTTAAACTTCCAATCTGCAAGTCTCTTTTTAAAATTCTGTGACTTATTTTATGCTATTATTTAATTTCTGTAAAAAGTAAAGTAAAGATAGTCCCATAGCATTTCAAATGCCGTAGGGGGTGAAGCGTTAGAGACCTCATTATGCTGGGTCATCAGCGTATGAGGTAGGGTGACCAGTTCCTTTCCTCGCTGCCTTTACTTCCCAGATTTTCTCTGGTACCCATTTTACGAGGCTGGGTCGACCTCAGGGCCGTATTGGTCGGAAAAAAAATCCCGCTCAGCTGGGGATTCGGACCCTCGACCATTTGGTTGCTAGACGAGTGCTCTAACCACTACGCTAGCCGGCCCCCTTAATTTCTGTACATCTGTAATTACCCTGTCAATTATGGTTATAGCTCGTACACATGGAACATGATGATGCTGAGGAATACACAAGGCATCATGGGAACAGCTAAAGAAGCTGGACAATATGCACAGAGAAAAGCAGACAGACAAAAGCTGGCAGCAATCTCAGGCTAGTGTGCCATGTACAACACAGCAGAAGAACTATTCTAATGAATATCACTAGATTAAAAACACAGAAGGGTCTATGTTCAGGATCCAAACAATGGCAGATTAACTGCTACTGAGGCCCCTATGCTGAATTTGATTAGGGCCCCTATTCTGAACTTGGTTAGGACCCCCATCTTCTCCAACTTCTGCCATTCATCTTCTGATATAACATTTATAAAACAATAATTTGTATGCAGGATGAGTGATAAAAAAAAAAAAAAAGGCCATATGCCAGAGGACATAACCACTGAAAAATATATGAGAAGTCTCAAGGGTTAGTCAAAAAATCTCCATATATTTTTCAACAGCTACACTCCTTGATTTTGTGGTTACTTTTTTTTTACTTGTCCTCATATCTGAAAGTCTGGCTGGCTGAGTTTACTAATATAGTGATACCAGGTTCAAGTGTCAGGAGTAGGGATTTTCTTCTAGTACCACCACACCACACCACACCACACCACACCCAGCCTCTAAAAATGGGTACCAGAGAAATCTGGGATGGTAAATGCGGCCAGGTGTAATACTGACCGCACCACACTTTCATATGCCAAAGGTCCCAGAAATATGGTCATAACACCGTATTCCCAATATGCCTTAATGGCGCGGAAATGAGGATTTTTACCTTACCTTACCCTACCTCATACCTGAAGAGCTTTTCATCCTTGGTGTCAGACCCTTAAACTTCAGCATGTTCAGTCTAACGGATAATCCTTCTCTGTATTCGAATTAAAATCTTTCCATACAGACTCCAATTATTCTACATATTTCTACAAAAAAAAATGTAGCTCATCACACACATTCACAAAGGGCACAACACTAGTTACACACCTGACAAAATCCTCAAACAACAAAGATTACCTTGGCCAGCTTGTTCGATGATTTCTCCCACCATCCCAGAAACCATGGTACTGAGGTTAGGAACCTGAAAGCATCCCAGATTACTCACAGAATTTATCATAAATAGTTCTTACTTCACCACAACCAAATTCAGAAACACAGAATCAGATAAAAGGAAAACATTTTTTTTTTTTTTCTTTCATTTTGCATCAAGCTGCTCTAGACTAACATGAAGTCTTTGCATTCACCCACTCCAGATCTCTAGACTAACATGAAGTCTTTGCATTCATCCACACCAGATCTCTAAACTCAAGTAAAATTTGTATATTCACTCACTCTAATGTGAAGTCTCTGCACTCACCCAATCTGACCTCTAGACTCACAACAAAGTCTTTGTATTCACCCAATTTGGACTCACATGAAGGCTTTGCATTCACTCACTCCAGATTCAGGCAACATCATTTATTTATAAGACTGAACTTTCATATGATACCCTACTCTTCCTTCATTTCCTGTCATGCAGTGCAATCTGGCATACTCACTCTGCAGGCTGATAGTTTCCACCTCAGGGGCCATTTTTTCTTCAATCCTAGCATGCCAGGTGCCCATTTCTACAGCTGGGGCAAATGAAACTAATGGAAAATGGGTTCTGAACCCACAACTTTCTAACAAATACCAGCCAACTCAAGAAAATCCTCATCTTTCCCACAGTACCAAAAGCAAGAACGAAAACTTAACGCTTCCCGTACCGCGCCGCCCTTTAAGTCCAGTTGCGGTTTACCGTCGGATCCCACGCCACCCTTTAAGTCTTCTGATTTGTTTCATTGAAAACTCGATGCAACTTTTCATTTAGCCAAACAGAACTCTTCTAGGCCAAAGTCTAGCTAGTTTAGCATCTGGTTATGCCGGAAAAAAAGGAAATGAAGAAGTGGATCGATTTGAGTGTAAATGTTTCTACTTTTTTCGAGGTTGGCTGGTAGAATGGTCATACTGACCGACTAGACCTAGCTTACTAAATGTGTTTTTCACATCTGTAGACCTGTTAGATTTATTGGATATCAAAAGCATCCGCAATTATCGATATTTCTATACCGATATAAACATTCTGCATTGGATTCTGGCACATTTCAGGCATGTAAAACTTTGATTTTAGTGCTCAGCCCTAAAAAATATTTTTAGCGCCAAAAAATCGTTCCAGCTTTTCAGAACAGTTGTTTTTTTTCTATTCTTTGTTTTTTTTAAATGATAAATAACTTCATTTATGGAATCTTCTTTCATTTCCACTTATTTTAATATGAGATACACACGTGTTGATGAAGGAGTTTGTTTGTTACAATGAATTTCATAAAGGGACCCCCTTATATGAAAACACCCGCTCGGCCATGTAACATCATCATCGGTACCAACGTAATGTCCGTGTTTTTTTACCGGTACAGGAAGAGTTAAAAAATAAAAAATTATACGTTTTCCCATCAGATGCCCTTTTTCATAATATCCTTCTGAACACAAACTAACATGTGATTTGAATGACATCACTGAAATGATATCTACATGACTGTTTGAATCAGAATGCAAAAAACACTGACCCTTTCGAACCAACTATGTGCAATGTACGAGTAATATTCTGAATTATGCACGGACAATACTATATGTGCACATATATACACCCCTATACCACCTTGATTTGGACACCTCAAGGAAAAAGAAAGAGGGGCAGGCCATTAGGAACATGGAGGTGTACAATACAGGAAGAACTAATGAATGTGAGAAAGACATGGTCTGAGGTATCTGGACTTGCTCAAAACAGCACTGGCTGGGGGACCACCCTTATGCTCCACTGGAAATACAGGGGACTGATGATGATTATATATGCAGCTCTAGTGGCATGCTAAACATAGGTCTTGAGCTACTGATTATAGATCTAATAAACTTATCTCCGTCCTTACAGACCTTTCAGTGCTGAGGGGACAGATAGATGCCTCGATGCAACTTTCTCTACATAATGGGATATTCAAGGTTTCTAAAACTTCCTCCCTCCACCTCCTGCATGGGCGGCCTCTTCCTCTGTTACCTACAAATCTTGGCGTCAATGTTTTTTTGTGGTATACTGTCTGGCAGTAGCCGTATAATGTGGCCAGACCATTTGATCTGCTATTTTTGGATGTAGCATAATAAATTATACTCAAGTTCTCATATTTCTATACAGAAAATTCATTTATTTTGCTTATGTTGATTATTCTAACGCACAGCTTTCCAAATAATTGTTAGAAAAGACCATATAATGTATCCAACCGCAGCTGGTGGAGCCGCATTAGTGTAGTGGATTAGTCACTCCCTCTCCGACCAGAAGACTCGGTTTCGATGTCAACTCACCACGGCACATGATCAAACTCCGACTCGCAAAAAAACTCCCAGGGTACACGCAACTTCAAGTAAAAATAGGTACCAGGGTTAACGCTCCAATAAGGAAGAGGAGTGATGCTGCTAGCAACGGAGTTCATGCTGATGGTGACACTAGCTGGCAGTTTCTGGTCAACTCAGAGCACTTATGGTCTGACTGTGTGCAATGATTCTGGTTCACAGCTTATCCCTACAGATCTAATTTTTTAAAGCAAGTAATTTTAAAATGACATTCATTAACTGTAACAAACGTCATCTGTTAAGTTAATTAGAAAAAAAAAAAGAATTAGGTTATGAGGGTTATACTGAAAGTCATGAGCAAAAATTTTTTAAAATCAGAATTTATAGACAGAGAAAATAGAAATGTATCACCTTAACTGCATCCTTTGCACGTCATGTAGAGGTCACATGACATCATCATCACATGTCACATCACCACGCGGAGCATAAACAAAATGGTAGGTGCTGAAATTTCATTTCGTCAACGTGCTGTTATTGAGTTCCTCGTTAAAGAGGAAATACCCGCTGCTGAAATTCACCAAAGACTTCAACTTGCTTATGGAGATGTGTGTATGGGTGCTAGTAGTGTTAGGAGGTGGGTGAAACATTTCAAAGATGGAAACACGAGCATCCAAGATATGCCTCGCAGTGGTTGCCCTCGAACTGCCACCAATGAACGCAACGTGGAAAAAGTTGACGACATCATTAGAGAAAACGGACATGTCACAGAATCTGAAATCACTGTAAATCTTCAAATAGGACACAATGCAGTACAGGAAATGATTGACACCCCAGGCTATAGAAAAGTTTGTGCCCGCTGGGCCCCACAGGAGAGAACGTCCAAAAAGCAGTGTGTCTGTGCCATCGGTTAGTTGGAATGGAATTCTACCGGGAGGGTATTTTCAAACTTGCAAAGCAATGGGAAAAATGTGTGCACAGAAATGGAGATTATGTTGAAAAGTGAAGAAAAGGATGCAGTTTAAGGTGATACATTTATATTTTCTCTATCTATAAATCCTAATTTTTAAAAACTTTTTGCTCATGACTTTCAGCATGACCCTTGTACATTTATTCTATTTTTACAATTTAAAAAGTTTATATCAGCAATAATTTTTAAAAATGTAACGGAGAGTTGCATAAAACTTTTCATGAATGATGGGGTAATTTAACTTACCAACAACAAAAAGAAAAGTTTCAAAAACATACATGCGAATTAAAGTGATCTATTATTTGGAATAATCGTATCATTTCAACTGAAGCAGTAATTAGAGCCATGGCTTTCATGCAAAATCTCTACCTGCTGTTGCGACTGCTGTCCATGTGACTGCTGCTCTCTCGACTGCCCCTGCATGGTGCTGAAAGCAGCCACGGCAGTCTGCGACATGTAGTGAGACGAAGAACACGGCAGAAATGGGTCAACGTAGCTACGTGAGCCTGGCCCAGACCACGGTGAACTTGTCGTCTGTGGCCTGCTGTGTGCGGGTGGAGGTCTCTGTAGACGTGGGGTGCCCCAGTGGATGTGTGGACGATGGGCGGCGCTAGGCCGGCTGCTTGCGCTTGCAGCGGACTCAGCTCTTGTGCTGTTGCTACAGGGAAAAAAAAAAAAAAAAGAACAATGCCCTTTTTCAGCAGTTTTTTTTTTTAACCATCATCTCCTTCTGTTATCTGCTGCTCTTAGTATAGCACACATGAAGGGGCATCAGATGCTGGCAAACTACAGCTAGCCAAGATACCGCTTCCCTTTTCCCCAAGTGCTCATAACAACATAACAACCTGCTGAACAAGCGATCATCTTGTTCCCTTAATGGAGCCTATTAAGAACTCTGGCATTACAGTGGCTGAGTGTATAAGCCCATACTCATTGTGGACACCAAGAAACTGAAATCTATATCATCACAATGAATGGGCAAAACATTCAACTACTGGAGTACCCCTGCAACATAAAAATGCCCCTCAACTCAAAACTGCCTACTGTCAAGGCTGAACAACTACAAAGCCAAGCCAAGTTCCACCGTAGCATCGGCCGGCAAAGAGCTTCCAGCTCAAAGCAATAAGGAGATCCACCACCAAACAAGAAGCACAGCCCAGGCCCTTCAACCTTTGTCAGTACCACGTGACAACTGATACATCTCTGGGTCCCTCAGCTATTGCTTCAAGCTTTACAAATTAATTTTGTGGACAAAGATACTGTGGGGTACGAGCCCGGGACTTTCAAGAATTCACTAATCCTACAGCAGTGGAGATAACTGAACTGCCAGATCACAACCAGTTCATAGTCTCTGAAAGCATAATGATATTTTTTTTTTTAACAAACTAACAAAATCCTGTACACAATTTTGCTCTGTCCATGGTATTTTAAATAGGATGACAGTGGTAGCCTGGTTAGCCAAGTGCTTCACCCCTGGGAATGACTGTCATCAGATTCCTCATCCTAAAGTCGGAGTGTCTCTGTGGAACTATCTCAAAGCAGTCTGGCCAGCGAGCATTGCATGCTGGATCTGATATAGAGATGGGGCTTAAGTACAGCCACAAGAGGCTGGAAAACAAAGTTTTGGCCAGGCCAGCCTACACCACTGTCTTCATGGCAGTTCGAGCAAGACCACAGTCTGCCCTAGAATAGAAAGGTGCTGAAGTCAGAGGTACCCAGCCAAATGGCGCATCGCAAAAATCAGGGCACCACGCATTATTGCCAGTGTGTTATGAAGAAGAAGTAGCTGAGTGGTTAGGCTCTGGTGGTACCGGGTTCAAGTCCCAGGAGTGGGGACTTTTTTTATTTTCTGGTAAAACCACACCAAGAAGACTCCAGGGTCTACCCAGCCTCTAAAAATGGGTACCAGCGAAATCTGAGAAGTTAAAGCGGCCAGGTGTGATACTGACCAAGTCACACGTTCATGTGCCGAAGGTCATGGAAATACGGACCTAACAACGTATTCCCAATATGCCGTAATGGCGTGGAAACAAGGATCTTACCTTCACAGATGACAGCGTACATGCTGCAGCTAGAAAGCTCAAAGATCCAACATAAAACTCACGCATGTTCACCAACACAACATCGGAAGATGGTTTTCTCTAAAACATTTTCTCTTAACCAGTTTTTTTTTTCTCCTTTGTTGGGAAAATATATAAAGAAAAAGCCAAAAGCCTCACCTTTGTGAACCCAAGTTCGACCAGTTGAAATGTGACGTGTAGGGCCCTCGGCCTGAACTACTGGCAGTGCTGGTTGCACCAGAGGTCACTGTATGGCTGGCGCTGGGGACTGCATCAACATGGACTGCTGTGCTGAGTGGATTTGGCAATCCTGTTTATTGGATTAATACCATCAGTTCTTACTGAATCTTTTTTTTTTTTTTTTTTGTCATTCATCTGCTATGATTTGAGAAAAGTCTGATATTTATAGAACTGAATGTGATCATCTATCTCCTCTTAACACACTTAACAGCAGTATTCCTCCTATACAGCCAGATGCTCTTCATTTTGGCAGACAATAAAAAAATATTTACACAGACCCACTGCTTGCAACAACTTCAGGGAACGCAATACTATCTCCATATAACTGGCAGAAAGCACTGTCACTGAAGGCAATGAAACTACAGCTGGTCAAGACCATACCCTACTACACAAACAGCTTCTGGTCAAAGACTGTCATGATGTTGCTGCATCTTAGTTTCCTTTTTGGCACCATGTTCACCACGGTGCTGGAGACATGACTTTACCCCCCCCCTCCCCCCAGTTATTCTAATTTTCAGCGCTCACTAGTAAACAAAATCACATAACATGTAAGTAAACAGAGATGTAAGAGAATCATGGACTCACCAGACTTTCTACATTTAATCAACTCCATTTCAGACTACATCTTCAGGTAGCTTCATTAGAAACCTTACACATTTAACTCATGTTAATCAACGGTCAGAAATCACAAAAAAAAAGCTTTAACTTATAAAATTATGCTGCCTGGAAAAGGCCATTAAATGTCATTAAAAAAAAAATTGTGAGTAGTCATTTTATGATTTATTACACTCTAACCATAAAGCAGTCTGATTAACCTACAAATAGACAGTGTGACAAAGGAAATTATATATAAAGATTGCTTATGGTATGATATAGAAATGTACACTCATGCTGGTGCTCACATATGCAGGTGTACACATTATCTGCACTTCTTATGAAGCTAACTGAGATTTAATCCATATTTTGAAGATGAACAATGATGATGAGGTCAAGGCCATATACAAACTTACTTGCTGTCTGCGAATGCTGCTGCTGTTGCTGCTGCAGCTGATCTTGAATACGCTGTAGAACAGTTCTCTCTGCATTCTGTGGCGGGTCTTGACTGGGCTGTGGTGGCCTGACACCTGACATCGTTGATGTCGTCACTTGCTGGACCAAACTGACGTGGACAGGTTGATCTGAGCGCATAACTGATGTGATAAAAAATGTGCAGAGACATAAATGGGTGTCAAGTGAGCTGGGTCTCAGTCAGTCAGTCATTTGCATGTCCCTTGCGGGACTCTGCCTCCCTAACAGCACTCCTGTAGACCTCTCGGTTGTGAGCAAGATGCCCTGCCGCTGATGCGTCCATTCGCAGATCATCAACGATGTCTTGCACCCATCTTCACCTTGGTCTTCCTCTCTCTTTATGTTTCCCATTATGTACCCTTCAAATATGGCCTTCTCTAGATTATCATGAGCAGGGTCTAACTGACAAAACTGGGGAAGGTCAAGTTGGAAAAACAAAAACACTGTGACAATAACAAGAGCTTCGTACAATGTGACAATGATGAGAACTGTATGCAACAGGTGACAAGAACCTTACAACTGTGGCAGTGGTAACAACTTTATATATGTGGCACTGCTGAGAAATGTGTATTCTGTGATACGTCAGGAGAGTTTTATATGCTAAGACAGCATTAATAACCTTATATGCTATATCAGTAACAAGAGCTTTATATAAATATAACTATACATGAAACACTGCAGTAAAGCTGTGACACCAAAATGTATAAACTAGGAAAAAAGTAGGAACAGCTTTATTACTTAATGACTACGAAGTAACAGGAGTAGTAACAGGAGCTTTATATAAAGTGGTAGTAACAGAAGCTTTATATAAAGTGGTAGTAACAGGAGCTTTATATAATGTGGTAGTAACAGGAGCTTTATATAAAGTGGTTGTAACGGGAGCTTTATATAAAGTGGTAGTAACAGGAGCTTTATATAAAGTGGTAGTAACAGGACCTTTATATAAAGTGGTTGTAACAGGAGCTTTATATAAAGTGGTAGTAACAGGAGCTTTATATAAAGTGGTTGTAACAGGAGCTTTATATAAAGTGGTAGTAACAGGAGCTTTATATAAAGTGGTAGTAACAGGAGCTTTATATAAAGTGGTTGTAACGGGAGCTTTATATAAAGTGGTAGTAACAAGAGTTTTATACACTGTCGCGAGAGATTTACACACAGGCATAATAATAAGAGCTCTGTATACCAACCAACAGTGGAAGAAATGATAATGAAGAGACACTGGAAATGGATAGGACACAACACCTCAAAAGCCTACCACAAACATAACCAGACAGGCTCTCACCTGGAACCCCCAGGGAAAGAGGAAACAAGACCTAGAAACACCTGGCCAAGGAGTCTTGAAGCACAGATCAAAAAGATGGACTACACCTGGAGACAGGCAGAAGAAACTGCCCATAGAAATTAATGGAGAGCCCTTGTTGATGGCCTGTGTCCCAGATAGGGGTAAAGAAGGTGACATCAGTCTGCGGCAGTATTAAAAAACAAAACAAAAAAACCGGGCCTGTTACTCCTCCAGCACTTGAAGCAAGTCACCATGACAACCTCCAAAATCCAACTTGATGCCTGCTTTAAAGATCTCTGCTACAGGCATCAGCTGCCTAAATCTCAAAACTGTGGTTACAGATAAATCTATCAACCAAACAATACACAACAAATAAAGGGCTACTTACGAAAAGTGAACGCCTAAAAGACAACTGGAAATAAATGACAATGCAGTAAACTGATAGGTCACAATTATTTTAGGGAAAAAAAAAAAGAGTAATAATTTCTACTGAGTAATTTGATATTTTTGGAGGAAGGGTTTGCTAATGGTTTTTCATAAAGAAATTCCAAAATTAGTTTTTTTTTTTCCCCTCCCATCATTTCTTAACTCTTCCCGTGCCCTAGAAAAAAATGCGGACACTCCCGTCCGCGCTACACAAAAAGCACGTGTCTTGATATGTATAGGGGGTATAGTTGTAAAAGAGAATGTACAAAGTATTTCCACTTTAAAAGTATACATATCATGCATGAAAATAGTTGTAAATGTAAGAAGATTTCATAAATGAAGAGCTTTTTTAGGAAAAAAGAAGTAATGTGATGATTTTAGCTGATAATTGTGTAGTGCTTACCATCGGCGATGCCTAGATGTACATGCTTACCATCTGCGATGTCCAGATCTACTTAAATTTTTGTCTGATCCCGTCGTGTGGTGGCATTCTCACTAAAATATTGTCTGAAATAACCTTAAAACTACCTCTCCAGTCCATTTAGATGTACTTGGGGTACATTCAGAAACAGTGGTCGGGTCATAGGACATGTCCTTATGCCTCCGAAACCACAATAAATACTAAAATTTCTCCGTTAATTCATCGTTTTTGCTCGGTTGTTAGCTACACTTTTTGATTGAACTATGAAAGGTCACCAGACACGCGCAGATAAATCGTATACACTAAAAAAGTTTTACAATAGTTTTACGTTGCAATGAAACAAAATCGCTATAACGACAATGGCAGTCACTAGACTAACAGGAAGTTATCACAATATCGACAATGGCATTTGAAGAGTTAATGGGTTACAACTAGTTAGAGGGTAACTATCTTACCATGCGAATTGAGAATTGACCCCAGTATGTTCTGCAACATCCCAGTCGGTAAACCTGGCACATTTGGTAACTGCCCAACGGCAAAGTCTGGCACGCTACCAATGTTCACAGTTGTAGTTGGGCCAAAGGTGAAGGTTGATGATGAAGGGGGGTTAGTAGGGAGCGTCCCCGTCTCTGCTGTCCCAGGATTGGGTGGTCTTGCAGATGATGACGATGAAGACGACGATGGTGCTCCTGCCGTAGTTGAACCAGATGTAGTATTTGCAGCCCCTGCAGTTGTTGTAACAGCCGACAGTTCGAAAGGCGGTCCGCCGGCAGATCTCACAGTAATGCTTGTTCTGCTCCCACCGATGACATCACTGGAATCGACACCTGAAAGACAAAACGAACAACACACCTCAGAAATGAAGGATCGCCTGATTAGCCATTTGTCTCATGCATTCATTCACCGGCTGCCATGCCGGATAGTGCTGACGACCATGTCTCTTCATCTCGCATGATCCTTGGCATTTCCAAACAACTCAAATACTTTTCTTTTTCCACGTCATTCAGTCCACTCAGATATTTTTCTCCCGACCTCCCTCTCCTCGTTTGCCATGATTTTTCCAGTCAGTACTAAGTTCTCTAAATTCCATGTCCCAGCACTTTCTAAAATAAGTCGTCCTGTCTTCGTTGCTCTCAATCAAAATTAAACAATGAACCAACTTTTAAATATGTTTTTATCATGTTCAAAACTATGATAACCACAAAGCAGACAAAATATAAAAGAAACACAACAGACATTTCAGTGTGGCAGAAATGCAAAGTAAAATGTGACAAATTACACAGGAGCAAAATGTAGAGTTGAGTCACCTTTTTTTTTTTTTTTCAATAAACAAATATGAGAGTAAATGAAGACTTTACAAAACAGATATTACAATAAACAATGACTCATACAAATATGACAGTGTACTCACTATATATAGATAAAATAATGCCACTAAAGTATGCACTTTATCTCTGATTATGAGATCAAAGCAAGTTTATTTATTCTGGCAAAAAACACAGAGTGGATCAGACATTTTATCAGCTAAAACAGAGTGAAATAGACATTTTATCAGCTAAAACACAGAGTGGAACAGACATTTTATCAGTTAAAACAGAGTAGAACAGACATTTTATCAGCTAAAACAGAGGATGGAACAGACATTTTACCGGTTAAAATACAAAGTGGAATAGGTATTTTATCAGCTAAAACAGAGTGGAACAGACATTTTATCTGAAAAAACAGAGAGTGAAATAGACATTTTATCAGCAAAAACACAGAGTGGAATAGACATTTTATCACCAAAAACGGAGTGAAATAGACAAATTACCAGCAAAAACAGTGGAACAGACATTTTATCAGCAAAACCAGAGAGTAAAATTAACATTTTATCAGCAAAATGAAAGTAAGATTAACATTTTACCAGCAAAAAAACAGAGTGGAACAGACATTTTACCAGCATAAAACAGTGGAACAGACATTTTACCAGCAAAAACAGTGGAACAGACATTTTACCAGCAAAAAACATAGTGGAATAGACATTTTACCAGCAAAAAACAGTGAAACAGACATTTTATCAGCTAAAACAGAGAGTGAAATTAACATTTTACCAGCCAAAAAAAAGAGTGGAATAGACATTTTATCAGATCAAAATGAGAATGGACTAACATTTTATCACCACAAAATGAGAGCAGACTAAACATTTTATCGGTTAAAAAAATGACGGTAAGCCAAACTTACTAGAGTCGGAATCATCATCCATCACGACAGCTCGGATGTCATGGACGGTGACGCCAGCCGGGAACAACTCCAGCGTAACAGCAGGGTCTCCTGTAGTTGACACGCTTGGGGGCACGGCCAAGGACACTGGTGGCATCTACATTTATAGAAAGCAGGAAGCAGTTATTTGCCCCTTACATTCATTTTCATACAAGAATGAATGTAACAAGCAAATATTACTTTCTATGAGTGAAATACAAGACATGCAATTTCCTCTTAAATTCTGTCCTTTATTTGTCAGTTTTCATATTGTCTGTTCTTTCATGTTCAATCAACAGTATTTCAAGGATTAAAAAAAAAAAGGTTAACGCTGATGACTGTTAACAATGCGGTACTTATATGCTTCAAACATTACTTTTCATTACCATGACCAAGGAAAACCACACATCGATCACAAAGGCAGTTAGTGTTCTTGGCTCTGACTTCTATAATCTCTCTTCACTCCCTCTCCCCTGATTTGTGCAGGTCATACGTTCTGTATCTCTGTATAGTGTGTTAAGAGATTGAAAGGACTGATGCTAGCAAGTGTTTGTGGATGTCTTTCAGTGAAGGGGAGTCCAGCAGATGGCATCATGGTTTCTTCTCGTCTGTTGCAATGCATGCCGGGCACTGTGTGTAGTCAACAATCACTTGAAGCTGGTGACTATCAAATTCTTTTCCAACTTTTAGAAACAATGTTTCTAGAAAAAGACTGTGGCACTGCTGCCTGACTTAAGAGAGATAAGCACTGAAGTCTCTTCTCACTGAGTGAGGGAGTCTACTATGGAGTCCGCATAGTTACTGTCTAGGTAGGTCGTAACATTTCTCGTGGAAATTCTTTGAAATTAATGGGGTCATTATGGCTCATTATAGTCCACGTCTGTGAATAGAAGTTGAGTCAGTGATTCCTTTGTCTCATCAAACTCTAATTATATGAAGGCACTGATCCATTTTTAGAATTCATTTTATACCAAAAGCATACCTAAAAAACAAGAAAACAAGACCAGTTACTTCAAGATCATCATCATCATCATCATCCCCACACACTGAACAAGTCAGGTGACACTCAGATTTCTTCTTCAGATAAATCGTCAACCAGTAAGATTGATATCAGATGTATGTAATCTGTGGCACCAGGAAGACTCTCTGTCAAAGCAATTTTCCTCAAAGCAGCATGTCGAGTACCTATCTTCTTTTTTTATCTGGACTGACTGGAAGAAATGGTGTTGAGGACAGACCTCAATGATTTCACAAGATAGAACCCACTGCTTTCACAAGTCAAGAGGTCAAGATAGAACCCACTGCTTTCACAAGTTAAGAAGTCAAGATAGAACCCACTGCTTTCACAAGTCAAGATAGAACCCACTACTTTCACAAGTCAAGAGGTCAAGATAGAACCCACTGCTTTCACAAGTCAAGAAGTCAAGATAGAACCCACTGCTTTCACAAGTCAAGAGGTCAAGATAGAACCCACTGCTTTCACAAGTCAAGAAGTCAAGATAGAACCCACTGCTTTCACAAGTCAAGAAGTCAAGATAGAACCCACTGCTTTCACAAGTCAAGAAGTCAAGACACCATCAGTTGGGCATCCCCAGTGACAAATACCTGTAAAGTGCTACTTCTGGGCTCTGTATTGACGGTGCTGGTGGAGTTGACTGTAGCAGCGCCTGCTCCTGCTGCTGCACCACTGCTTGTGCTCTGTGATGTGGCTGCAGCACTTCCTGCCTGTGCTGTGGATGTAGTGCTGGCTGCAGATGCTGTTGCTGAGGAAGCTGGCTGGTCCTGTCTCTGTCTCTGTCCATTACCACTTTGTCTGGGTCTCACATTCATCTGAACAAACAATAGAAAAGTATAACAAACAATACAAACAAAAGAAAAATATAAATGAACAACAGAGAAGTATAACAAAATGAGAAATAAAAACTGAAAGCGATAACAACACAATGAGCAGGAGAAAACAACAACACAATAACAGCAGAAAAGTATAGCAACACAAAGAACAGCAGAAAAGTATAACACAATAAACAGCAGAAAAGGATAACATAATAAACAGCAGAAAAGGATAACATAATAAACAGCAGAAAAGGATAACAACACAAAGAACAGCAGAAAAGTATAATACAATAAACAGCAGAAAAGGATAACAAAATAAACAGCAGAAAAGGATAACATAATAAACAGCAGAAAAGGATAACATAATAAACAGCAGAAAAGGATAACAACACAAAGAACAGCATAAAAGTATAATACAATAAACAGCAGAAAAGGATAACAAAATAAACAGCAGAAAAGGATAACATAATAAACAGCAGAAAAGGATAACAACACGAAGAACAGCAGAAAGGTATAACACAATAAACAGCAGAAAAGGATAACAAAATAAACAGCAGAAAAGGATAACATAATAAACAGCAGAAAAGGATAACAACACGAAGAACAGCAGAAAAGTATAACACAATAAACAGCAGAAAAGGATAACAAAATAAACAGCAGAAAAGGATAACATAATAAACAGCAGAAAAGGATAACATAATAAACAGCAGAAAAGGATAACAACACAAAGAACAGCATAAAAGTATAATACAATAAACAGCAGAAAAGGATAACAAAATAAACAGCAGAAAAGGATAACATAATAAACAGCAGAAAAGGATAACAACACGAAGAACAGCAGAAAGGTATAACACAATAAACAGCAGAAAAGGATAACAAAATAAACAGCAGAAAAGGATAACATAATAAACAGCAGAAAAGGATAACAACACGAAGAACAGCAGAAAAGTATAACACAATAAACAGCAGAAAAGGATAACAACATAAAGAACAGCAGAAAAGTATAACACAATAAACAGCAGAAAAGGATAACAACATAAAGAACAGTAGAAAAGGATAACAACACAAAGAACAGCAGAAAAGTATAAGAACAGCAGAAAAGTATAACACAATAAACAGCAGAAAAGTATAACACAATAAACAGCAGAAAAGGATAACAAAATAAACAGCAGAAAAGGATAACAACACAAAGAATAGCAGAAAGGTATAACACAATAAACAGCAGAAAAGGATAACAACATAAAGAAAAGCAGAAAAGTATAACACAATAAACAGCAGAAAAGGATAACACAATAAACAGCAGAAAAGGATAACAACACAAAGAACAGCAGAAAAGTATAACACAATAAACAGCAGAAAAGGATAACACAATAAACAGCAGAAAAGGATAACAACACAAAGAACAGCAGAAAAGTATAACACAATAAACAGCAGAAAAGGATAACAACACAAAGAACAGCAGAAAAGTATAACACAATAAACAGCAGAAAAGGATAACATAATAAACAGCAGAAAAGGATAACAACACAAAGAACAGCAGAAAAGTATAACACAATAAACAGCAGAAAAGGATAACATAATAAACAACAGAAAAGGATAACAACACAATGAGCAGCAGAAAAGGATAACACGATAAACAAACAGAAAAGGATAACAGCATAATGAACAGCAGAAAAGGGTAACAGCACAACAGCAGAAAAGTTTAACAACACAATTAACAGAGAAAAGGTTAACAACACAACTAACAGCAGAAAAGGTTGACAACACAACTAACAGCAGAAAAGGTTAACAACACAACTAACAGCAGAAAACCCAAATTGTTATCATCTGTGACCCTGCACTGGTGTAAATCTAAAACTGGTAGGTACTTCTATCAGTTAATAAAGATCTCAAACTCAGATTTGAAAAGAAGAAAAAAAAAACATTACTTAGCACCCTATTATGATAAAGAGGCATCTTAAGGATATGATGTTAGTGCCCATATTATCCTAGACTTGTCAGATGATAAAGAGGCATCTAGAGGATATGATGTTAGTTCCCATATTATCCTAGACTTGTCAGATGTTAAAGAGGCATCTAGAGGATATGATGCTAGTTCCCATATTATCCTAGACTTGTCAGATGATAAAGAGGCATCTAGAGGATATGATGTTAGTTCCCATATTATCCTAGACTTGTCAGATGGTAAAGAGGCATCTAGAGGATATGATGCTAGTTCCCATACTATCCTAGACTTGTCAGATGATAAAGAGGCATCTAGAGGATATGATGTTAGTTCCCATATTATCCTAGACTTGTCAGATGATAAAGAAGCATCTAGAGGATATGATGTTAGTTCCCATATTATCCTAGACTTGTCAGATGATAAAGAGGCATCTAGAGGATGTTAGTTCCCATATTATCCTAGACTTGTCAGATGATAAAGAGGCATCTAGAGGATATGATGTTAGTTCCCATATTATCCTAGACTTGTCAGATGATAAAGAGGCATCTAGAGGATATGACGTTAGTTCCCATATTATCCTAGACTTGTCAGATGATAAAGAGGCATCTAGAGGATATGATGTTAGTTCCCATATTACCCTAGATTTGTCAGATGATAAAGAGGCATCTAGAGGATATGATGTTAGTTCCCATATTATCCTAGACTTGTCAGATGGTAAAGAGGCATCTAGAGGATATGATGCTAGTTCCCATACTATCCTAGACTTGTCAGATGATAAAGAGGCATCTAGAGGATATGATGTTAGTTCCCATATTATCCTAGACTTGTCAGATGATAAAGAAGCATCTAGAGGATATGATGTTAGTTCCCATATTATCCTAGACTTGTCAGATGATAAAGAGGCATCTAGAGGATGTTAGTTCCCATATTATCCTAGACTTGTCAGATGATAAAGAGGCATCTAGAGGATATGATGTTAGTTCCCATATTATCCTAGACTTGTCAGATGATAAAGAGGCATCTAGAGGATATGACGTTAGTTCCCATATTATCCTAGACTTGTCAGATGATAAAGAGGCATCTAGAGGATATGATGTTAGTTCCCATATTACCCTAGATTTGTCAGATGATAAAGAGGCATCTAGAGGATATGATGTTAGTTAGTTCCCATATTATCCTAGACTTGTCAGAACCCTACAGGGGGAAGTGGCCAAAATTGCACCTGCCTGCTCTACATTTGTAGTTCCAGGAGGAGGCAGATACACATTTCTACAGGTGGGGGGGGGGGGGGGGGGGTAACTGGGGTACCACCTCCAGGTGAACTTAAACCACTGACCTTGCCATGACAGACGAGCACAATAACTGTTACACCACCCCACCCCTCTCCCCCGGATGACCTCAAGTCTGGACTTACAGGAAGATAACACAATGATGACGACCGGTCAACTTACGTGGATAGGAATTGCCATTGTGGTGGTTCCTGGTATTGGAAACGGGGCCGGTGGCGAGGCTACGGCTTGCCGTGGCACTCCCATGTTTATGTCAACGACGATGTCGCTCAAGCTGTGAAGCATGTGGCCAAGAGCGTGAAATGCTTCCGTGGCACGACTGACAATTTCCTGCGCGTACTGACCTTCCTATGTTCAGGCAAATTAAAGGAAAAAACAAGCACATTATGGCAAGAAGTAAGAGTGAGTGATTATTTATTCTAAGACAAAAAGATCTTGACAATCATTATCACTCACTCCTTGAAGATATTAATAATGTCCAGGACATGTGGATAAATGAATAAAATAAAATGTTGCATCTCAAAACTACAGTGAAAGAGAAGAGAAATAACGAATGTGATAAAAAACTGTCTCATTTTTTTTTCGAAACCATACAAAGTCCCAGAGTATAAGATTATATCAACATTATGTCCCAAGCTAATCAAAGTCCCAGAGTATAAGATCATGTCAACATTGTGTCCCAAGCTAAACAAAGTCCCAGAGTATAAGATCATGTCAACATTGTGTCCCAAGCTAAACAAAGTCCCAGAGTATAAGATTATGTCAGCATTGTGTCCCAAGCTAAACAAAGTCCCAGAGTATAAGATTATGTCAACACTGTATCCCAAACTAAACAAAGTCTCAGAGTATAAGATTATGTCAACACTGTATCCCAAACTAAACAAAGTCTCAGAGTATAAGATTATGTCAACACTGTATCGTAAACAAAGTCTCAGAGTATAAGATTATGTCAACATTGTGTCCTAAACTAAACAAAGTCCCAGAGTATAAGATTATGTCAACATTGTGTCCTAAACTAAACAAAGTCTCAGAGTATAAGATTATGTCAACATTGTGTCCTAAACTAAACAAAGTCTCAGAGTATAAGATTATGTCAACACTGTGTCCTAAACTAAACAAAGTCTCAGAGTATAAGATTATGTCAACACTGTGTCCTAAACTAAACAAAGTCTCAGAGTATAAGATTATGTCAACATTGTGTCCTAAACTAAACAAAGTCTCAGAGTATAAGATTATGTCAACATTGTGTCCTAAACTAAACAAAGTCCCAGAGTATAAGATTATGTCAACATTGTGTCCTAAACAAAGTCTCAGAGTATAAGATTATGTCAACATTGTGTCCTAAACTAAACAAAGTCTCAGAGTATAAGATTATGTCAACATTGTGTCCTAAACTAAACAAAGTCTCAGAGTATAAGATTATGTCAACATTGTGTCCTAAACTAAACAAAGTCTCAGAGTATAAGATTATGTCAACACTGTGTCCTAAAAACTAAACAAAGTGAAGGGAAAGAATGCCAATACAAGCACTGGAAGAAAGAAAGAATGTTTTGACATAAGACTTGAAGGAAAGAATGTTTAAATATGAGATATCAAAGGAAGGAATGTTTCAAAATATGAATTAGGGGAAGGAATGTTTCAAAACATGAAGTAGGTAAGGAATGTTTCATTATAAGAATTAGAAGAAAAAACATTCTGATATCAGACTTTAAGGAAAAGAATGTTTCAACATAAGACTCTGCAGGAAAGAATGCTGCTCACAACATAAGACTCTGCAGGAAAGAATGCTGCTCACAACATAAGACTCTGCAGGAAAGAATGCTGCTCACAACATAAGGCTCTGCAGGAAAGAATGCTGCTCACAACATAAGGCTCTGCAGGAAAGAATGCTGCTCACAACATAAGGCCCTGCAGGAAAGAATGCTGCTCACAACATAAGGCTCTGCAGGAAAGAATGCTGCTCACAACATAAGGCCCTGCAGGAAAGAATGCTGCTCACAACATAAGGCTCTGCAGGAAAGAATGCTGCTCACAACATAAGGCCCTGCAGGAAAGAATGCTGCTCACAACATAAGGCTCTGCAGGAAAGAATGCTGCTCACAACATAAGGCCCTGCAGGAAAGAATGCTGCTCACAACATAAGACTCTGCAGGAAAGAAAGCTGCTCACAACATAAGACTCTGCAGGAAAGAAAGCTGCTCACAACATAAGACTCTGCAGGAAAGAAAGCTGCTCACAACATAAGACTCTGCAGGAAAGAAAGCTGCTCACAACATAAGACTCTGCAGGAAAGAATGCTGCTCACAACATAAGGCTCTGCAGGAAAGAATGCTGCTCACAACATAAGGCTCTGCAGGAAAGAATGCTGCTCACAACATAAGACTCTGCAGGAAAGAATGCTGCTCACAACATAAGACTCTGCAGGAAAGAAAGCTGCTCACACCAAAAAAAGCCCTACCGTGCATGTTGCTGGGTAGGAGACTTCGTTATGAAGTAGATCCCGATACATTCTGATGTGAGGTATCAATCTACTATTTGTGTACAGCACGCGATCCAAGAACTGAGCCAACTCGGTAGCCATCAAACCTCTGAAACATGAGACTTTAAAAAATGAGAAATGAACAATACACACCTAATTTATATATATATATATATATATATTCTTCAATATACAAATAAAGGAAATGGACAACTAGACCTATAAGGTACTATAATCTACTTGAATCCACCATCTTAATCTAATGGGAACTGGGAATTTATATTCAGCGCAGAACCATTCCATATCTTCACTGCGCTCTGGTCTCCCTGAGCTGTGAGTTTTCATCTTTCACAGTCAACAACGTGATCATGATGAATCACAGGAAACGTTAGATTTGTGCGTGCATGTGAGAGGGTGGTGGTGAGGAGAATGGGAGTGGAGTCAAGACAGTAGCTTCTCAGCAAACTCTTCACTTCAGACACCTATAGCAAGTCCTACCATGTTAACCTGACACAAGGGAGAGAACATCAGTGTCATAAGAGTTTTGGCTCTGATAAACCGCTCCAGCAGTCATCTTTGCTTTCACAAACATCATCTCCAAAAATGCGACGGTCAGCATTGTAACAATCACATTCCCAAAGAACTCTTAAAAAATAATCAGTCTTTAGACAAAACAGCTACCTAAAAGACATCTCACTGTTAATAAATGTTTACTATCCTTCGTTAGATTCAGTGCCAAAGAAACTCTAACAGTGTATTTTTTTCTTGTTCATTCACCACCAAAAGAAAAACAAATTGCAGCGATTACACTGTGCTGTAACTGGCAAATAGGTTATGATATTTGTACCTTTCTGACACTCATCTAGCAACTGAATGGTCGAGAGTTCAAATCCCCAGCTGAGCAGGATTTTTTTTTTCTGACCTATATGGTCCTGAGGTCGACCCAGCCTTGTAAAATGGGTACCAGATAAAATCTGGGAAGGAAAGGAACTGGCCACCCTACCTCATACACTGATGGCCCAGCATAATGAGGTCTCTAACGCTTCACCCCCTACGGCATTTTCTATGGGACTATTTTTTTACATTTCTGACAAATTTAACATCGGATCAGTGTCATTTTCTAGGACCAGTTTCTCCTTCCCAAATCAATCTCTAACCACTCAGGCAGGCTACCATCTGCCCACTCTGCCCACTGGTGGAGGTGGGGGGGGTGTGAAGCAGTATATAGCAGTCAGCTACGATTCTTCAACCCTGACATTGGCAGTCAGCTATGATTCTTCAACCCTGACATTGGCAGTCAACTATGATTCTCCAACCCTGACACTGGCAGTCAGCTATGATTCTTCAACCCTGACATTGGCAGTCAGCTATGATTCTTCAACCCTGACATTGGCAGTCAACTATGATTCTTCAACCCTGACACTGGCAGTCAACTATGATTCTTCAACCCTGACACTGGCAGTCAACTATGATTCTTCAACCCTGACATTGGCAGTCAACTATGATTCTTCAACCCTGACATTGGCAGTCAACTATGATTCTCCAACCCTGTTCCAATCAAGCTGATTTTCTTTCCTTGTGCCACCTGGACAGCTAATTAGACTAGATTTTGTCCCCCCCCCCGAGTTCACCAGTGATTTATCAGTCTGTGTAATGCCTGTTTTCTTATGACATGTTTGAAGTATACTGATCTCTTCCTTTCAGTCAACTACTTTTCGTTGTCTTGCAACTTCTCAGAGAACTTCTAAAGCAGAAAAAAAGTACTCATGAACACTTCTACTTCGAAGTAGATAAGAGACATCTTCTTCGGGCTGATGGGCAGCACTGTAAACTACCACATGGGCAGCACTGTAAACTACTACATGGGCACCACTGTAAACTACTACATGAGAAGCACTGTAAACCACTACATGGGCAGCACTGTAAACTACCACACAGGCAGCACTGTAAGCTACCACATGGGCAGCACTGTAAACCACTACATGGGCAGCACTGTAAACTACCACACAGGCAGCACTGTAAGCTACCACATGGGCAGCACTGTAAACTACCACATGGAGCTCCCCTTGTTTTCATTTACATTTGTGAAACAGGCAAAAATGCTGGACTGGTAAAAAAAAAATGACAAGATCAGACTCACGGATTCGGAGAACTGGTTGGACTTTCAGCAGTGCTGCTGGAGTTACTCTCTTCCTGCTGCTGCTGCTGCTGTTGCTGCTGTTGTACATAATCTCTGCCCTCCCCTTGACCTAACCTGTCCGCACATGCAGAAGAAGATGCTTCCATGCTGTCCTCAGACAGGCTGTCAGATGCAGCATTTCTTGTGACAGAGTGTGCAGCGGTTCTCTGTCCATTTGATTCTGATGTACCCTGGGATGCTCTGCGCTCCCCTGAGCGAGACTCTAAGGACCGCTACAAAATAAAAATGATGAAACTTATTCCTCAACTGAAAAATATTAGCAGCATGGGCATTTCAACAACGTTTCACTCGCAAAACCTTTATCTGTAAATGCTGCATGTAGTAAAATCTTGAGAACAAGTAATAAACATTTGGTGACCTTGCAATGAGAACGGGATGACCTTGCTGCTGTGACTCCTGTCTTTATGCCCGGTGGTGATATATGCAAGTGTTCTCCAGTTGTTACACAGTCATATGTTAACTTAACAGCTGCATTTGGGCCCAGGAGGTGGGTCTGGTCATAAATCAGTTTGGCTGCATACCAGTTACTGTAAAGGAAGCTCAGACACTAAGTACAGTTCACTACTACATGTTTTAATACCAACAGACATGCTTACAATCACTTTCAAACACTAACAGAATGTAAATTAGCAAGGTAACTGTGGCAATTAATCACAAAATGTGAATCACAACACATTAAATAAAAGACATTACTGCAATAACTTTTCATTAGTACACAAAAAATATTCATACATGCACATACACTCACATGCATACATTTCTGTGCTCGCCAACTGATGACGCAGTGTGCTAGTTCGTCTCCTTCATGTCTTGTGCTGAATTTGTTGTGGGTGTAGAACTACAAATGTTTGTCATTTAATCACAAAACTGATCACGACACATTCAGACAGTCCTATGGGACTTCTGCTGCTACGTATGAATGGCAGTAACTCGGTCAGCCATAAGTCAATGCATGACTGATTTATGTGTTTTAAGAGGCAGAGAAGAAGTTGTGATACTGCCGAGTCAAACTGACAGTGGTTTAGCTTCTTACGAGTGATGAAACTTCTGTCATAGTGAAAGTCAGTGTTTAACTCTTCCTGTGCCATTGCTGCAATAGTGAGAACTTTCGGTTTTCCCGATTGGTGCCATTGTCGCGATAGCGACTCTTGGTTTGTTTCAATAAAACAAGCAGTGT
Source organism: Achatina immaculata (assembly GCA_009760885.1). Lineage (NCBI taxonomy): Eukaryota > Metazoa > Mollusca > Gastropoda > Stylommatophora > Achatinidae > Lissachatina > Lissachatina immaculata. The sequence continues at coordinate 29,496,377 of CM019701.1, forward strand.
AGCATTTAGATTATACATATTTCATCTGTGTTTCCGGTGACACTTTTCAAAATGGTGAAAGAGTGCTTAGTTACGAGCGATGCCGAGTAAGAAAAAGGAAGAGAAACATGGAATTTTTCAATTTTTGATGATGTAGATAGGGGTATGGACATGGCCTGTGACCGCCTCACTGCTCTTGAATGTATCCAAAGTAGATCTAGACATATTTAGATGACTGGAGAAGTAGTTAGTAGGTTATTTCAGACATTAATTTAGCGAGAATGCAACACAGAATCAGAATACGAGATCGACAAGTAGATCTAGACATCTCAGACGGTAAGTAGTGTAGATCTAGACCTAACCGACAGTGAGCTGGGCACAGTCATTGTCTAAAAACATCACATTACTTCTTTTTTTCCTAAAAAACTCTGCATTTACGAAATTTTCATACATTTAGTTATACTTTGAAACATAATAAGTACACGGAAATACTATTTTCCATTCCATTTTACAACTATGCCTCCTATATAGATCAAGACCAGCGCTTTTATTCCAGCCGGAACTGAATGTCCGCATTTCTTCCTGTGGCACGGGAAGAGTTAAATCTGGCTGTAGTAGCCCCACTCACCCAAATATGGGGACATAAAGAGAGTAAAAGGTAAATTTAGTTCTACTACGCCATGGGGGCACCTTGATTTATGGCATTTGTGCCCAAAATTTACCTAACCTGTAAACACACTGGAGCAGTGGTTCCCAATTAATAAAAGTCCGCAGACCCCCTGCTGTTTCAAAATCTGGGCACTGGACCCCCCCCCCCCCCCGCAAACTCTGGAAAAAAAATGCTATGGTAGCTATGTGCTTTAAACTAAAAAAAAATTTTCCCCAGAAAATGTGGGTAGCCTTTACTGAGTAAATGCTATACTAAAAGCACACAGTATAAACTTGGTGATTTTTCAAAATGACAATAATGTAGTTAATAAAAAAACAGACAACGATTAACATTTCTACTTGTTCTGACAAATGAAAAAAGAATATGAAATGTCTGATGATTCTGAACAATCATTTTCACATCTGGTTTAATATTTCCTGTTTTCAAACATTTTTAAAAAAAAAGAAAGTTCTTCCCTCCCCACAGTATTTGTCGAAACATCAGTTGATAAATATTTCGCAGTGAAAATATAAAAAAAAAAGGACCTTGAGTTTTTGCCACAGACTCCCACAGCAGATTCCATGGACCCCCCCCCCCCCGGGTCTGCAGACCACCAAATGGGAACCACTGCAGTAGAGGATGATGTGTTCAGAATGGGAACCACTGCAGTAGAGGATGATGTGGTCAGAATCATTTGGTGCCTTTTCTTTCACAGCACCAAAAGGAACAAATGATTTTCACTATGACAGAAGAGTACTCCAGCCACATGACAGAAGAGTGCTCCAGCCACATGACAGAAGAGTGCTCCAGCCACATGACAGAAGAGTGCTCCAGCCACATGACAGAAGAGTGCTCTAATCACATGACAGAAGAGTGCTCTAACCACATGACAGAAGAGTGCTCCAACCACATGACAGAAGAGTGCTCCAGCCACATGACAGAAGAGTGCTCCAGCCACATGACAGAAGAGTGCTCCAGCCACATGACAAAAGAGTGCTCTAAACACATGATAGAAGAGTGCTCCAGCCACATGATAGAAGAGTGCTCTAAACACATGATAGAAGAGTGCTCCAGCCACATGACAAAAGAGTGCTCTAAACACATGATAGAAGAGTGCTCCAGCCACATGACAGAAGAGTGCTCTAAACACATGACAGAAGAGTGTTCCAGCCACATGACAGAAGAGTGCTCTAAACACATGATAGAAGAGTGCTCCAGCCACATGACAGAAGTGCTCCAGCCACATGACAGAAGAGTGCTCTAATCACATGACAGAAGAGTGCTCTAACCACATGACAGAAGAGTGCTCCAACCATATGACAGAAGAGTGCTCCAGCCACATGACAGAAGAGTGCTCCAGCCACATGACAGAAGAGTGCTCCAGCCACATGACAGAAGAGTGCTCCAGCCACATGACAGAAGAGTGCTCCAGCCACATGACAGAAGAGTGCTCTAAACACATGATAGAAGAGTGCTCCAGCCACATGACAAAAGAGTGCTCTAAACACATGATAGAAGAGTGCTCCAGCCACATGATAGAAGAGTGCTCTAAACACATGACAGAAGAGTGTTCCAGCCACATGACAGAAGAGTGCTCTAAACACATGATAGAAGAGTGCTCCAGCCACATGACAGAAGAGTGCTCTAACCATATGATAGAATAGTGCTCCAGCCACATGACAGAAGAGTGCTCTAAACACATGAGAGAAGATTGCTCTAACCATATGATATCTCTCTCTCTCTCTGAACCTTAAGTGCCCAGGGCACATGGGGCTTCCGCAAGGGTTTTCCACAAATGCCTGTCTTTCGCCTTTTTTTCTGCTCTTGCCCAGGTGAGCCCTCTATTGCTCAACATCCTTTCTGTTGTTCTTCTCCATGTCTCTTTTGGTCTACCCTTACTTCTGCTCCCCTGTGGTGTCCATCTTAGTGCTATTTTTGGTAGTGAGTTGTCAGTCATTCGGAGCACATGTCCCAACCATCGCCAGCGTCTTTCCTCAATAATTGTTGTCAGTGGTTTCATCTGCATTTCTGCCAATAAAATGTTATTTCTTATGGTGTTTGGCCAAAATATTTTTTTAATTCTACGTAAACATTTAGTCTGGAAAGAATTCAACTTATATCATATGATATAACAGTCCTCTAAATACATGAGAGAAGAGTGCTCTAGCCACATGATAGAAGAGTGCTTTAACCATATGATAGAAGAGTCCTCTAAAACACATGATAGAAGAGTGCTCCAGCCACATGAGAGAAGAGTGCTCTAGCCACATGATAGAAGAGTGCTCTAACCATATGATAGAAGAGTCCTCTAAAACACATGATAGAAGAGTGCTCCAGCCACATGAAAGAAGAGTGCTCTAGCCACATGATAGAAGAGTGCTCTAACCATATGACAGAAGAGTCCTCTAAAACACATGATAGAAGAGTGCTCCAGCCACATGACAGAAGAGTGCTCCAGCCACATGACAGATGAGTGCTCCAGCCACATGACAGAAGAGTGCTCCAGCCACATGACAGAAGAGTGTTCTAGCCACATGACAGAAGAGTGCTCCAGCCACATGACAAAAGAGTGCTCTAAACACATGATAGAAGAGTGCTCTAGCCACATGATAGAAGAGTGCTCTAACCATATGATAGAAGAGTCCTCTAAAACACATGACAGAAGAGTGCTCTAGCCACATGACAGAAGAGTGCTCCAGCCACATGACAGAAGAGTGCTCCAGCCACATGACAGAAGAGTGCTCCAGCCACATGACAGAAAAATGCTCCAGCCACATGACAGAAGAGTACTCCAGCCACATGACAGAATAGTGCTCTAGCCACATGACAAAAGAGTGCTCTAAACACATGAGAGAAGAGTGCTCTAGCCACATGACAAAAAAGTGCTCTAAACACATGAGAAAAGAGTGCTCTAGCCACATGACAGAAGAGTGTTCCACCACTTCAATGCTCAAACACCCAAGAACAATGATGTGGACAATTTCAGTTTATGTTAAACATCATAACAGGACAGAGATACAAAGGGACAACAAGAGCAGATACCTGACTGACTGCAACAGTAAGACACAAAATCACAAACTTGTGCTGTTAGACTGCATCAGTGGTTCTAAAACTTTTTTTCCAGCTGCCAGCCTTTTTTGTCTCCCATGCCACATGCCTAGCACCCCAAAACTTTCAAACGGTTTATATATTCTCTGCTGTTCCCTTTTCCCCTCGTCGCTCACCTTGGATCTTCCTATCGCTAATAACGGGGACAGTGCCGTCAACTCTGAGAATCACTGGACTACATCAAAGAGAAGCATGACAACCTACACTTCCTGTCAAATGATGATAAAAGAGATTTTAAAAAAAACCTACTAACCTCCAAATTATCGAGAATATCATTAACAAGCCTCAAATTAAAGTCAGCCTGCCTAATCCGGGCTCTTGCCTCTCGTGTGCTGGCCACATTTGGAGGCCTGCCCAAGTGAATCTGGATATCAAAGAGATTTCCATCCTGTTTGGGAACCAAAGTAATAAAATGAAAGTGTGTGTAAACTTTTGGCCTCACTAAAAGCTGTCAAGAAACTGGCCACTGAAAAATGGCCAATATGTATACCACGAAGTTAAAAATATAAAATAAAAAGTTAGTAAGGAAATGGCAAATGGAATTATTAAAGAAATGGTAAATGAAAGACCCACTGAAAGATACGAGAAAAAAAGGACAGGAAAAATAAGACGCAAAGATCAAAAACTGAAAAGAAAAAAAAAAACAAAACTACTCAAAGGCACTGTAACAAAAATTTGTTTAAAATAAAGTCATACTCAGAATGGAAAGTCAATTATTTGCAAAATAATGTGAAAGAGGACAATCAGTCACACGGACAAACGAGGAAAGAAAATGAGTTAAATGAAAAGTATGGCAAATGGGAACATGAGATCAGAAGGTAACAATACAGGCTGAAACAGGCTTACTAGACCAATAATACAAGAAATTATTAATTAAATGAAAACAAGAAGAAAAAAAACAACAAATCACAGAAGACAGGACAGTCAGAAAGGTAACAAAAAACATCAGGTGAAAAATATTACAAAGGTGAAATGAAAATATCAGTCGGAAAGATGACAAGAAAACGCCTGCCAGAAAGGTGACAGGAAAACATCAGCCAGAAAGATTAAGAGAAAACATCTGTCAGAAAGAAGACAGGAAAATATCAGAAATACAGAGATGACAAGAAAACATCTGTCAGAAAGATATGAAAACATCACAAAGAAAGAAGACAAGAAATCATCAGCCAGAAAAGTGACAGAAACACATCAGTCAGAAAGATATGAAAACATCAGACAGAAAGATGACAGGAAAATGTCAGAATTACAGAGATGACAAGAAAACATCTGCTAGAAAAGTGACAGATACACATCGGTCAGGTCAAGAAAGATAAAAAGCTAAAAACGACAATAGTGAGAAAAATAAACAAAGATAAAAATGATGAAAAGAACATTAAAATAAGTACAGTTGCTCACCAAAGGGGCACTCTGTCTATTAGTGGGAGCGGTGGGGCTTGGAGTAGGGGCACTTGATAGTGTGGGTGGCGCCCTCTGTACTAAGTGGATCACTTTCCCATGTATATCTGCAGATCATTTTTATGATAACATTGTAATAAGACAACACAGTGCGTAAAAGCATCATTAATCTCACATCTTATATCCTTCCTGTGCTGTTAAATGTCACATGGGCATCACATGGTATTTTGCAAAGCTTTCGGAGAGTTTTCAACCTCATCAAGGGATTTTATGCCCCTAATTTGGCCTCTCTTAACAATGTCCTCTTTAGAGTTTCACATGGTCAGCCTCACTAATACTGGAAATAAATTACTCCAAAACTGAATGACAGAAAACAAAAAATCTATAAAATCCAATCCATATGATAAACATAATGCACATGGCAAAACATAAATGTGTTATCTTGCATTAAATATGAAACTAATATACTTAACATTTAGAAAAAAAAAATTAAACTGTATGTTTCATAATCACATATTTCAGATTCACCAAGTTCCACACACATCAAACCACACTGTATCAAAACACATTTTATATGATACAAATATTAAATATATCCTAAATTACTCTATACCACACACTTATCAAACATCACTATATTACATATTTATCAAATATCACCTAACTACACTATACTACACATGTATCAAACATCTAAACTACATAACATCACACATATATCAAACATCCTACACTACACTACATCACACACATATTAAACATTCTAAACTATACTACACTACACATATATCAAACAACCTGAACTATACTATACCACACATATATCAAACATTCTAAACTATACTATGCCACACATATATCAAACATCCTGAACTATACTATACCACACATATATCAAACATCCTGAACTATACTATACCACACATATATCAAACATCCTAAACCATACTATACCACACATATATCAAACATCCTAAACTATACTATACCACACATATATCAAACATTATAAACTATACTATACCACACATATATCAAACATCCTAAACCATACTATACCACACATATATCAAACATTCTAAACTATACTATACCACACCACACGTTCTAAACTCACCATAATCCTTTAGAATTTTCTCATCCTGCATCACCCGACCTTGAAAAATGAGCCTCTGATTGTCTGCTGAAATTTCCTGGTTTAGGAGAAGTTTTAAAAAAAAACTTAGACAAAAAAAAAAATTGATGGACTTAGCTGTCTTCTCCTTTTTCTTCGTTCGCTTCTACCACCAAGACCACGCTGTGATCCTATTGAATTTACGCCTGTGGTCCTCGATAGGTCCCATGGTCCCCCATATGGTCCCCGAAAAGACCACACGAGATCCACGAGAGGACCACAAGAGGTTCAGAGTATTGCAGGCTTGAACCTGTATTCTTGGTGGGTCTCAGAAGCAGGATTGCGTGACACCGTGGTTTTCTTTGCACCAGTTTAGTCTAGAGTTGGACTTTCTCACCGGAAGACCTCGACGTGTTTTGGATATCAGCATATCCCTGCCGGGTGAGAGATGGTTGCCCATCCAGTCTAGTATTGGACTTTCTCACTGGAAAACCTCAGCGTGATTAGGATACACATATATCCCCGCCAGGTGAGAGGTGGTTGCCTATCTAGACTGTCCTGGTCCAGTGTCTCCGACTTCAGCATTTTGTGGTCGTGGCCGCTACCCTTCCTAGTTGTGATCAGGAGGACGAATCCTTGCCACTAGTGACTTCTATCCCTGGGCTGAGCTGGTTTAGGCATATTATCTCAGTATGGGCATGTTTAGGACGTGACTGACCTCTAGAGCAGAGGTACCGTGACATGAGTAGCCATCAAGTTTCACCCCTGGCGTAAGCCAGTTTAGGCATATTTCACCAGTATGGGTGTATATCAGACATGACCAACCTCTAGAGCAGAGGTATCGTGACATGCGTAGCCATCAAGTTTCACCCCTGGTGTAAACCGGTTTAGGCATATTTCACCAGTATGGGTGTATTTCGGATGTAGCCGGCCTCTAGAGAGGAGGCGCCGTGGTATGAGTAGCTCTCGCGCAATAATACCAGACGTACTGATTAATCTTCACTTTATCCTTTCCATCACCTTTTCACATCGGCGCCGCATGGCAACCCTAATTGCTTTCCCGCATTTTCTTCCTTGGCCGAGAGGAGCTTCACTCCATGCACGGCATCCGAAGAATCTTGCCAACAATGTCTTGACCTCTGGGTTAAGCCAGTTCAGGCATTTTGCCCGATATGAGTGCACTTAGGACGTGGCTGACCTCCAGACCAGAGGTACTGTGATCTGACTACTGTTTACTTCGCTTTATCCTTTCTTTCACCTTTTCCACAGTGGTGCTGTGCGGCAACCCCATTTACATCTTTCTTCACTGGCCGGGGGGAGCCCCACTCCACGCACGGCAGCTGAAGAATCTCACCAGCAGCGGCACTTAGCTGTGACTTGCAAGAACCTGTATCTGAGAGTATGCATGGTATTGTGAATGTTTTAAATGAAGACTCTGGATTTGTGATAGGTTGGTGGTAAAGAGGGGGTGAGGAAAGTATACTACTGGACAAAAGTTAAGGGCTGGTCATTATTTCAAGCATATGTTTATTCTGATTGCCGTACTAAAAGTGTAAATAAATTTATTGTAGAATCTTAATTAAATTGCATTCTCAGGCAGTCTTTTATGCAGCTGGCCCATAAACAACACCAACTGCTCATCACTACAAGTGTAAAAATCATGTGCAATAGCATCATTCTAGACAAAATGTTAAGGCATTTTTAAAAGTGTCAGCACAACCTAGCAGATAATTAAATCGTGCTGCATGTGCAAGAGGCATCCTTAGTGAACACTTCTCACCTTCCAATCATTTTTATTAAAGCGGTATAGGGGTGTTTTTGTCATCTGAAAAACACCATGCCACCACGAAGGTGTTTTAGCACCTCTGAGCGTCATTGGGTTTAAGAGAATTTGGGCTGGCTTCACAAAGACCAGCAATAAGAATACCTCTTACTCCAGCTCACCGCAGAGCTAGAGTTGCCTGGTGCCGGCAATACATCCATTGGACGAGGTGCCAGTGGGGTGAAATTCTTTTCACAGACGAATCCCGCTTCAGTATGTCCTTCAATGATGGCAGAATCCATGTCTGGAGAAGGCCAGGGGAATGATTCCATGACGCCACTATCAAAGAGGGGGATCAATCATGGTCTGGGGTGACATCGGCAGGCACGGCAGGACTCCCTTCCATGTTATTCATGGCACCCTAACCGCCCAGCAATACCTGAATGAAATTCTACAACCCACTGTCCAGCCTACCTTGCAAGCCATGGGTGCAGGGGCAGTCCTACAAGACGATAACGCAAGACCACATCAAGGTCGTGTTGTAGAAGATTTTCTTCAACAGCAAAGGATCATTAGAATCGACTGGCCAGCTCTGTCGCCCACTGAGCATATTTGGGATGTCCTAGGCAGACGGGTTTCGACAAATCATCCTCCACCTTTATGTCACTTAGCTGACCCTTTTCCTTTAATAAGAGTGGCAGGCCATTCCACAGAATGTCCTAACAACCCTGGTTAACTTGATGAGGCAACGGTGCATCGAATGTCTGGCAGCGAACTGTGGCCACACGCGATACTGACATGTTTGTTAATTGAAGACCACTCTTGTGAATTTTTAGATGAGGGGTGAGTGATTTCATTAGCTTGCTGTATGTGTATTCCTGTTCTGATTTGCAAATAAAATGATTGAATTTGTTCAGTTTTAAATGCTATTTTCTTTGGTACTAACGGCTTGTTTGTTAGTCAGTTGATTTTGTTTTTGTAAGAATTGAAAACACCAGCCCTTAATTTTTGTCCAGTAGCATAGAATGGAGAGAGAGAAGATACAATGATAATCTTACAGAGATGAGGGTGGGTGGAATAGATGAATGTGGTCGGGGTGGAGGCTTTATAATCTAGCAGTGAGGGGGTTCTGGAAAGTTACAGGTGAGGAAAGAATATGATTTAGGGGTAAAGGAATGTTAAGTGTAGCTGAATTTTGAATTTGACCATGTGGTTACAGCATCCCATATTCCTGAATTTAGTGATTCTCAAGTGCTTGGCAGCCTCTGTCATCAGCGTGACACTGTTTAATGGTCGTTACTAGAAAATCAAACTTGTGGTTGGTGCCAACGAAATGATTAGGGAGTGATTATTCTACCATGCTGGGAAATGTCATAAAGATGTTTTCTGCATGCAGTCATATAATCTGAGACTGGTCTCTCCAGAATAAGTTATCCTACACTTTTTTTGCACACAGCGGCACATTACATTGTGAGACTCATCCTATTACTAGAAGCATCATGAAGGGAACCAATCAACAAACAACACAGTCACCTCCATCTTAAATAACATCCAACAAAACATAAGAAAAATTCAACAAAAGCAATACTACTTTAATCATGGCTGACAAAAGATACTCAAAAAAAGATTAAACCAGCTATCTTACTCAACAAATTTTACATCCAAGATGATACTCACAATAGAACTGCTGATTTTCTCTTTGAACTGACGAATATTCAGCTGTAGAAGAAGTAAAAAAAAGACAAGATATTTGTAGCATGGCCCTGCAAGGTCCCTACATATAATGATTTTAATTTCACAAACACAGGCTATGAAACAGAAGCTTCAAAGATCCATTTGATCCACAAGTTTGAAAAAGAAATCTGACCAACAAATGGTACAAAATGATTAGTTAACTATTAATAATACATGACGGCCTGGCTGGCTGAGTGGTTAGACGCTCAGTCTACAAATCTGGTGGTATCATGTTGAAGTCTCAGCAGTGGGGATTTTTTCCCAGGTACCACTACACCAAAAAAGGCAGAGTGGTCAACCTGGCCTCTAAATATGGGTACCATATAAATCTGGGAAAGTAAATGCAGCCAGGTGTGATACTGACCATATCACTTTCATGTGCCCAGGGTCTTGGAAATACAACCCTAACAAATTATCTCCAATATGTCCTAGCTCTTTCCATCCTGGGGGGGGGAGGGGGGGGGGGAACGGGACACAAAACGTGGACCCGTTTGTGCCAGAGTAAAGCGCGGGTCTCAATATGTATATGGGGTATATTTGTGAAAGTGAATGAAACACAATATTTCCTTGTACTTCCGTGTACTTATTAAGTCTCAAAATATAACTAAATGTATGAAGATTTCATAAATGCAGTTTTTTTAGGAAAAAAGAAGTAATGTGATGTTTTTAGACAATAACTGTGTTCTACTTACCATCGGGTAGGTCTAGATGTAGAGTACTTAACATCTGAGATGCCTAGAAATACCTGCTGAAGTTGTCTTGTTTTGATATGTTGCATTCTTGCTAAAATAATGTCTGAAATAACCTTCTAACTACTTCTCCAGTCGTCTAGTATGTCAAGAACAGTGGTCTGGTCACAGGGCACGTCCATATCCCTATTTACATCACCAAAAATTGAAATTTCTTGGTCACAAACTTCATTTTTCACGCTTGAATCGGTCGTAACTAAGCACTTTTCCGCCATTGTGTAAAAGGACATGAGCAGTTAACATACGAACCAAAATGTGAAGTGAACTGCAGTTATACGAACTAAAGCACGTGGCAGTATGCTGCCCAAGGCAGCAAATTAAAAAATCGACTACACCAGTATACTGCCTAAGGCACAGAAAGAGTTAATTAATGGCACGGAAACATGGACTCTACTTTCTTTACCTTGTATAAATAATACATCTATGCAGATTCTACTTTCTTTACCTTGTATAAATAATACATCTATGCAGATTCTACTTTCTTTACCTTGTATAAATAATACATCTATGCAGATTCTACTTTCTTTACCTTGTATAAATAATACATCTATGCAGATTCTACTTTCTTTACCTTGTATAAATAATACATCTAGCTAACATGTGGATAATCTCCATGTAACAGCAAACTTATGAACCCAGCAGCCACTGCTATGATAAAGACCTTAAAATGCAGATAATGACAAATGGCCAAGATGGGGTATATGGGATGGATTTCTGTAATTCCCAAAGTTGACTGACAAAGCAAGCCTTCACCACCTCGGAGGGAATATGAGAAGTATGACAACAGTCTGCTTCAAACAGCACTGCAAGAAAGTGCTCTGGGTCACACTTGGATGGAAGGAGCTGTGGGTTTACACCTGGAAGGAAGGAGCTGTGAGTTTACACCTGGAAGGAAGGAGCTGTGGGCTACACCTGGAAGGAAGGAGCTGTGGGCTACACCTGGAAGGAAGGAGCTGTGGGCTACACCTGGAAGGAAGGAGCTGTGGGTTTACACCTGGAAGGAAGGAGCTGTGAGTTTACACCTGGAAGGAAGGAGCTGTGGGTTTACACCTGGAAGGAAGGAGCTGTGGGTTTACACCTGGAAGGAAGGAGCTGTGGGTTTACACCTGGAAGGAAGGAGCTGTGGGTTTACACCTGGAAGGAAGGAGCTGTGGGTTTACACCTGGAAGGAAGGAGCTGTGAGTTTACACCTGGAAGGAAGGAGCTGTGAGTTTACACCTGGAAGGAAGGAGCCGTGGGTTTACACCTGGAAGGAAGAAGCTGTGGGTTTACACCTGGAAGGAAGGAGCTGTGGGTTTACACCTGGAAGGAAGGAGCTGTGAGTTTACACCTGGAAGGAAGGAGCTGTGAGTTTACACCTGGAAGGAAGAAGCTGTGGGTTTACACCTGGAAGGAAGGAGATGTGGGTTTACACCTGGAAGGAAGAAGCTGTGGGTTTACACCTGGAAGGAAGGAGCTGTGGGTTTACACCTGGAAGGAAGGAGCTGTGAGTTTACACCTGGAAGGAAGGAGCTGTGGGCTACACCTGGAAGGAAGGAGCTGTGGGCTACACCTGGAAGGAAGGAGCTGTGGGTTTACACCTGGAAGGAAGAAGCTCTGGGCTACACCTGGAAGGAAGAAGCTCTGGGCTACACCTGGAAGGAAGAAGCTGTGGGTTTACACCTGGAAGGAAGAAGCTCTGGGCTACACCTGGAAGGAAGAAGCTCTGGGCTACACCTGGAAGGAAGAAGCTCTGGGCTACACCTGGAAGGAAGAAGCTCTGGGCTACACCTGGAAGGAAGAAGCTGTGGGTTTACACCTGGAAGCAAGAAGCTGTGGGTTTACACCTGGAAGGAAGAAGCTCTGGGCTACACCTGGAAGGAAGGAGCTCTGCTTCAATATGCTGGTCTAGTCATTCATAACAAAAAAGTTCCTGGAATAAAATCACAGAAATGGCTTATTTCTTTGACCGTTTCAGTTCCACAAAGCAGAGGAACAATCTCTAGGAGAGGCAACTTGTTCTCCACAAAACCACATGGCCGGAAGCTTCCACTCCTTTAAGAGATACTGACACAGCTTCATGGAACTTGAGGTAAAGGCAGAATCTCAATTTCCATGCCACCAAGGAGGCATATTAAGGATTGATTGATTGATTGATCTTTATTTCAAAAGGGTTAAGAATTGGGTACGCAGGCCCGTCTGACATTCTGCCCTTTATCATACATCTTTCACTCTATTCCAGACATTCTACAAATATGCTGTTCATATAACAAACATAACTAACATTGAAGCTGAGAGGCATAAAATAAAATATAACATTTATGTTTCGCTCTTAAACATTCACTCAGTACAGAAGTAACTACATACATTATAAATGACTATCTACTAAACAAAATGTTCGGGATTATTCAGAAAACAATTAATTGTATTCGGTGTCTGTAAGAGCAGCTTAAGATAACTTTTAAGTTTTATAATTCATGGAGGCATGTAGTCGACATCAAACAGATATAGGGAAAGCTTGTAGTTGTAGGAAGGAGTATAATTTATATTTTTTATATAGGATGGGAGGGTATTCCAAAGATGAGCAGCAGAATAAGTAAAGCTTTTCTTGTAAAGATCAAGTCTAGGTTTTGGAAGACATATGCTGTTCAAGCGTTGGCTGCACTTTGGGCTAAATTTAAACAGGTTCCATAGATAAGGCGGGGCATGCCGTGAAAGAATTTGATGTACTAACTTGGCTTTGTTGAAGAGGAACCTGTTCATAAGAGGTAGTATTTTGATACGTTTGTGATGATTAGTTGTTTGTGCTTGATCTTTGTCACTAAAAAGCTTTACTGCTCGCTTTTGGAGAGAGCAAAGCCTCTTTGTATTTGACACTGAGCAACCATCCCAAACTGTTGAGCAATAGTCTAAATGTGTTTGTATATGAGCTATGTAGTATGTCTTCCTAGTGTCTTGATCTATGAAGTGCTTAATTTTAGCTAATTGGTATACTTTTTGTGCGATGAGTTTTGTTAGACATTGCACATGAGAGTTCCAGGTCAGAGTGTTAGGCCTGTATTTCCAAGACCATCAGCACATGAAAGTGTGATGTGGTCAGTATCATACCTTTATTTTCCTATATTTCTCTGGTACTCTTTCTTAAGAGGCTGGGTGGATAATGGAGCCTTTTTTTGGTGTGGCTGTACCAGAAAAAAATTCCCACTGGTGGGACTTAAACTCAGTACCACCAGATTAGTTAGACTAAGCACCTAACCATTCGGCAAACCAGGCAGCCATGAAAATTCTGCCACCAGACAAATCAGGTCATTACATGGAACATGGAAACATGTCTGCCCTATCGTTTAAAGGTACATCTCATGGTGAACTTGCTATGCTGAAAAAAGATTATGATTACTTTATCTCCCAGGAACTCCAAGAAGGTTGTTCTTTACAGATGATGCAGTGAAGATGTTGAAGTACATGCATCATATTAAATGGGGCATAAGTAAGGGCAGTGCTCAGTAACTTAAAGTTACCATCATCACTGCCCCATCACACCTGTAGAAACATAGACCACGGATTAAAGTTTCTCCAGCTCCTGGATTTGTTCTATACCTCCTTCCACGTGTATCCCTTGTCTCTGGGCACTTCCAACCCCTTTTATCAGAGTTCCTTCCTTTTCCAAGGAAAGTTTTCTGCTTTTCTCATCCATGTTTCTGCAACGCTATGATTTTTTTCCCCCACGTGAACAGGCAGCTGGACTATCCCCCCAACCCCCTTAGTCACATCTTACAGCATGGAAGGTGGCAGTGATCCAGTTCTTCTCTCCCCAGACTTAGATCTGGGTTCTGGTAGCCACACGGGCGTGTAGCTAAGCCAAATGCAGGAAAAGACGAAATGCTTCTCTGGCAGAGTCCACCGCCCAGGAACAGTACTGATCCTTGCCCTTTTGACTAGGCTGAGCCTACTTCTGGGAGAACCAATGGAGAAGTGGGATAGGGTCTTGGCCAGCCGCAGTTCACCGGCCCTGATAACTGTGCCATCACTCTACAGCAGTTGTTTATTGCTCCCATGTTATGGTGACAAAGAAGAAAACATAAAGAAGGAAGAATGAGAAGACATGTAGTCCAAATAGAAACTCTGAAGCTTGAGACATCATCAGAAAGAAGATAGAAAACTTCAGAAGCAGACCTCTACTCAGTATAAGACACATGATGATGATGCAGCTGACAAGAGTGGCGATGACAATGATGATGATGATAAACATAAAAATATGAATTTAATGAGTTCTCACGTTATCTGGTACACTAAAAGTACGGTTCTGTCCATCCAACGTCTTGACGGTAATGTCTATCGTAGAAGCTTGTCCTGACTGTAAAGCCATGGTTGGGTTCACGACTCGTCACGCACCTGTGTTTGTAACCAACCTGCCAAATAATTACATCTTCAAATAACCTGTAAAAATAATATTTCACATTCTTCTTCAACCTTCAAAAAATGGCACTGGTTGCAGCTAGGCTGTAAAATCTCTGCCTTTCAGCCCAACACATCTGTCTTGGCCTGACTTACTTTTAGGACTGTATTTATTTTCTCATTTCAATCCTCGCTCACGGAGCCAGACTGTCCTCAATCACAGAGCCAGACTGTCCTCACTCACTCACAAAGCCAGACTGTCCTCAATCACAGAGCCAGACTGTCCTCAATCACAGAGCCAGACTGTCCTCACTCACTCTCGAAGCCAGACTGTCCTCAATCACAGAGCCAGACTGTCCTCACTAACTCACTCACACAGTCAGACCGTTGTCCGTTATGAAGGGTACAACATGGAGCTAGGACCTTGGTTGGCTGTGGTTCATCAACTCTCAAGCAAGCAGTCAGCCAAATTATAACATTTCCATGCACAAGTTATAAAATACTTTCCCACAGTAGAATTACTCCTGAAAAACAAAACACATCACACCTGAAACAAAAAGGCCACTGCACAACACAATTTTCCTCCCAATTCTATGCTATCAATGTCAAACATGGACACTAACAGTCAAGAAGAAAAGAAAAATCATCACGACAGAAATGAGATGTTTAAGAAGAATACTAAATCTGACAAGAAGAGACGTAAGAAATGACACCATCAGGGCAAAGGCTGGAGTAATGCCAGTATTACACTACATCCAGGAACAGCAAGTCAAATGGTTGGGCTACACTACACGACTACCACCAGACAGTATAACACACACACACACACAAAAACCTGTTCACACTAAGATTTCTAGAAAACAGAGGAAGAGGCCACCCACACAAGAGATGGAGGGAGGAAACTACAGAAACCTTAAATATCCAACTACATGAAGCTAACTGCATAGCCCTATTAAGTCATCTATTTTATCCTCTCAATTTTGAGAATTATATGAGAGTAATGAGACAAGATAAGTGGAAATATTGTTTATTTTGTTGTTATGAACATATCCATTTTCTCCATTTCACTCTTTCCACTGAATCTTTCACCTTGTGATACCAAAGACATCCAAAAAAAAAAAATGAAGAACTTAGCTGTCTTCTCCTTCTTCTTCATTCGCTTCTACCACCAAGACCGCGCTGTGATCCTACTGAATTTATGCCCGTGGTCCTCGTTAAGTCCTGTGGTCTCCTGTGTGGTCCCCAAAAGGACCACACGAGATCCCCGAGAGGACCATAAGAGGTTCACAGTATCGCAGGGCTTTAGCCTGTATTCTTGGTGGATCTCGGAAGCGGATTGCGTGACACCGTGGTTTTCGTTGCACCAGTTTAGTCTAGAGTTGGACTTTCTCACCGGAAGACCTCGACGTGTTTAGGATATCAGTGCATCCCCGCTGGGTGAGAGGTGGTAGCCCACCCAGGCCAGAGTTGGACCTTCTCACCGGAAAACCTCGACGTGTTTTGAGATACCCGTGTATCACCGCCGGGTGAGAAGTGGTTCCCCATCCAGTCCAGGGTTGGACTTTCTCACCGGAAAACTTCAGCGTGATTAGGATACGCAAACATCCCCGCCAGGTGAGAGGTGGTTACCTATCTAGACTGTCCTGGTCCAGAGTCTCCGACTTCAGTATTTTGTGGTCGTGGCCGCTACCCTTCCTAGTTGTGACCAGGATGGAGCTTTTGTCCAGGAGGATGAATCCTCGCCACTAGTGACTTCCACCCCTGGGTTGAGCTGGTTTAGGCATATTAACCCAGTATGGGCGTGTTTGGGACGTGACCGACCTCTAGAGCAGAGGTACCGTGACATGCATAGCCTTCAAGATTCACCCTGGTGTGCGCCGGTTTAGGCATATTTCACCAGTATGGGTGTATATCAGGTGTGACTGACCTCTCGAGCAGAGGTGGCATGACATGTCTAGCCATCAAGTTCCACCCCTGGTGTGTGCCGGTTTAGGCATATTTCACCAGTGTAGGTGTATTTCGGACACGGCCGGCCTCTAGAGCAGAGGTGCCGTGGTATGTGTAGCTCTCGCAGCGATACTACTGGACATACCGATTAAACTTTACTTTATCCTTTCCACCACCTTTTCACACTGGCGCCGCACAGCAACCTTTATTTCTTTTCCGCATTTTCTTCCTTGACCGGGAGGAGCTTCACTCCACGTGCGGCGTTCGAAGAGTTTCGCCAGCAGTGGATCATCTTGTGAATCATAAACGTTTATCTAACATTCAACCCAACAGGCAGCAGGTTATTCCATTACTTGTAAAGAATGTTTGCAAATCAATGCAGCATGACAATACAAAGCTGACAATCTAGTCAAGTGAGATTTTCATTCACTCAGTCAGTCATTTGCATGTCCCTTGCGGAACTTTGCCTCCCTACCAGCTCTCCTTTAGGCCTCTCGGTTGTGAGCAAGATGCCCTGCTGCTGATGCATCCATCTGCAGATTATCAACGATGTCTTGCAGCCATCTTCGCCCTGGTCTTCCTCTCTTTTTCCCCATTATGTACCCTTCCAAGATGGTCTTCTCTAAATTATCATGACGTTTAATATGTCCAAAATATTTAAGTTTTCTCTGTTTAATCCTCTTCAAACCCAATCTTCTTCAATATTAAGTTTTCATGTTCAGTATTCCTCTTCAAATTTTAATGTTTCACTGATGATATATTCTTTGGCATTCACGTTCTTGGTCATGCTAAATCAGAAGCCCAGTTGCCAGGATGAAGTCCACAGTCTTCTCAAGATCTTCCTGGCAGCCCCACAGCTTCCACATCAGGCCTGAGTCCTCTGATCAGGTCTGGCTGCACAGGTCTGTAAAATCTGGGCACTCTTGGAGTACCTGTTCTGGAATCCGTACTCTGCCCCTACATAGGCATTCATCATCCGTATGTGAGATTTTCAGTTGGTGGAGATGGCTCAGCAGCCTGCAGTGGAGTGCTGCTAACTGAAACAGGCTGTTGCTTCTTTTGTAGCTGGTGGATTGGATCTGGTTCACTGTCTGTGCCCAGTCTCTAGGCTCACAGTTGGTTGCAGCGATCTCATATGATGGTCTTGGCCTCCCTGTAGTTGACCTGATGGCTGCACTGTTCAATTTTTCTACCACGTTTAGCTAAGGCATCAGCTTTGTCATTTTCTACAAACAATGTAATTCAACCAACTGCCGGTGTAAAACTGACCCTCGCTGCTTTCACCAGTTACATCAAATTCTAACAATAAGCTTTAACTCCCTTAGTACATAGATTACCTCCCTTGATTATGTGCCAGCATCTAGAGCAAAGTCACAAGTGTCAACGTTTGGTCCCTGATTAAACTAAACAAAGGGTCTTCGTTCAACCTACTGACTAATTGATATATGTCACTCAGAGAGACATGAGTTCACAGCCATGACTCAGAGACACAGATGAGTTCATAGCTACACCTCTTCCAGACTCTGAGAAACAGATGAGTTCATAGCTACACCTCTTCCAGACTCTGAGAAACAGATGAGTTCATAGCTACACCTCTTCCAGACTCTGAGAAACAGATGAGTTCATAGCTACACCACTTCCAGATTCAACTCCCCAAGACAAAAAGCAGTGTACATGTCACTGACACAATCACCTTGAGAACTGCATCTCTGACCTCTGATATTTCCCACAGACCTTATCAGCATTCTGCAAGAAGCGTCCACAGAAATCTGTGCTACAAATTCAAATATTCACTAACTACAGAAATAATGAAAGTAAATATAGACAACCAAGCAGCAATTAAAATTAACGACCAAACCCTAACAGAAACTGATGCCTTCACATACTTTGGCAGCGTACTAACACCAGATGGAGGAACATATAAAGACATAAAGAGTAGAATAAATAAAGCAAGAATAGCTTTCATTAATGTTAAAAAAAACATCTGGAAGCCCTCCAAGTACAGTGTTAGAACCAAAATAAAGCCGTACCAAAGTTGTGTGTTATCCATACTCCTCTATCAAGCAGAATCCTGGAGAACAACTGAAGAGGAAATGGGTAAATTATCCTCATTCCACACATCCTGCCTCAGAAGATTTTAAATGTTTACCAGCCACAGTGGACACAAAAAAGAACAAATATATCCATACTACAAGAGCTTAATATTGAAGAAGGCTGGCTAGTAAAGAGGATAAGAGAGAAAACTTAAATATTTTGGACACATTAAACCTCATGATAATTTAGAGAAGACTGTAGTGGAAGGATACATAATGGGAAAAAGAAAGAGAGGAAGACCAAAATGAAGATGGCTGCAAGACATTGTTGAGGATCTGCAAATGGATGCAGCAGTGGCAAGCCATCTTGCTCACAACCGAGAAGCCTACAGGAGTGCTGTTTGGGAGGCAAAGTTCCGCAATGGACATACAAATGAATGAATGAATGACTAGCCACAGACAAGAAATAATAGAGACCTACTTGCCCAACATGAACTAGAAGATGTGCATGCCATAACAGCAAAAAACCACTAGAGATGGACTGGTCATGTTCTCTGAAGAGATCCCAGCAACATCGCTAAAACAGCCATGCCATGGATGTCCAAGGGGAAAAAAAAGAGAGAGGATGACCCAAGACCACCTGGCAGAGAACTGTAGAAGCAGAAATGAGCAGCATACAGCACAGCTGGGGCACAACACAAAGGCTGGCTGCAAAACCATGCGAGATGGAGAGAATTTGTTACTGCCCTGCAAGACGTTATAGGGTGGTGATTGCTTAGTGGACTGTCAACGAAGGACATGGATGGATGGATGAACTTTATAAAACTGCTGAACATTTTTTTTTTTTCATCAATACACACACAGTAGTCTGTAACAGGCATCATCTGTACCAGAGCAGAATGAGATACCATGTGTACCAGAGCAGATTGAGATACCATGTGTACCAGAGCAGGCTGAGACATCATCTGTACCAGAGCAGGGTGAGACATCCATCTGTACAACACACACTGAAAACAGTCTCAACAGATCTATGTGCCTGGAGTGAAGATACACAGACTGCCCAACATATCACTAAGAAATGCCAGCTACACAACCTATTCTGGCAAAGTACTTGACTAGACTTGAACTACCTACAAAAGAAGCTGTATGCTGATGTTGAAAACCAAGAGAGGAACTGCCAAATTTGAACAGCTAGCCAGATTATAGACATAACAACATACTGAAGTATTAACATACTGGAAGAAAGGTGGAAGGGAAAAAAAAGGAGAGATAGGTTGACAGAGATGTAGATGGGGTGATAACATACGAGAATAGACAGGATACGGCCTGAGTGAGTGCATCATTAAAGTTAGGAAACTGGAGATTCATTATCCCAACATCCATTATGGAGTTGGCACATGATGATAAATGACAGACTGGTGTCCAGATAGCTACGAAGATGTACACTGAACTGACATGGTAGTTAAATCCTGAATATTCTGACAATCTGGCTCTCTCATAGCTAAAGGGTAATCGCCATTATGAGCAAATCAAACTGGAATCACGATCTCACTGTATTCACTTTTACATAACAAATGTGGCAACAATGATTGCAGTGAAATTTTTTCTTTGTTTTCTCTAGTTTATTGTAGTCTAGTCTACCTAGTTTAAACAAACGTTTTCAGGGAACATCCTCGGACTTTCTCAAAAACTTAATCTTTCATAAAATTATACCTGAATATATGAATACACGTAGTAAATGACTTCGCTACTCTGTCGACTGTATCAATATCGTCTATGATGTCCGACCTCGGTCGACTAAAGCTGGGCAGGAACCGGTACTTATTGTTCTTTCGGTAAAAGCGGTTACCCGATTTCTGCAAACAAGTCCCCGATACCGAGTAGTACTAACGTGGAACCGCTTTGGAAAAGATAAACCAAAACACTTCCAAATACGAGTAGAAGTTTTTGGTGGCGGGCGATAGTGTAGATTGGAGGGCGTCTAACGGCGGGAGTGTTAGTTTGAAAGACGTGACATCAAAACATTACCGTGCCACTTTCTCACGCTTCCTTTGCTTTTACAACAAACATTTTGTTGTTATTCATTCAGTATTAAGTACTGCAACATTTTAACCATTATAGTTCTATATTTCTGCACTGTGCAGTCCTTAAATGTGCTAATTTTATTTGTTAACATTGACGAACACATAATATGTGCCGTCTTGACGCATGGGCCCACCGTGGCACTGCCCAGTGGCCCCAAGTTCAAGTCTTTAATTACTTGCACATGTTAGAGAGAAATAGTGGGGCCCACCTGTTACTTTATCCAGGGTCCCCGATTCTGTTAAGACGGCCCTGAACATATTAATAATACAAATTATATTGAGAACATTGATGGAAAGATCAACAGAAGTAAAGATGGACCTATACTTATGCTTCATAGACTACTGTAAAACATTCGATAAAGTGAGACACACAGAAATTTTAAGAATGCTGGAAGACATCAACATAGATGGGAAAGATCTGAAATTCATCAAAAACATAGACTGGCAGAAATCAGCAGCAATGAAGGTTGAGAACCAAACAGGAGCATTCCAAGACATAAAATTGGAAGTGAAACAAGGATGTGTTCTATCTCCTGCAATCTTCTCCTTGTACAGCGAAAACATAATGAGGAATGTAGAGAGCTTGTCAGGAATATCAATTGGCGGTTACAACCTTAACAACTTAAGATATGCAGACGACACAGTTCTGATTGCTAAAAGTGAAGAGGAGCTACAGGCTGTTCTGGGCATCGTGGTTCGTGAAAGTAAAAATAAAGGTCTCAGCCTGAATAAAAAGAAGGCTGAAGTGATGGTCATCTCAAATAAAAGAATACCACCAAAATGTAGCATTACCATTGATGGCACAGAACTGAAACAAGTTGAAAGAATCAAGTACTTAGGAACAATGATAACAGCTGATGGGAAATGTCACAACGAAATAAAAAGCAGATGTGCTCAGACCAAGTCAGCATTCCAGGAAATGAGAAACATCTTGTGCAACAGATCCATATCAATGGAAACAAGATTCCGAGTACTTAAATGTTACATTGAGCTAATTTTATTTTACAGACGTGAAGCATGGTCCATGAATAAGAAAGTACAATGAGAATGGAGGCCATGGAAATGTGGTTCATAAGAAGGCTGTTGAAGGTACAACGGACAGTTAAGAAAACCAACGAAGAAGTCTTAAGAGAGGCTGGAGTTAAAAGGCAAGTTACAGCAGAGATCAGAGGCAGACGAGCGAGATTTGTAGGACATTTTCTGAGAAGAGGAAAATTGGAACATATTGTGGCAACTGGAAAAATTGAGGGAAGAAGAGATAGAGGAAGACAGAGAGAGAAGTTACTGGATGGGCTGTCAGTGTGGCTAGGAAGAAAGTCATCGGCGGATCTCATAATCAAGTCTAAAGACAGGGAATTGTGGAGAGAAATGATCGCCTACGTCACGCGTAGGACAGCTAAAATAACTAATGAAGAATGTATGAGAAGAGCTGGAGAGACAAAAAAACCTTGTCAAAAAGATAAGAGAGAGACAATGTACTTTCATAGGACATGCAATGAGAAGAGGGGGCATTGAAAATATTATAACAACAGGAAAAATAGAAGGAAGAAGATAAAGAGGAAGACCAAGAGAAATGATACTGGACAGTCTGACGGGATGGTGTGAGAGGAGATCACCAACTGAACTGATGGCCTGCATGAAGGATCGGGTACTCTGGAGAAGCATAATAGCCAACGCCAGTCGGCACGGCACCTGATGATGATGACGTCACGCGGCACGGCACTTTATTGATGGAAACAAAAGCATGGAGGAATTGTCATTTGTTTTATATGCAAATCATCACTCACATTTACCTGTATTGCTAGAACCATTTTTACTACAGTCGTTATCTCTTTAATATCTGATATTTACCAATAAGAAAAACTCGGGGAATCGGTTCCAGGAACCGGTTCCAGAAGTACTTTATAAACGGGTATTCGAAAGATTCGGTTCCTAAAACCAACGAGCATTGCCCAGCTCTACGGCCGACATTCTGTGTGATCAACTTCCGGTTAACCCGGAAATATTTTTTTCGAGGCAGTGGGTTAATAGAAACAATAATAACATCATCATGATGCGTTGCCTCGTCGAAGTTTGGATTTAGGGCAAAATAACTCGGTCTTTTTCTGCTTGTTACCCCCCTTCCTTTTTACAAAAAAAAAATTATGCAGGAAACTCCCTACTGCAGAGAGCGGAAAAAAACAACACAACTCCCTACATCATCAGATGAAGTACCTCCCATCCCCTCAGAAAAAGTGTTTCGGCCCTACTAAACTCGTCACGCTTTAAGGAAGTTGCCCCCCCCCCCCCCCCACTCCGGGTCATGAAAGTATACCCTTTGTCTCCTCCAATCTCGCTTCTTTAAAAAAAAATATTTATTTTTTCTTTATTTGTAATCAACAGAAATTCAAGAAATGGCCTCATGGCTTCCATCGACGGACCCAGTTGAACGTGGTTCACATTACACTATCGTTCGCCATAGTGCATTAGAACAAACTGTTCTAAGCCGCTGTTGTTTCAAAGTAATAATCTAAGACTAGGCCTAATTTACTAGCAAGCAAAAAGGAACTCGTTTGCACCCCAAACTTGACTCTTTATAGAGTTTCTTAAAACAACTTTCTTGATCCATGACTGACTAATAAAGATCTATGCTCTTTATGATGGGTTGTTCTACTTCCTGTCCGATGTAATGCTTGATATGTCAAGATCTTCACCACGGCATTGGCTGCAACATAAACGCAAACTTGAAGTTCCTCGAAAATCAGATCCTTGCATCTTTGATAGGATTACCAAACGTCTTCATTTTATTCAGACATGAATAATCAGTGTATAAATATATAAAACTAAGTATATAACTATACACAAGACCACTGCAGTAAAGATGTGATAACAAAATGTATAAACTATGAAAAAAGTAAGAACAGCTTTATTAATTAGCGAGTACACAATTGTGACATTTCTGTGTGAACCTTAATCATACAACAACACACAGGACGAAGAAATAGGGAGAGAAGACAAAATATAAATTCACATGAGTGCTATGTTAAAAAAATAGGAATTGAAAAAAATATAATAAAATAAAATGAATGGAGCACTTAGATGTGACTTGTACGAAGTTGTGGCTTGTAAGAGGCTGTGTTCATAAGTGCGCATAGTGGAGTGTAGAGAGTGTTTAAACTGAGGCTTGTGATGCGTGATAATTGGGTCGTAAATAAGAAAGGGTAGGGGGAGCCGTAGAAAGGGGAGAGAAGGGCCTCTGCACTAAGTTCCATTCCTTTCTCACTTGTTAACGCATAGTTCAGAACCTCCTCACAGCATCAGATTACGTCCCTTCTAGTCCAACTATAATAACCTATTCCACCTTCTCCCTGCTAGATGGCCATTGTATCACTCCACCGTGCTCACTTCTGATAATAACTTCTTACAAGTCACAGCTAAGTGCTCCATTCATTTTATTTTATTCTAATTTTTTTTTTCCCATTCCTATTTTATACATAGCATTCATGTGAACTTGGATTTTGTCTTCTCTCTCTCTCTCTCTCTCTATTTCTTCGTCCTGCGTGTTTTTTGTTTTTTTTTGTTTTTTTTGTTTTTTGTATGATTAAATGTATAATTCAGATTTTAGCTTTCGGACCGACATCAGAAACTGAGAATCCACTTTTAATGTTGCATTTTCAGCATTGCTTTGCAATCCGCATTTCCAGTTCCTACCTTCATTTAGAAAATTAAATTGATGACAACTGACAGAACAAATATTGCAGATGAAATATGTATCAATGAGGGAAAAAATGGAAGACGTGGAGAGTTTTGAATATCTTGGACCACTACTAACTAATAAGGGAGATACAATAAGGGAAATTAAAAGCAGGAACATCCATCGCTCTTTAGAAAATAAAACAACTGAAATAAGTTGTGGAGAGGAGCAGACAGAACTACAAAAATAAGATTTTTAAGGGCATGCATCTTTCCCATCACAACATATGCATGTGAGACCTGGACACTTAACAAAACAGCTGAGAAACACGTAAATGCCTTTGAATGTAAATGCTACAGAAGAGTTCTTCAAATATCATGGACACAAAAAAGAACAAATATATCCATAATACAAGAACTTAATATTGAAGAAGGCTGGCTAATAAAGACGATTAAGCAGAGAAAACTTAAACATTTTGGATACATTAAACGTCATGATAATCTAGAGAAGACCGTCTTGGAAGGATACATAATGGGGAAAAAGAAAGAGAGGAAGACCACAACGAAGATGGCTGTAAGACATCGTTGATAATCTGCGAAAGGATTCATCAGCAGCAGGGCATCTTGCTTACAACCGAGAGCCCTACAGGAGAGCTGTTTAATGAAGGAAAGTTCCGGAAGGGACATGCAAATGACTAAGTGAATGACCTTCATTAGCTGACAGCTTAGCTAAATTTCAGCCATATTATTTTTTGTTACACTTTTAATGTTTATTATAATCTACATTTATATCAGTGCTTTTCAACCTTTTTTTTTAATCATGCCCAACCTCAACGCCTCAAAGATTTTGACCCCTCCCCCACACACCCCTTCCCCTGCAATATAATAGTCAATCAAATTCAGAAAAAGTATAATGTAAATATATTCTAATTGCCTACCAAAAATGCCTTTGCCCAGTGAGGCGACGCATACCCCACGTTGGGAAACATTGATCTAGAGTCATCAAAGGATTATTTGCTTAAATCAGCTTACCATGCAAGAACTCGTAGAGATAACATTGTATTCATTACAATATAATATATTTTTTAAATGACTGCTATTTAAGGGATCAGGAAAAAAAAATCAGCTGCTGTCTATCAGCTTCAAGGAAGTAGTTTGAGTTGGCCGCAAGGCTTCCAAATATAAAGTTTTATCACAGCGTATTATCGAAATTCTTGTATTTATAACTTTTTCTTTTCTTTCAGAACTTCATACACAGCTCTGGGAACCAAGTTTAGCGTATGTGTGTATATGTGTGTGCGCGCGCGCGAGCGTGTTTTGCGGGAGGGGATCCTCGTTTTGGGGTCGCACAATATGGCAACCCTAGTTTCTGCTGGTATCAAATGGGACATCTCTCTCTCTCTCTCTCTTTCTGGTCCATGCCAATCAGGCGTTTATCGTCATTGATTTCCACAACCACCTGTCCTTTGCTCGTTCTATAAGCTGTGTTTTGGACTGTGCTCTGTGCCACTCTTTTTTTTTTTGTTTGGTCTTCCTCGGTCCCTTTTTCCCCCTTCAGTTTCCCTGTTGTCATTAAGTGCTCCAGTTTGCTTCTTCCTAAAACATCTACAAATTTGGACTGTCGTGTTCTGAATTTTGCCATAATTTTTCTCTTTTGTCCAGCATCACTTAGAACCCCTTAATTTGTTTTCATGGCTGTCCATACTATTTTCACACTTTAGGACATAAGAAGAAGAGGTTTACCACTTGAAACTCTAAGGAGAACATTGTTGAGAGAGGCTAAATTAGTGGGTATAAGATCTTTTGACGAGGTTAAAAAAACTCACAGGAAACAGAAAACAACATGCAAACTACAATGTGAATCTTTAATGGCACAGGAAGGATATAAGAAGTAAAGTCTTATGCAGATAATATAGCTCAAAATAAAGACAGACATATTATGCCATTCGGGCATTTATGGGGATTTGGTATCACTGCCAATATTTTCCTTGACCTTATGGCATCTTTAGAACATATGGCATTCAAAAGTTATAAGCACAAAAACCAAATTAAGATGATTCAGTTCAAATGTAATATGCACCCTCATTTACGCATGTGAAAGCTGCAAAATAACTAAAGAAATAGACAATAAATTAGACTCTTTCGAAAACAAATGCCTAAGGAAAATACTCAGTATAAAGTGGAATGAATTCAAGAACACCGCAGAGATAGGACAGATGAGCAAACAACAACCTGTCTCATGGGTGATCAGAAAAAGAAGATGGACATATGTCAATCATGTGATGAGAAGAAACAATCAGAGGATCCCAAAACAAGCTAACAAGTGGAGCACAACAGGCTGAAGAAAAAGAGGCCGACCACGTGAAACTCTAAAGAGAACATTGTTAAGAGAGGCCAGTTTAGCGGGCATAACATCCATTGATGAGATTGAAAAACTCGCCGAAGACAGGAAATTTTGGCAAACTACCATGCTGGCCCTATGTAACGTTTAGCGGCACGGGAAGGATGTAAGATGTATGCCATGCTAGGAAGTAACATGGCTGAACCGTGCCTGGCCAGTTTCCACTTCTAGGAGAAGCCAGTTACTGGTTTCTACAGCTGGTTTGACTGAGGGAACTCCAGCCAGAATCAAACCAGCAGCAACCTTTGTCACGAGAAATTATTCTGCTAACTAATTCATTACTTTGGGAAGAATATGAAAGAGTCTGGGCATAATGACCTAATCCAGAGGTTCCCATACTTTTTTAGGTCTGCCACTCCTTTACCACCCAGATCATATTTCAGGTGCCCCAAAAACTTTCTTCACTCATCTGACTCTCTGATACCCTCTGTTACTCCTTTTTTTCCCTTCACCATGCCCTGGACTTTCCCATTGCCTCCTGGGGTAAGGCAGCATCACCCACCCTGGACACCCCTGTCATAACCATTAGGTTTCATGGCACACACACAAAAAAAAACAAAACAAAGTAAACCAAACTAGGAGGTACAACAATACTAGGTAACTGTTTTGCATATGCTGTGGAGCATATATGGGGGTTGTCCTGAAGGCAGTGAAGCCAGAGTTTGAATTTTGAACTTTGTTTCACAAATCTCCCTCCCAGACTCAACTTTTTAACAGAATCATGAAAACACACAATAATGAAACAGAAAACATTATCATTTTATTTATGAATTTGAAGTGTTTAATTAGTTGGCTCAAAACAAAAGAAAACAGAATCATGAAAAGAGAAATAAAAGCAGAAAAATCTATTCTAATGTTTCCTAGTATAATGCTATATGATGCATTCATGAAAACTTAGAAATGGGTACATATATGACACTTTCATGAAAACTTAGAAATGGGTACATATATGACACTTTCATGAAAACTTAGAAATGGGTACATATATGACACTTTCATGAAAACTTAGAAATGGGTACATAATAACAATAAAAGCAATTAAAAATAAACAAAAAAATATTATACATGGTTAGGAATTGTTGAATTTGAAAATAAAGGAGTTTAAAGAATGTTTTAAAAATCAAATTAAAATGCAAAATATGCTCTTATTAAAAAGCATGGAATGATTTTTAGGAAGAAAATATGAAAAAAAAAGAGTGGACAGATCTCTGGTTTAAAAAAAAAACCAAAACTTTCTAACTGAATCCATGGAATGTAAAAAGTGTCTTTTTTTTTAGTATGGAAAACCATTTCTTCATTTTCCTCATTATGAATCATTAATTATCTGATGTAAAAATATTGTATTAAGTATGCATTCTCTTTGTTGTAAGTTCTCTATCTCTAAGCAATATTTTATTTTGTTTCATTTCTTTATTCTGGTTTTTTTTAAAATTCAGATTTGTTAAGATCTGTGCAGAATAATGCATGTAGACATTAATAATTATTTATTTTAGAACCGAGACATGGTTTTCACTTGTTCTCACTCATCACATCAGTTTGGTTTGATTTCAGGAAGGAAGTTATTTGATTTGATAGGAAAGTTTGTGCAGGTGCTATAAATGAGGGAAAATGATTCTTCAGTTATCGCCATTAGAAATGTCAGAGAAATTGCACAGCTTCCTGGCTTCAAACTGATAATTATACAACAGAATGTCCAAGAGAAAGTGAAGGTGAGTGCAGCTGTTTATGTGTAATTAAAAAACAAAAAAATCTATCACTATTCAATAAACAAAGACAGCACAGAGGACATCAACAACAGACTTACTAGAGCAAACCAGGCTTTTGCAATGATGCAGACTATATGGAAATCAAAAAAACTAAGCATAAATATGAAAATCAGGATATTTAAGAGTAATGTTCTAAGTGTACTACTCTATGGAAGTGAATGCTGGAAAATCACCAAAACCATAGAAAACAAGTTGAATTTTTTCCAGACTAAATGTTTACGAAGAATTAGAAAAATATTTTGCCCAAACACCATAAGAAATAACATCTTATTGGCAGAAATGCAGATGAAACCACTGACAACAATTATTGAGGAAAGACGCTGGCGATGGTTGGGACATGTGCTACGAATGACTGACAACTCACTACCAAAAATAGCACTAAGGTGGACACCACAGGGGAACAGAAGTAAGGGTAGACCAAAAGAGACATGGAGAAGAACAACAGAAAGGATGTTGAGCAATAGAGGGCTCAGCTGGGCAAGAGCAAAAAAAAAGGCGAAGGACAGGCATTTGTGGAAAACCTTTGTGGAAGCCCCATGTGCCCTGGGCACTTAAGGTTCAGAGAGAGAGAGATTTAATAAAGCCATTTTGATTAGGAACTATAATACTGTATATTCATTCATTATTATCTCCCTTGCGGAACTTGTCTCCCTAACAGCCTTCATGAAAGCTTCTTGGTTGTAAGCAAGATGCCCTGCTGCTGATACATCCATCCTCAATGGATTAACAATGTATTGTTGCCATCTTCGCTTTGGTCTTCCTCTCTTTCAATATTGTACAATAATGCTATATAATTCATGACCAAACATACATATATTTTCTGTTTTAAATAAAAAGAGATGTACGTAACGGAAAGAAAAAAAAAGCAATACAAAAAACATGGGATACTCGAAGCCTTTGAAGATTATGTTGTATTCAAAGAAAGCAGAGCTCTATGTGAGTATTTTATCCTCTTTAATATATTCTTGCTTTCATGATCCACCCTTTATTTATTTATTTTTTAAAATGTAAAGCAATTACTTTTTGTTCTTTATCAATTTTAACCATAATAATTTATTTTCTTCTTCCTGTTGCATTTCAATATGCTGTCATGTGAAGCCAAAATAGGTTTTTATATGTTAAACTTATCATACATATCATACATACAAATGAAATGGACTGTCATATTTTCAAGTTATGGCAAATTATCATAAAAACAAATTTTAGCTACACTCATGACACATGTTTTAAGGAGAGAGTTTTACAACATATGCTTGTAAAATTTGCCAATATATTACCATCCTTTTGGCATATTATGGAAGACAGAATCATTTTTTTTTTTTTTTGGAACTTCAGGGCATCTGGCCTAAAACCTTTTCCATATCTAAAATTATTTCACATCACAGAGGGTCAATTTCTCTGTTTGAGAAATAAGCCAAACTTTGGTTAAACACCTTTTCAAAACACTCCACAGAGTACAGTTTGCAAGTTTAAAAGTCATGGAATATTTTGAAAAATGCTAGTATAAATACATGAACATTTAGTTGTTCGTGATTTTCATGCGTGTCTTTTCATGCTAGCTCTCGAAAATTCAGGGATATGGGCTGAAGTTAAAAATGGCTGTAATTCTATTAGCTTATTAATTAGTGATTTTTATTTTATTTATTATTTTTTTTGTACTGTCCAAGTTTCATTCATGTACCAGTGGAACTGGGATAACATGAAAATTAAATCTTTCAGGTATGTGCTGAAGTTAAAAATGGCTGAAATTCTATTAGTTTATTGATTATTGTTTTTTATTTATTTATTTATTTTTTTGTGCTGTCCAAGTTTCATCCACGAACCATTGGAACTGCGATAAAAATGAAAATTCGATCTTTCATAACTTTATCAAGTATTTTACAATACTTTCATAAAAATAACGTTTTATCATAATATAAAGATGAACTGATGACTACAGTAAAACTGGTTCTAGTAAAGTAAGAGGCAGTCAGATATGTATGCAGCAATTTTACAACAAAAAAAAAAAAGAGACTAGAAAGAAGTAACGGTGAGGAAAAAAAATCTCATTGTCTCTTGTCACCCCTGCTGCTTTCCATGCTTTGTTGTAAAACTGCAGTATATGCCTCTGACTTGCTCTGCTTTGAACAAACAGATAATAACAGTATTTTCAAACAATGTTATAATAAATGGCATTTACAGTTTGACTGATTGACTTGAGACTATGGAAGACCTCTACACTATAAACTCTACAGCAGTTTACACAACATGCAATAGTTCAGTCTTAGACAAAATAACTCATTTCCTTCAGGTAAGTGTTACCAACTCTGACAGTATGTCCATCTATCTGTGTATTTTTTTTTTTTTTAATACTGATCATGCAACTATATTACAAGCAAAACTGCAAAATTTCATATATATGAGGGTCATACCGAAAGTCATGAGTAAAAATTTTTTAAAAATCAGAATTTAAAGATAGAGAAAATATAAATGTATCACCTTAACTGCATCCTCTTCACTTCATTTTGAGGTCACATGATGTTACCGTAATATATCACTTGACCACGCAGAGCAGAAATAAAATGGCGGGTGCTGAAGTTGTGTTTCATCAACGTGCTGTAATTGAGTTCCTTGTTAAAGAGGAAATCCTTGCTGCTGAAGTTCACCAAAGACTTCAACTTGCTTATGGAGATGTGTGTATGGGTGCTAGCAGTGTTAGGAGGTGGGTGTAACATTTCAAAGATAGAAACACACGCATCCAAGATATACCTCGCAGGGGTCGCCCTTGAACTGCCTCCACTAAACACAACATGGAACGGGTTGACGACATCATTAAAGAAGACAGACGTGTCACAGTATCTGAAATCGCTTTAAATCTTGGAATAGGACACAGTGCAGTACATGAAATGATTGAAACCCTAGGCTATAGAAAAGTTTGTGCCCGCTGGGTCCCACAGGAGAGAACATCCAGAAAGCAGTGCGTCTGTGCCGTCGGTCAGCTGGAATGGAATTCTACCAGGAGGATATTTTCAAACTTGCAAAGTGATGGGAAAAATATGTGCAGAGAAATGGAGATTATGTTGAAAAGTGAAGAAAAGTATGCAGTTAAGGTGATACATTTATATTTTCTCTATCTATAAATTCTGATTTAAAAAAAAATTTTGCTCATGACTTTCGGTATGACCCTCATATATATATGAAATTTTGCAGTTTTGCTTGTAATATAGTTGCAATATGACCTTTGTACTTTACTTTTTGTTGAAGACTTTAGAAAATGATGACTTATTTTGAAAACTTGAAAAAAAAGTGAAATGTAGTATTAATTACATACAGTTATAAACCAAATGTAGCATGCCCAAAATTTTTTCTAACTTCATGGCAATAATAGAAAAGAAAAGAAAGTTTATATAACTTGCTGAAACATATTTAGCTTTAAAAATATTATGTTATATGCAATGATACATATAGAGGTTACTATTGGGTCTTGTATTGTCTTTCCAGTCTTGTCTCTCCACCACATGCGAAAGTCAAAGCTAAAAGAGATGCACGAAATGGGCTGGAAGAGGCAAGATGAGCCTTTTTATGCCAGGAACTGTAACTCTGGGTACTTCTTTTTAATTGCTGAATTTTGCATTGAGAGTGGCTTTCTCCTGTAAAACAAGGAAGCCAAAAAATTGCTATAAATGGTCTGACTACTAACTATTTTGACTACTGATGTAAGAAATGATATCTTGATAATGCAATCCTAACATCGTGTATATACCACTTACATTTAACAATATCATTCATTCCTTTGCATGTCCCTTGCGGAACTTTGCCTCCCAAACAGCACTCCTGTAGGCCTCTCGGTTGTGAGCAAGATGGCCTGCTGCTGCTGCATCCATTTCCAGATCATCAACGATGTCTTGCAGCCATCTTCGTTTCGGTCTTCCTCTTTTTCTTTTTCCCATTATGTATCCTTCCAATACGGTCTTCTCTAAATTATCATGGCGTTTAATGTGGCCAAAATATTTAAGTTTTCTCTCTTTAATCCTCTTTACTAGCCAGCCTTCTTCAATATTAAGCTCTTGTAGTATAGATATATTTGTTCTTTTTTGTGTCCACGATATTTGAAGAGCTCTTCTATAGCATTTACATTCAAAGGCATTTATGTGCTTCTCAGCTGTTTTGTTAAGTGTCCAGGTCTCACAGGCATATGTTGCGATGGGAAAGATGCATGCCCTTAACAATATAATCAATCAAAATTAAACTTTCAGAAGTTATACATTTTAAAATTCCAACAAAAAAGTTACTAGATACATGCAACATAAAAATGTGACATTTCCCTGGATGGTTTGCTTTATCTAATTTCCCCATCATTTTCCAGGGGTAGTTTTGAAGTTCACCCATCAGCTGCTACTGCTAACTGCCCTATCAGTTTCTACCATTTACTACCTCATCAGCTACTAATGCATAATGTTGGCTGTCCCAATATGAAACGAATCATGAACCCAGAGAAAATCTTCCTGGGAGAAGTTGCTGCTTCTATTGCTACCACTTTATCAGACCATTAAAGAAAGAACATTCACTCTGCAGATTTTATGACAAAGGTGCTTTTACTGCTTTTGATGATGACACACCACCAGTAGCTTCTTCTTCTTCTTCTTCTTCAGCATTCGAGGAAGGTAGGTCATGATAAATCTGCAGCCCTGTCACTCTGACGATGCCCACCATCTTCTCCAGGCTTGAGCGTGAGTCCCACAGGTTTTCTTTCAGCTCCTCTCCCTCGGGCCAGATCTGTGCTCGGAGGTTTGAGTGTGAGTCCCACAGCTTTTCTTTCAGCTCCTCTCCCTCGGGCCAGATCTGTGCTTGGAGGTTTGAGCATGAGTCCCACAGCTTTTCTTTCAGCTCCTCTCCCTCGGGCCAGATCTGTGCTCCGAGGTTTGTGTGGGTTGACAGGTTTGCAGGTTCCGGTGTCTGGATCCAAAAGCCACAGAGCCATTCATTTATGTGCGATATTTTGAGGTGACAGAGATGGCTTTGGAGTCTGCAGTGTCCTGTTCTTAATAGAAAGACTGGTTTGCTGGTATTTCTGTAGCTGATTTCTGGGTCTTGTTTTGATTCTATTTTCATTTTCGTTTTCCAGCTGGTGTGGATGATGGTTCTTGCCTATTATGCTACTGGGTGGTTAATCTGCTCCACAGCATCAGCAGCAATCAAAACTAAGCTATATGTTTATGTTTACAAATGGAGGCAAACAGATGTGTTTTTAAGAAATATCTAATGTCACATCTGACAATATTCAAAGGAGATGAAGATAAAGATATTGATACATAAGCAATGTCATTTGAAAAACAAACAAAAAAAAAAGCTTCTTAGAAACTCACATTGCCTGCTTCATCCAAGAGTCTCCAGATGCAAGACCCTGTTCCAAAGCTGAACTGGTCAGCAATCTGCTCATTACTTGCTGTAGTTCTGTCTTTAGTTCCCTTTGCCCACATCTGCACAAGAAAATATAAACGTACTACATCTAGTAATCACTATGACCTACTTTTTACACACATACGTTTGTGATTCACAGTAAAGTGATAGAGCACAGTGTTGTGCAATGAGGCTAAAAAATTATGAAGCACCTGTGACATGAGAGATTAAGAGAGTGACCATGACTTGAACTTATAAACACCTAGTCATAAGAGAGCAAGGCACTATCCACTCAGCCATCTTGCATTTGTGATTCACAAATAACCACATGGAATGGTAGTAGAGGGGAAGCACAAAAGAGAAGGTAACCTGCAAGTCAAAGACAGGCAAGACTGTTTCCTTAGAGTACAGCCATGTTTATAGTTAGAGTGAGAGTACAGCCAGGTTTCTAGTTAAGAGTGAGAGTACAGTCAGGTTTCTAGTTAGAGTGAGAGTACAGCCAGGTTTCTAGTTAGAGTGAGAGTACAGCCAAATTTCTAGTTAGAGTGAGAGTACAGCCAAATTTCTAGTTAGAGTGAGAGTACAGCTAGGTTTCTAGTTAGAGTGAGAGTACAGCTAGGTTTCTAGATAGAGTACAGCCAAATTTCTAGTTAAAGTGAGAGTACAGCTAGGTTTCTAGTTAAGAGTGAGAGTACAGCCAGGTTTCTAGTTAAGAGTGAGAGTACAGCCAGGTTTCTAGTTAAGATTGAGAGTACAGCCAGGTTTCTAGTTAGAGTGAGAGTACAGCCAGGTTTCTAGTTAGAGTGAGAGTACAGCCAGGTTTCTAGTTAGAGTGAGAGTACAGCCAAATTTCTAGTTAGAGTGAGAGTACTGCCAGGTTTCTAGTTAGAGTGAGAGTACAGCCAGGTTTCTAGTTAGAGTGAGAGTACAGCCAGGTTTCTAGTTAGAGTGAGAGTACAGCCAGGTTTCTAGTTAGAGTGAGAGTACAGCCAAATTTCTAGTTAGAGTGAGAGTACAGCCAAATTTATAGTTAAGAGTGAGAGTACAGCCAGGTTTCTAGTTAGAGTGAAAGTATAGCCAGGTTTCTAGTTAGAGTGAGAGTACAGCCAGGTTTCTAGTTAGAGTGAGAGTACAGCTAGGTTTCTAGTTAGAGTGAGAGTACAGCTAGGTTTCTAGATAGAGTACAGCCAGGTTTCTAGTTAGAGTGAGAGTACAGCTAGGTTTCTAGATAGAGTACAGCCAGGTTTCTAGTTAAGAGTGAGAGTACAGCCAGGTTTCTAATTAGAGTACAGCCAGGTTTCTAGTTAGAGTGAGAGTACAGCCAGGTTTCTAGTTAGAGTACAGCCAGGTTACTAGTTAAGAGTACAGCTAGGTTTCTAGTTAAGAGTGAGAGTACAGCCAGGTTTCTAGTTAAGAGTGAGAGTACAGCCAGGTTTCTAGTTAGAGTACAGCTAGGTTTCTAGTTAAGAGTGAGAGTACAGCCAGGTTTCTAGATAGAGTACAGCCAGGTTTCTAATTAGAGTACAGCTAGGTTTCTAGTTAAGAGTGAGAGTACAGCCAGGTTTCTAGTTAAGATTGAGAGTACAGCCAGGTTTCTAGTTAAGATTGAGAGTACAGCCAGGTTTCTAGTTAGAGTACAGCTAGGTTTCTAGTTAAGAGTGAGAGTACAGCCAGGTTTCTAATTAGAGTACAGCCAGGTTTCTAATTAGAGTACAGCCAGGTTTCTAGTTAGAGTGAGAGTACAGCCAGGTTTCTAGTTAGAGTACAGCCAGGCTACTAGTTAAGAGTACAGCTAGGTTTCTAGTTAAGAGTACAGCCAGTTTTCTAGTTAAGAGTATGGCCAAGTGAATAGATATGAAAAGCAACATGATCTCCATAAAAGTGCATCCTACTTTGCAGATCTACTCTAGTAGCCCTGTTCTTCACTTTTCTATAAATTTGTTAGTTTATAATCTTCTTCTTCTTCTTCGTTCGCATTGTCTGTCTATACCTGCAGTCCTGTCTCTTGGATAAATTTCACTGTTTTTTGTAATTCATGTATGGAACCGAAGAGCTTATCTTCTTTATTGGTTTCACTGGGCCAGTAATTATTTCTCAGTGTTTCATAGTTGGTGCAGTTCTGGAGGATATGTTCCACAGTTTGGGGCACCTGGGCACATGTACATAGATTAGTAGTACCAACCTTAAACTTTGTATACATATGACTTCGGAGACGGGTGTGTCCTGTTCGGAGACGGAAAATGGTGACTTGTTCCTTTCTGTTTAGCATGTGATAGTCATCATGTGGTGGTGTTTGTGGCTTCCTGTAGGTTTTTATCATGCTTTTCTTCTGATTATAGGTGATTGGTATGTCTGGTTGCTCCATTTCAGTGCCCTCTTTGGCCAGATGGTCAGCTTTCTCATTGCCTGGTATCCCACAGTGGGAGGGAATCCATTGCAAAGTGACTCCATGTTGTAAGCCAATTTTTGAAAGGCATCCTTAAGGTCTGGTAGTTTGTTGCACTGAAGAGCTTCCAGTACTGATCTTGCATCTGTGAGAATTACTACAGGACATGTATCAATTCTGGAGTCTGATAGTTTTTCAACTGCAGCAATAATTGCCCTAACTTCTGCATCAAAGCTGTTGCAGTATTTTCCAGTGGGTATGGAAATCTTGTCAGAGGTGTTGTTTGGATATTCAATATGTGCTCTTGCCCCTCCATTCTTTATGGCATTATGTGCAGATCCATCTGTATACACACGTATCCAAAAGGACATGGATATTTATCATCTAGAACACTAAGTGTGGCTGTTGACCTTACAAGGCTGCTTTGCATCTCACCATTCTGCACACCTTTCACTTCAGTCTGAATAGTTATTTGTGTATAATCTGCTTCTTTCCATGGTGTATGCTCTGGTACAGACGATAATGGAGAGACTACAGTTGGAAGGTCAGGTATCAGCTTACGCATACGCTTGGCCTGGTGAATGAAGCTGCTTCTTTTAAGCCGGCTTAATGCCAAGTTATTGAATCTCTCCTTCAGGGGATGGCTTACAGAGCTAAGGAATTTCTCTCCCATGGTCATGACCTTTGTGTCTCTATGTTCCTTTAGCGCTTGAACACCAACTATTTTCTGCATTTCTACTATTGGTGTGGACCTCATGGCACCTGTGATAATCCGTAGTGACTGATTTTGAACCTTGTCTAGATTATGCAGCGTAGTGTTTGATGCTGTGCACCAAGATGTTGAGGCATAT
Organism: Achatina immaculata; assembly: GCA_009760885.1. Lineage (NCBI taxonomy): Eukaryota > Metazoa > Mollusca > Gastropoda > Stylommatophora > Achatinidae > Lissachatina > Lissachatina immaculata. The sequence continues at coordinate 29,533,760 of CM019701.1, forward strand.
TCTAAATGTGGTAGAATACTTTGCTGATATACATTCTTGAGGATTCTTTCACTAGCTCCCCATGTGGTTCCACTTAATTTTCTTAATATGGCTAGTTTTCTTCTGGCTTTTGCTTCTGCACTGTTGATGTGTTGCTTCCAAGTCAGTTTTGAGTCAAGAGTCACTCCTAAGTAAGTGGGTTGGTTGTCCATATATTTCATTTATAAAGATCTTACCTGCTTTCTGTTTAGATGAGAGAGTGAACAGAGTGGTACTTGATTTCTCTGTGTTGATACTTACACATCATTTGTTTTTCCATGATGTCAAGATGTCTGCTGCTCTTTGGAGTCTCTGTGTAGCAACTGTCGCATATTCATCTGTACATCACATGACCAGATCATCTGCATACAGTGCCGCTTTGATTCCATAGGGAAGTTCCTTGACCAGGTCATTAATGAATACAAGGAATAGTGTAGGCAAAAGGACTCCTCCTTGTGGTACACCGTGTCACAGAAGTACTTTCTGGCTTTTGTGACCATCCATTACTACTCTAGCTCTTCTATTGTGTAAATAGGACTTTATCAGGTTCTAAGGACTGCAAACGCGCCACAAACAGCCTCTGGCAGTCAAGTCCAGCTCCTGGCCTTCCCGTGGCAGAACTGTTTAAACTGACAGGAGAAGGGGCGAGGGCGAATATCTGGCGCCTGAAAACCAGTTACTTAGGGTAGATGAGTGGCACGTTTGGTAGCTCATCTGCCGCTGTTGGCGAAATCTTCAGCTGCCGTGCGTGGAGCGGTGCTCCTCCCGACCAATGAAGAAATTTGCAAATGAGGTTGCCGCGCAGCATCACTGCGGAAAAGGTGGTAGAAAGGATAAAGTGAAGCAAACAGTCAAATCACGGCACCTCTGTTTTGGAGGTCGGCCACATCCTGAGTGCAGTCATATCGGGTGAAATGCATGAACCGGCTTGTCCCAGAGGTTAAGACACTGCTGGCGAGACTCTTCAAATGCTGCGCGTGGAGTGAAGCTCCTCCCGGTTAAGGAAGTAAATGCAGAAAAGAAATAAAGGTTGCTGTGCGGAGCCGATGGGAAAAGGTGGTGGAAAGTGAAGTTTAACCGGTATGTCCAGTAGTATCGCTACGAGAGCTATACCACGGCACCTCTGCTCTAGAGGCCGCCCACGTCCGAAATACACCTACACTGGTGAAATATGCCTAAACCGGCACACACCAGGGGTGGAACTTGTTGGCTAGACATGTCATGCCACCTCCGCTCTAGAGGTTGGTAACGCCTGATAAACACCCATACTGGTGAATTTTGCCTAAACCAGCTCATACCAGGGGTGAATCTTGAAGGCTATGCATGTCACAGTACCTCTGCCCTAGAGGTCGGTCCCGTCCCAAACACGCCCATACTGGGATAATGCCTAAACCGGCTCAACCCAGGGGTAGAAGTCACTAGTGGCGAGGATTCGTCCTCCTGGACAAAAGCTCCATCCTGGTCACAACTAGGAAGGGTAGCGGCCACGACCGCAAAATGCTGAAGTTGGAGACACTGGACCGGGGAAGTCTAGATAGGCAACCACCTCTCACCCGGCGGGGATGTTTGCGTATCCTAATCACACTGAGGGTTTTCCGGTGAGAAAGTCCAACCCTGGACTGGATGGGCAACCACCTCTCACCCGGCGGTGATACACGGGTATCTCAAAACACGTCGAGGTTTTCCGGTGAGAAAGCCCAACTCTGGCCTGGGTTGGCTACCACCTCTCACCTAGCGGGGATGCACTGATATCCTAAACACGTCGAGGTCTTCCGGTGAGTAAGTCCAACCCTAGACTAAACTGGTGCAGTGAAAACCACGGTGTCATGCAATCCCGCTTCCGAGACCCACCAAGAATACAGGCTAAAGCACTGTGATACTCTGAACCCCTTATGGTCCTCTCGTGGATCTCGTGTGGTCTATTTGGACCACACAGGGGACCACGGGTCCTAACGAGGACCACAGGCGTGAATTCAGTAGGTTCACAGTGCGGTTTTTGGTGGTAGAAGTGAACGAAGAAGAAGAAGAGGACTTTATCCAGTTGTACAGTCTTCCATTCACATTGCAGTTTCTTAGTTTCCACAGCAGACCTTTTTTCCATACTTTATCAAAGGCTTTCTTTAGGTCTATCCATGCTGCTAGTACAAGGTTTTTCTCTTGGAATGTATCCTCAGTCTCTTGAGAGAGATAGGTCACTTGATCTTTCGTACTGTAGTACTGCCTAAATCCTGCTTGTTGTGGAACAAGAAGGTTTTCACTTTCTAGGTACCATTTTAGCCTCAGGTCAATGATGCGTTCCATCGTTTTGCATAGGCAGCTAGTGAGACTGATTGGCCTGTAGCTGGAGGCAGTATCACTGTTTTTCCCTGGCTTTAGCAGTGGTACCATGCTTGCTTCCTTCCAGATTTGAGGTAACTTACCTGTGCTCCAGCACATATTGAAAATATCCAACAGCTTTCCCATTGCTGCCATTCCCAGGTTCTTGATCATTTCATTGGACACTCCATCTGGTCCTGGTGATTTCCTTGGTTTCAGTTTACTGACTGCTAGGTCTAACTCGCTGCGTGTGATTGGTGCATCCGTGACCTCCACTTTTCTGACTTGTTCCTCTTCTTTCTGTGGGTCAGTGCACACTGCACGCTCTTTCTCTGGATGGATATCAATGTTGCAGTCCTGTGCAAACATGCGAGCAAAGTGATCTGCTACCTGCTTACCTGTAAGAGTTTTCCCATCCTCTGTTAGTGTAATCTTTGTACTTCTTCCAGTACTCTCATCATTTAACTGTTTGATTAGTTTCCACAGTTTCCTTCCATCCTTTTCAAAGTTTAGGGACTCTGTTTTCTCTCTCCAACTTTCCCGTCTGGCTTGCAGCTTGGCTTTCTGAAATTTGGCCTTAGAATGTTGGTAATTATTGTGGTGTTCTTGGCATGGTCTATTTTCTGCTTGCTTTCGAGCTGCTTCCACATCATCATGGAGTTTTCCCAGCTCACTAGACCAGTATGGTTTATAGTCCCTGCGAGCTCCTCTGGGAATGGTTTCACGAGCGGCCTGAAGGATACAAGCATTGAATTCCTTCACTATGCTGTTAATATCCTTACCTTCTATGGACAGCTGTCCCACCAGGATACCTGTACGATGTCTGTACATTGTCCAGTTGTTAGTTTATAATAAATGTGAGAATGTAATTAAGTTTTTCATGTTGTTACATAAATCAGAGTGTGGGGTGTATGGACAAGAGATGGTTTATTATTTATTTATGTATTCATTTAATTGTTTCTTCATGCTTATTATGATCATTAACAAATGCTGAATGACTGTGACTGAGTGAAAGCTGTAGGATGAAGGGCAGAATGTCAGACGGGCCAGCGTACCGAATTCTTAACTCTTTTAAAATAGAATCTGCTCGTTCATTTGTTTGTTCATTCGTTCTTCATGTAACCTGATCTTTTTATTCTACAGTTTACAATATGGAAAAAAAGTTACAGATAAGGAATTTTTTTTTTCTACAAGGAGCTCTGTCTCAAACAACAATTTACTTCTATTTTTTAAATGTAACAATGTATCACAGGTAGAGCATCTCCACAACAGCCAAAAGCTCACAGTAATGACAGGGAAAGAAGTGAACTGATAGAAAAGTATTCAAGTTGAGAGTAAATTAACAGAGTTTAAGAATACTCCAGTAAATTATTTAACAGTACTACAGTCAACTAAGGAAACTAGGAATACTATAGTATATTAAGTAAATTAGAAATGCTACAGTAAATTAGAAATCATACAGTAAATTAACTAAATTAGGAATTTCTGTTAAATTGAAAAAATAACATTGTGTTTGTAATGGTAACGTGTCCAGTGTAAAACTTACCGTGAAGCTTTGACCAGCGACCAGATCAATGTCCTTAATTGTCACACTAAGGACTTCCCGCCCATTGGAAAATTTGGCAAGTTTCCAGTCTTTCAAATTCTGGTTCTGTGAAATTTGTATGCATATATATATATACATTAATTTATCAGCCAATGAAACCATCTGTTAATAAGTTATCCAGCCAATCAGACAGTCATTTGCCCAGTGAAGAAACCAATCATTTGAAAGCCATTAATGGTAGCAAAATGATGGCAGTCAGGCTGTCATCTACTCAGTGAAGAGACCACTCATTTGAATGGTAACAACAGAAACAGAAATGTGCCAATCAAATTCATCAACAAATAACTGGCAGGCTTTAAAAAAACAAGGAATAATAATCAGAAATTAAAGCTAGGGCGTGAAATAAAAAAAAAAAAAAATAACGACTGGGCAGAAACATGAACAACTCCGCCATGGCCAGTCCCAAGAGTAGGTGAGAAAGGAGGGTTGGAAAAATGGCCAGCCACCCAATTCTACAAAAATACTTCAGCTGCAAAAACATCAACACGAGGAAAAATTAATACTGGGAGAGAAAGGAATTTCTTCATGAAGATCTGTGATGTGGTGAGAGACAGAAGCAGAGATAAAAATGACTGACCACACCATGCTGATTCTGGTGTCCCATTTAAACCCTCTTGCTTGATCTTAACAAAAATGCACTGCCCATAACTAGAGTTGGTCTAAATGTTTTGGAAACTTCTATAACACAGTGTCAGTTTCACTTCTATGCCACCTTCTATTTTTGTGGCACAGATTAATGTTATATGTTAATTAGAAACTACTGCTAAAAACAATATTTACATAATTTTATATGTTAATTAGAAACTACTGCTAAAAACAATATTTACATAATTTTATATGTTAATTAGAAACTACTGCTAAAAACAATATTTACATAATTTTATATGTTAATTAGAAACTACTGCTAAAAACAACATTTACATAAAAATAAAAATTATAGTTTTGTTAAGATTATTATATAAATCATGAAATTCTAATAAAATTGTGATGAGTCATTTCCAAAAGTAACAAGTGAAATTTACTGAAACTTTCTGGCATGTTACTTGGCAAATTTTTGGTAACTACCTTTGCCCTTGCTCCTGAAGTTGTGTTCTCGATGACCACATTTCCACCGTTAGGGTCAATTGAAGAAAATGCTACTGGACCTTTGGAAGACCTCTGTACAGTTAGGCTTCCACTGCTCTCTCTCAGGCCTGCAGGAATATGACACATTAGAATTAGCTATATAATCTTAGATAGATAGATATAATCATAAAAAATGGAACAAAACATAATAAATGCATAATATTAAAAGTTAACCAGAGACATTATATGCATAGAAGTTATTTTTGTCTACCCATTGTCTTATATGGCCATTTTTTCTTCTCTGTCTTACAGTGCTGTCCACTGATGCATTATCTTCTTGTGGGCTGATTATCTCACTCCCTACTGGAGTTTCAAAAGAAATTTCTGGAAGGGAGGAGGGTCACTAGGTAGTCTAAAACTAAATCTTATTTGCATAAGATCTATGAAAGAAGCTAGTGGAAGAATTGGAAAGATCCACCATTCGTCTATGAGAGAAGTTAGTGGAAAAATTTGGAAAGATCTATGAAAGAAGACTAAAACAGAAGATAGTATGCAAAGTCTGATGGGAAAATATTGTGAGATGGTTGTTTATATAACACAAACAAACCAGTGAAGTATGAGAGCAGAATAGCCTCAGAAATTTCAGAAAAAGTCACTTTCAGTGTGAGAGAAAAGAAGAACAGCAAGGGAAAAACTGGGACTCAACTCAAGGTTAACAGAACCATCTACCAACAAAATTGCAACACACTAACCACTCTCCTATGAATCAGCTCTTACAAAAAAACAAAAATCCTGTTTATCGCTAAACTACATTAGCTGAACATTTGTAAATACAGTTCAGCTTTGATGATATTAATGATAAAATATAATGACTTAAGCTTTTAATATAATATAAGAAACAATTATACTTTGTTAGCAGACTGGATAGATAGTGAAAATTAATATTAGAATATTTTTACAATAGATAAGCTGACCAAATGTAACACTGGTCATAAAAGAACTTCGAAGTCCCAGAAACAATATATAATACAATTATAACACAAAAGTAACATTCTAAAAATGTGCACTTCAGTATCTGTATAAAATTACTATGCAAGTGTGAATAAAAACACATCATTTAAAAACCTCAAAGGCAGGGTGATAAAATAAGTATTCAAACAGGATAAAATACCAGACAGGATAACACAAAAAGCACAAGAATTAAGGGGTCAAATGCCAATAATATAGAGCTTATTTAAAAAAAAAAGAAAAAAAACACTAAGGCAAAGCAAACATGGCAAAGGAAACAAAAACCCAAAAAAAAGGCATTTTAAAAATTAAGAAAGGAGAATGTGCTCAGATAACGAGAAAAAAAATTCGGAAAAGCTCAATTTAGGAGAGGGGAAAAAAAACAGCTGTGGACACATTTCATTTTAAAAATTAATACAAATTTGTCAGCAATTATAAGAAATGAAACTTCAAAAAAATCTGCCCACAGTACTTGTGAGTACTATTTCAGGAATACAAGCCTGATGAGAGTGGGTGCAGCATCACTCTGAAGCCCAAATGGCTTACCCCAGCCCCCTCCCCCTTTTTAAAAAAAAACGGCTCTGTAGTGGATGAAAACATAATGGCTAACCATTAGGATATGGGGTGTGAAAATAGGTTTTGTAACATCTTATAAATGTTATCCTGTGGAGCCCAGATGGCACACAGGCCAAAAATAAATTCCATAAGAATTTGTTTTACAAATACAGGAAGAAGATACACAGTGAGGCGGTCGTGATGCTGTCAAAGATCTACACTGAAATTATCTGAAAGTAAGAGGTTATAACGAGAATAGACAAACAAAAATGGCTTATACAAATGTGATAAACGGAGACGTGATAAAACAGAGACAGACCAAGAGGTAAACCAGGACATCGGTGACATGACAACCTGGAAGAACAGCTACGAGCCCTCGCAATGAACAACTGACAGGAGAAGACTAAGAACAGGGAGGAAGGGAGACAAGTCCTGTCTGTAGCAATGAGCTGTAATGGCCTGGATAGCGGAATGAATGCGAGAAATGAAAGGGACTGAATCATTGGTGTGGTGAACATACTACACGTGCAGAAGCGTCACATTTCAGTTTATGCTGAAGCTACATCTTTTAAGGAAACCTTACATCATGACATAAACAAATACTAAAGACAAGAGATATTATACTAAAAAAAGTCAATGGCTTTTTCAAATTGTAGATTTTGTACCATGATCATAAAACCTGGATTTATTCATGCAGGATTTAAAGGTATTTGTCAGTGCTGTTTGTCTTCTACTTTCCTGAAAGCCAGTTTTAATGGGTTTAACTTCTATTTCAGTAATCTTTTAGTTGAAACCAACATTACACATAATTATTATAAATTATTTCTTTTTTAAAATGCAAATTTAACTATGGTGAATGTGCCCAAAACAATGACTTACTTTTTTGCAAAAACAAAAAAAAAGTACAGAAAACACACAGTCCACAAAGTGACACTGTATAAGGCAGGGAAGGTCTTATTCCAAGCATAAGGTAAAAAAAAATGTTAAGATAGGAAATATGGTGATTATAGTGACCAGTTCAAGCCTGAGTTTAGAAAAAAAGGTTAGGGAGCCCCACAACAAATACAGGGTTATTCATAAGTGCGTCAAACATTTAAAAAATTCGAAACATTTTCGCTGAGATACTGATGCAGCTGAAGCCAGTAAAGGCTTATACTTTAAATCTCTTAAGGAGAATTTGCCATACTGTCGACCGCGAGACTCCTAGCTATAAACTTGCGCCTGGGCTTCGCTGGTAAACTTCTCTAACACGATTAACAGTTTCTGCGCTTGGTCCTGGACGTCCCTGCCGAGGAGCTGTGCATAGACAGCCTTCATCCAGGAATTTCGCATTCCACTTCTTGATACTATTGAAAACAAGTGCTGCCTTCTGGAATTCCTCTCGAAACCGTCGCTGCACAGTCACAGCGGACGAGATTCTTGCGTATTCCAAAATACAAAATGACTGCTCACGTTTACTGAACGCCATATTTGCTACTGCTGCCTCCTAGCGGCAAACCACGGGAGCTCTGCGTGCTGATTTTGTAAAAAAAAACACTTGAAGAGTCTGTCTGTCTGTCTGTCTGTGTGTTTGTCTGTCTGTCTGTCTGTCTGTCTTTTGGCGTAAGCATAATCATGATCCGTTACGTATGAGTAGTTTCCTTGTTGCGAAGTTTTTTTTTATGTTTCACCGACTTATGAATAACCCTGTATACTGCTGCTATGGAATGTGCCAAATGAGTGCAAGTACAGGAAATAGTTGCCAGACAAGTGATGTAAACACTCTTGACATGGGGGCGGGGGTGGGGAGGGTGACAAAAACGAGAAGGGTCACATGATCATTTTCTAGACCACACCAATAAACTTATGACAACTTAAAAAAAAACTTATTTGAAATTAACAGAAATATGTTTTGTAATATCAGAAATAATGTGTTTTTTTTCTTTTTAAGCTGTAATTATGTCTTCCTTAAAGTAGTAAGTTACGTGTCCTCTGGTGTGGAAGCAGAGAGGGTGGGGGAGGTCAGTTTCAGAGATAGGATATGATATTTTTATTAACATTCCATTACAATTTTAATCTTTAAAAAGTCTTTGAAACAACGTGCTAACAATCCTAAGGTCATATTAAAAAGTCTTCGAAACAACATATTAACAATCCTGATGTCCTATTTTTAAAAAAGTATTTGAAACAACATGTTAACAATCCCGAGGTCCTATTAAAAAGTCTTTGAAACAGCGTGTTAACAATCCTGAGGTCCTATTAAAAAAGTCTTTGAAACAGCGTGTTAACAATCCTGAGGTCCTATTAAAAAAGTCTTTGAAACAACGTGTTAACAATCCTGAGGTCCTATTAAAAAGTCTTTGAAACAGCGTGTTAACAATCCTGAGGTCCTATTAAAAAAGTCTTTGAAACAACGTGTTAACAATCCTGAGGTCCTATTAAAAAAGTCTTTGAAACAACGTGTTAACAATCACGAGGTCCTATTAAAAAGTCTTTGAAACAACGTGTTAACAATCCTGAGGTCTTACAGACTGGCAGCCTCACATCAGCAACTGACGAACCACCACTTAAAAGTGATAATAGCTAGCGTGAGTAGTCTCATAAGAAGCACGGAGCTGCACTTCGTATTATTACGTTTATTTTTTATTATTATTACCTTGATGATGAATGAAATGACAAACACAGCACATAACAACATAAAGTCAGTGCTTCAGGGAAAAGGTCTTTGAAAATTATTTTTAAACAGTAATAAAAAGGATACTAAAGAATGAGAGCTTATGTGATACTGAAGAATGAGAGCTTATGTGATACTGAAGAATGAGAGCTTATGTGATACTGAAGAATGAGAGCTTATGTGATACTGAAGAATGAGAGCTTATGTGATACTGAAGAATGAGAGCTCATGTGATAATGAAGAATGAGAGCTTATGTGATACTGAAGAATGAGAGCTCATGTGAACCTAAGGAATGAGAGCTTATGTGATACTGAAGAATGAGAGCTTATGTGATACTGAAGAATGAGAGCTCACGTGATACTAAAGAATGAGAGCTTATGTGATACTGAAGAATGAGAGCTTATGTGATACTGAAGAACGAGAGCTTATGTTAGTCTAGCAATAATAAAGTGCCTCACATTCTACTCAAACAAAAAAGCTGAGCAAACAAGAAGGCAAATCACTAAATTAAAAACAAAAAACAAAACAAAAAAAAAAAAAGAAAAAAAATACAAGAGAAATGAAAATGCATGGCTACATTAGCACGGAAAAATACAGGCAATACAAAGGTCGGTAACGGGCCCAACGAGTCAGGGGTCTAAACTCCAGGGCCCTGGCGGGGGGGGGGGGGGGTTGGGGGGGGGGCGCTTCCCCTTTTTAAAATTAGAGTGCAGAGGTCTTCCTGGAAGCCCGTAGTGGATGAAAACAGAATAAGTAATCAATGTAATGGGGGGGGGGGGGGGGGGGAAGTACTTATGTCTCGGATTTCAGCATCCCAGAGATTCCTTGTACTTTGCAAGCAAGCGACAGGCAATACAATTCATATCTAAAACAGTTTAAAATATTTCACGACATGTATTTATTAGATACGAAACAAATAAAATATATCTAAAGCATTTGTATATACTCTGCCAAAAAAAAGTCGAAGTCTTTAAACTAAAAAAAAAAAAAAAACATATGTTACACATATATGGGTGTGGTGTGGCTCTCATGCGTATACGTAAATGTACGTGCAAAATAAAAAAAAAAAAACCGCAGTGTCTCTTCCATGTTTTTTTTTTTTTTTAAATTTTAATTTTCTAGTGAAAGCAAGGCGACTGGTGAGTTACAACAATGCAAGTATAGCAGTGGTTCTCAACTCTGGCTGCCACCGAAAGTAGAATCGGAGAGGTTGGTGGGTGGGGTTCGGGGTGGGGTCTAAGGGTCGCGAGAAGACATTATGATGAATGCTGGATTATTAGTGTTGGATTATTATGATGAATGTTGGATTATTATAAATTGACATTTTACACGTAATTTTTAGTAATTAGTAGCAAGTTTATGTCACAAGTTTAATAAGCAAGTTTATGTCACGTGTTTAGTAGCAAGTCACAAGTTTAATAAGCAAGTTTATGTCACAAGTTTAATAAGCAAGTTTATGTCACGAGTTTTGTAGCAAGTCACAAGTTTAATAGGCAAGTTTATGTTACAAGTTTAGTAGCAAGTTTATGTCAGAAGTTTAATAAGCAAGTTTATTTCACGAATTTAGTAGCAAGTTTGTGTCACAAGTTTAATAAGCAAGTTTATTTCACGAGTTCAGTAGCAAGTATATGCCACAAGTTTAATAGCAAATTTATGTAACGAGTTCATTAGCAAGTTTATGTTACAAGTTTGGTAGCAAATTTAGGTCACGATAAAGGCATAGAAATAATATTACTTTTGTTGAATTTCACTATTTAAAACATCACTTTTTATGGGTCGTGCTTCACCTAACTAATATTGCTGGCTTAGGGTTGTAGGGTTAGGGTTGTTGGCTTAGGATTGCCGATCTAGGGTAGCGGATCACGAACCATTATCGGTTTAGGGTCGCAGTCAAAAATGTTGAGAACCACCGAGGTATAGTTAGAATAGACAATATAAGGCTCACAGTGGTTTTTTGTTCTTCTTTTCAAGAATATAAAAAGCGTGAATCTAGCAATCAACGGAAGAATGAAAATGAAAATGCATGCACATCTAACAAAACTATTTCTGAAACAAAACACATTTAAAAATCCGCTATTTAAAATTATTATTTCAAAAGTAAAATCTACAAAGAAAATATTTTTTAAAAAGCATTAATTACAAGTTAGCTGTGGCCAAACAAAGCGAAACGACGAAAAAAAAAAAGCTAGTGATTTTTTTTTTCTGGAAAATAAATCACCTCATATTTTATTCCATCTTGATGTTCCCTTTTCACGTGATAAATCATCCAATCACCAACTTCTGCGCGTGGCATATTGATGAAAGCATTATAAAGATAAGAAAACTGTGTTCGTTGTAGATAAAATAAAATAATGATAAGAATGTCAGAAATAAACATATCTAAAAAAAAGCCACCGGAAAATGAGTATATTTTGTTAACTATACATAACAAGTTTTATAAAACTATGATGTTTATGATTTATAAAATTAGTGATTTAATGTGCATAAAGCAAAAAATGTTTCAAAAGAGACATTTCCATTCTCTTTCACAAAGTTCCTTCCTTCTTTCCTTCCTTCCTTCGTTCATTCCTTCCTTCCTTCCTTAAGTACTCAAAAAATTAAAATCAGATTGCATAAATTTAAAGAAACGTCACCCGCCACAAGCAGCCATCATCAAAATGTCCAACCAACATGGCTATCATAGGACCCGGCTTGGGCCGATGGATCTATTACTATCGGGCCCCTCTATTCCAAATACAGAGGACCTGTAGTCAGAATGTTGTGATGTTTTCCTGAATGTTGCCTCTAATATAAGAAGGAAAGGGGGGGGGGGGGGGCAGAGCTTCTAGACCCCTCAACAGTCGGAGTCTCTCTTTCATCAGGCCTGCAGTCTGACTTCCTATTCATCGCTTATCTTTCTACTTATCTTGTAGGCGATCGTTTTATCATCGCTTATCTTTCTACTTATCTTGTAGACGATCGTTTTATCATCGCTTATCTTTCTACTTATCTTGTAGGCGATCGTTTTATCATCGCTTATCTTTCTACTTATCTTGTAGGCGATCGTTTTATCATCTGCTAGCCAATATGGAGGATTTAGCTTGAACACAAAATCTAAATATATAATTTACAATTATAAAGGCAATGTGTTTATGATGCAAATAACACATTGCCTTTATAATTGCAAATTATATATTTAGATTTTGTTTTGAGTTACACATGCATTGTTAGTGTATAAGTATGTAAAACTAAATATAAACTTATACACGAAGCCACTATAGTAAAACTGTGATAACAAAATTGTAAAAAAATATTGAAGAAAAAAGTAGAAACAGCTTTATTAATTAACGAGTTGTGATGCTTCAGTTTCAATCTTATTCATACATTAACACACAGGACAAAGAAATGGAGAAAGAAGATAAATTCACATGAATCTCTCTCTCTCTCTCTCTCTCTCTCTCTCTCTCTCTCTCTCTCTCTCAACCTTAAGTGCCCAAGGCACATGGGACTTTTGCAAGGGCTTTCCACAAACGCCTATCCTTTGCCTTTTTTTTCCGCTCTTGCCCAGGTGAGCCATTTTATCTACAACCTTCTTGGGCTCAGTTTCCTGATATGCTTTTCTTCTTCCGCCTTCGTTGTTCTTTTTTTTCCCTTGCTTCCATTTCTGTATCGGTCTGATGGGTTTTTTTTTAATCAGACAGAGTTGCTGCCCCTATGCCGAATCCTCTTTAGTCGTTTTTTACGGTAGGGTACAGTGGTCCTACTCTTTGCTTCCCAGGCATTTGTCCAGGTCCCGGGTACCACACAACAAATTCATTCATTCATTCATTCATTTGCATGCCCTTGCGGAACTTTGCCTCCCAAAACCACACAACAAATAGGAGTGAAAAAAAAATGGAGCACGCAGCTGTGACTTATAAGAAGCTGTGATCGGGAGTGAGTGTGGTGGAGTGTTGAGAACCTATCACACATCGCTTTTCCATTCAAACATTCACATTTGTTGTAAATCATTCATGTGAATTTATCTCCCCCCCCCCCCGCTTCATTGTCCTGTATGTTCTTCTGTAATTAAGGTGTCAACCGAAACGTCACACCTGTATGCCCGTTAATAAATAAAGCTGCTCCTATCTTTTTTTTTTTTTTTAAATTTCAGTTTTAACATTCTGCTTGAGTTAGTTCCCTTTTTTTGTTAACTCTCTTGGCACCGAGAAAGTTGCCTTCAGCCGTGATAAAGACATAATGCATAAAACATAAGAAGAACTAGATTCCCCTTTGCGCTATCAAAAATGCTTACATTATGTCTCTTATGAACGTTTCGTTCCTTACGCAAGTTGCAAATGAAAATTAAAAAGTTGAACCGCTGATTTACACAGAAGAAATATTATTATTATCATTATTATTATTATTCGATGCATGCATGGCGCAGCTTATTAATACTAGAACTATCTAAAAGGTTCCATAAAAAGTAAAACTTACATAGCGAAAAACTTAGGATTGAAGAAAAAAAATCAACTTCACGAGTCAATTCATAAGTTTACAACACTGCATCGACTAACTGATTTCTAGGATATTTAATGTAGATGCTTTGTTGTCTGTTGTCACATGCACCAAAATATCATGGCTGTTCATTTGTCATACTGTTCATTAAAGTCATTGAGCAGTCTTTCTTTCTTTCTTTCTTTCTTTCTTCTTCACAGTCATTAGACGCAGCCTGAATTTCTATGAATCCAGAGGATTAATTCAATATTTGTTTCGTTTACATTGCATATGTAGAATTTTTTTTAACAACTCAGGCTCATATAGGCTCTTGTTGATGGGATAATACTTTCCTACAGCGAAGTATATTACTATCACATTACAGTCAATATAAACAAATATAAAACGCAATCATAAATTATCATAATTACATGTGGTTGAAGCTAAAAGCTTGGAAACTAAAGTTTTTAAAGATTAACGATCAGTCAGACTACACATCACACGCCATGATTAGAATCTCTCACAGCATGGGAGTAAATGAACAAAATAACAAACAAAAACATTGAAATTGCCATGGAAATTCAATTTAAAAAACAGCCATAAAAACAAAAACTGGCTAAATCTAGTATATTCAGCCAATATCAGCAATTCAGAACTATTTTCTTTACATCATCATCATCATCATCATCATCATCATCATCATCATCATCATCATCATCATCATGTGCCTTGTCCAAAATGAAGGTTCGCGGTAATAAATCTCCAGTTCTCTCGCCTTGATAATGCATTCAGCCGGGCTTAGTCTTGTCCATTCTCGTATCCCACCTACATCTCTTTCTTTACAACATATATTTAGAATAATTGTCAGGAATTTCGCCTGTTACCCGAGAACAAACTGTGAAAATGACCTTCGTTTATATCTATACGCGAAAGTGACCTTCGTTTATATCTACTCGTGAAAGTGACCTTCGTTTATATGTATATATATATATATATATATATATATATATATATATATATATATATATATATATATATGTTCGTGAAATTGACATTTACGCTCTTTTGACCCTTATAACACAGGAGGGAAGAGGACGGATATATTAAGAGCTTTATTGGCCAATCAAGTATATATTTATAGTACAGTTTTTTTTAATGATCTCTCTCTCTCTGGACCTTAAGTGCCCAGGGCACATGGGGCTTCCGCAAGGGTTTTCCACAAATGCCTGTCTTTCGCCTTTTTTTCTGCTCTTGCCCAGGTGAGCCCTCTATTGCTCAACATCCTTTCTGTTGTTCTTCTCCATGTCTCTTTTTTTTAATGATACGTTTATGATAAATGTTGTAATTATGGTTACTCCTAGTTTTAAATGGGGCTTGAGAACAGTATTAAGATCTACGAGTGGAGTACGGTTGTTGTCTTCCTTGTGGTTGTGATGATCTGTCTTCCTTGTGGTTGTGATAAAACTACCTCGGGCAACAGAACCTGCCATTGACCCAAAACTGTGCTTCTAACAAATAGCAAAAGTTATCCTTAACAAGGGGAAGCCGCTTACAACAAACAGAAGGTTGCTCTAGCGAGCGGAAACTGTCTCTAACAACCAGAAACTACCTCTGATAAACAGAAATTACCTCAGACAGAAACTACCTTTGACAAACGGAATTTAATTCACAGGAATTACCTCTAACATACAGAAATTATCTCCAACAAACAGAAACTGCACAAAATAAACAGAAATTACTCTTAGCAAACAGAAACTACATCAGACAAACAAAAATGACTTCTAATAAACAGACAACTCCTTGAAAAAAAGAAACAGAAATATAACAGATGAAAAGAGCAAGACTTAGCCACATACATGGACAAGTTGGAGACAGACAGACAGACAGACAGACAGACAGATAGATAGATAGATAGATAGACAGACAGACAGACAGACAGACAGATAGACAGATAGATAGATAGATAGATAGATAGATAGATAGATAGATAGATAGATAGATAGATAGATAGATAGACAGATAGATAGATAGATAGATAGAAAGATAGATAGATAGATAGATAGATAGATAGATAGATATAGATAGATAGATATAGATAGATAGATAGATAGAGATAGATAGATAGACAGACAGACAGACAGACAGACAGATAGACAGATAGATAGATAGATAGATAGATAGATAGATAGATAGATAGATAGATAGATAGATAGATAGATAGACAGATAGATAGATAGATAGATAGAAAGATAGATAGATAGATAGATAGATAGATAGATAGATAGATAGATAGATAGATAGATAGATAGATAGATAGATAGATAGATAGATAGATAGATATTGGAATTATGCCAACAGTCATGTTCTGTGGAGCTGATATTCTCGCGTATACGGTTAATATTTCAGCACCCAGCAAATTATTTCCCAAAATCCTCAGTTGCTGTTTTTTTCCCCCAAATCCACAAAAAATGTTAACAGTAAATAAGTTGATTTCCTGTATTGCATCAAACGTCATGCGCATATTCTACAGAAGGAACAAAAGGTCAGTAACTCGTGTTATTTTTTGAGTGCCCTTCATTTTGTTTCATAAACATCGCTGCTAATTTCAGGCCATGTCACACGGTTAAACAGCCACTTAATTTTTTTTTTAAACATGCCATTTATTTAATGCCCCAACATGTTTCTCGAATACTGCTTGTCTCAGCGACTCTGGGAAAGTCTTTACGCCTTCGCGCTCTCAGTAACTCTTTGTCAAGGTATTTTACGTTCAAGTGCGAAACCAAACAGACTAAATGGATGATCTATTACTCTTGTGAAGGGTGTTGACATACCGAGTCAACTTAAGTGGGACGTTTTTTTTTTACTATCTCCTACACTCTACAAAAATCCGTGCCTGGTATTACTTTATTTTATAGGCCATACTCTTAGGTCAGATTTATCATGGGTGATTACTATTTGTTGTATATTAGCAGCGTTAGTTTCGTAACTCTATTTTTTTTTTCACTCGACTTTTCTTTGCGAAGTTTTTAAAATGTCTGGCATCTCGGTTTAGTTTTGAATCATATTTCACCACTCCCCCTTTTTTTATACGACGTTCCATGGTATTTGTGCATTTATTGCATCATAAAAATGTGATGAGTTGTTTTTCTGAACAGAATTGGTTACATACGACAGCGGATGTGAGTGTGGGCGTGTGTGGGTGTATATGTGTAGGGAGTCACCTATTATTTTATGTATTTCTCCTCCTACATTTGTAAAGAAAATTGAGTCCCAAGGATTACTAGTCAGCTTTTATGACAGTCTTCTTTTTTTAAAAAATTATTTTACACAGAATATTGGTCACTGAGTGTGAATGCACACCACCCATCACCCCCACCACATCAGAACTCTCCGAGAAGTTTCATCGAGTTAGTTTCCTTCCCTCCTCATTTGATAACAGGAGGTGAACAATGTACAGTATTTTGTTAATGCCTTCAAATGTCATAGTCTCAGCCAGGCTCAGATGATTGAATTATTGTGCGTAACAAATTTCTGTCGCGAATTTCGACATCTTTCTAAGCATATGTAATGAGTCTCATCTGGCCAATATGTTCTCTGTTTCGTTATTTAGTAAAAGACGTTTATATACAAAATGTCATGTCGTAAGTTCTCAGTTTCGCAAGAGACTATTTTGACCTTTGTTTTTCCTAGAAAACCTTTTATACACGGTTTTATAAATGTGAAAAGTGACATTTCCGGACTTAGGGTTGCCTCCCTCATTTATAGATTGCTTCCCTTCCTGCAGATCTTGTCCTATCTGTTCTCGAAAATGGTTGTTTTTACTGACAGTTCTACTGATTTTTTTTTTTTTTCCAGAAAAGTAATTCTTCTGACTTAAATTGTTGATATCAGTGCTCTGTACTAACGTTTACCGAGTTTCAACTTTGAGTCAGTGCAAAAAATAGAAAGTGTTTTTGCATGAATGGCTGTCTCCATCGCCTGCTTTCAACTTCCTTTTCGATTAGCATCTACCGATGATGCTCTGCCAGTTCTGTGGGGCCCGCAGATCTTCTGCTGAAATGTATTTAGTCCGATTAAAGATGTTGGGTCTCCCATGACTAAATTTTAAGATTATTTAAAACATACGTAGGGACAGCTTTATTAATTAACCTGCACGCGAATCTTAATCATGAGAAAACCGTACAGGACGAAGAAATAGAGGAAAAGAACAAATATAAATTCAGAAGTAATATGAATTCTTAAATGGTGATTCCCGTCTGATTGGTTGGTAGTAAAGAGTGGGGAAGAGAAAGAAGAGAAGAGAGAGAGAGAGAGAGAGAGAGAGAGAGAGAGAGAGAGAGAAGGATACAATGGTTGTGAATCTAACAAAAGAGTGAGTGGGATTTTCAAAATCTATCACCTGACAACCGGTTAGGCCTTGATTTCGTTTCAGAAATATATGCTGCAGTACGAAACCATCACCTTCTGGTTTTTAGAAGTATACTGAAGGAATTATTACTCTCCCATTGATTGCTCATGATCGAAGTCTAACATGATCTACATTACATAGAACAGACCAGTCTTGGAGTCTAGCATGAAGATCTACACTACAGAGAACAGACCAGTCTTGGAGTCTAGCATGAGGATCTACACTACAGAAAACAGACCAGTCTTCACACCCAGACAAGACTAAACCACTGGGTTTAAACCCTGCAGATTCTAGAAAAGAAAGAACATTTTGTAACATATTTATATGTTATCCTTGTATGCAGACACAGAACAGTGCCAAGTGTGAAATGGCTTGAGTCATTGCAGAGCCAATGATCTGCAGAGTCACCTTCGTCTATGTCCCAGGGCATACAGATATCCAGGGAAATGAAAGAGCTGATAGGTTAGCTGGCTCTGCCATCACTGCAGGTGGACGGCCGTTGGATTTAGCAGATATTATCAATGCACTTAGAGAGATAGGCAAAGTGGAGAACTTTGGAAGAGGCGAATCTACTGTGCTGCTTAGACTGAAAGAGCTGGGAGTACAGACTGGCATGGCCAGGAACAAAAGGCATATGGGGGTGCATGAGAGGACTTGTAATTACAACACAGAATGGCAATATCAGCCACAGGATGCTGATGGATTTGTTCAGGGGAGGGGGAATATGAGGACACATGGACATGCCTGGAGTGCAATGAGTCATAAACCATAGACACAAAACACCAGATCTCTTCATTCATTCATTCATTTGCATGTCCTTTACGGAACTTTGCCTCCCTAACAGCACTCCTGTAGGCTTCTCAGTTGTAAGCAAGATGGCCTGCTGCTGATGCATCCATTTCCAGATCATCAACAATGTCTTGCAGCCATCTTTGCCTTGGTCTTCCTCTCTTTCTTTTTCCCATTATGCATCCTTCCAAGACGGTCTTCTCTAGATTATCATGATGTTTAATGTGTCCAAAATATTTAATCTTTCTTTATTTAATCCTCTTTACTAGCCAGCCTTCTTCAATATTAAGTTCTTGTAGTAAGGATATATTTGTTCTTTTTTGTGTCCATGATATTTGAAGAACTCTTCTGTAGCATTTACATTCAAAGGCATTTATGTGTTTCTCAGCTGTTTTGTTAAGTGTCCAGGTCTCACAGGCATACGTTGCGATGGGAAAGATGCATGCCCTTAAAAATCTTATTTTTGTAGTTCTGTCTGTTCCTTGCCACAGATTCTTTACTTTTTTTACTTTCTGAAGAGCGATAGATGTCCTCCTTTTAAATTCCCTCATTGTATCTCCATTATTAGTTAGTAGTGATCCAAGATATTCAAAACTCTCCACTTCTTCCAGTTTTTCATCATTGATACATATTTCAGCTGCCTTGTTTGTTGTGTCATTTGCCATCAATTTAGTTTTCTTTGCATTAAGATAGAGGTTTTGCTCTTTGCTGTTCTTACGGACTGAAATAATTAGTTTTTTCATTCCTTTTTGTGTTGTGGACATTAATACTGTGTCATCAGCATATCTAATCTTTGGTATTTTATAACCTCCAATGCAGAGATAAGACAGATGACTGAACAACAACCAGTCTCACGGGTGATCAGGAAAAGGAGATGGACATATGTTGGCCACTTGATGAGAAGAAATGAGCAGAGAATCCCAAAACAAGCTATCAAGTGGAACACAACAGGCCGAAGAAAAAGGGGCAGACCGCGTGAAACTCTGAAGAGAACATTATTAAGAGAGGCCAAGTTAACAGGCATAAAATCCTTTGATGAGGTTGAAAGACTCGCCGAAGACAGGAAAAATTGGCGAACTACTTTGCGAGCCCTATGTGACGTCTAACGGCACGGGAAGGATATAAGATATAAGATATAAGAATTGTTATGGCATCGTAATATTCCTTGTCTACATATTCACTAACATTCCAGATTTCTAGAAATGTAAAAAAACTAAGTCTTAAATTTTTTGTGGCTACGTGAGAGCAAACAGATCATATCTTATGGCAATAGAATTGTTTTTTATCTCCACGACATTCTTAAACTTCCTCTGACAAGATTCAACAAGCAGTTTTCTCTATAGCTGTAAATTGGCAGTTTTTCCTCTTTCTTTGACCAGCTAAAAAAGTCAAGTCTATTTTTTTTCTTGATAATGAAGAAGTAAAACCCTGGCTGACTGGTTTTTACAACCTGCCATTCAAGTTTTGTCACAAAATTCTGCTGGGTAGGCAGTTATGTCTTACCTGAACTATGACCTACATTTGTATGGTGTATGATTATGTCTACAAAGTCAAGGAGTCTCAAGTAAACATGATCTTTATGTTAGGGCTTTTATCAGTGACATGGACCTGTGGGGAGGGGGGGATTTTAAAAAATGGGCTGATGAAAGCCCAGGAAGAGATCAAATCATACATGTTTGTGTATGTGTATGTTTATGCAGATTTCACTTATTGTTGCTTTGCTGGTTTCAACAAAAATTAAATAATACTTTAACTGCAACTAATGTCTTAGTTTTGTACTGTACTCAAGGAAGAAGAGAGACCAAAGGGAACAATTTCAGATGGGGCTTAACAAATGAAAAAGAGAAAGAAAAGACAGCCAATATGATTATACATATCGAAGACTCCACAAAATGGGGGAAGCTACGGTTATACATGCCGATCAATGCGCTACCTATAATCCTCCTTGGTGAAACTTGGTGTTACACAAAAACTTGTACAGATACACAAAAACGTGTACAGGTACACAAAAACTTGTACAATAGAAAAAAATACACATCACATTTTCAAAAAAAAAAAACAACTGCTGTTATAAACTTGAAATCTATAAAGCTATAATTAATCTTCATAAAGGCATTTTATGTGGAAATAAATATTCCCAAAATTGAAAAAAAAAAAACTTTAAAAAAAAGATGCATCAATTCTGATAAGGATAATCACAGAAAAACATGATGAGTTCATTCATTTTATGCTGAAGAGATATTGAAGAGGAGGGACTGAAGAGGAGAGACTGAAGAGGAGATACTGAAGAGGAGAGACTGAAGAGGAGGTACTGAAGAGGAGATACTGAAGAGGAGAGACTGAAGAGGAGGTACTGAAGAGGAGATACTGAAGAGGAGAGACTGAAGAAGAGATACTGAAGAGGAGAGACTGAAGAGGAGAAACTGAAGAGGAGATACTGAAGAGGAGATAATGGAGAGGAGATACTGAAGAGAAGAGACTGAAGAAGAGATACTGAAGAGGGGAGACTGAAGAGGAGATACTGAACCATATACGGCTTTTTCTAGATTATGAAGATAATGGTACCTTTATAACTATCTAACAGAAGAATAGTTTGGATTTTTTTTTTCATTTCCTCAAACTGCTACCTTCTAGGTGATAATAATCCCAGATGAGAAACTGTACAGCTCCTTCACAACACAATTTAAATGATTGGTGATTTTATTTCCTCCGAAAGCAAGCATGGTTGTAGAAAAATCTTTGGTCTTTAACACCTGTCGACTAAGATTTACCTCAGTACGTTAACTCTTTAACATCCACACATTAATATGCTAAAAACAAAGGGGCCAACATTGTTCTGAATTTTTATAACTTTTATTGTGAACTCTGCATGATAGCAAAATTGATTAGAAATAAAAAAATTAATTGCTAAATAAACAGAATACTTTTATAAAATAGAACGTAATATGGAATACATTTTTATATATCACTGGAAAGCATATATGATGTACATTTCAAATAGAGTTTATTTATTTTTTTCAATTTTAAATGATTAATTCCTTTTTTAAAAAATGAATTATAAAAATAAAATTTTGAAACATTTAACTTAATGAATGACCCACTCTGCAAAAATGTGGTCAAAAATAGAATTTGATTGCCTAAAAATCCTAAAATAGTAGCCCAATTTTTTAAAATGTTTTTTTTGTACTTCCATAAAAAAAAAAAAATTTTGGCTAAAAATGCTAAAATAGTAGCTCAATTTTTTAAAATGTTTTTTTTGTATCTCTATAAAAAACAAAAACAAAAAACAAAAACAACCATGAGTTACCAAAAACATAATAGTACAGATGTTTACAGCAAAAGCGATGCGTAATTATGGATATTTATTAGGCCTGAACTAAGTGTCAGAATAGAAAATGTGTTTAAACACATTTTTTAACAATGTACATTATGACAGAAATCAAATGAAGTTTTAAACTGCTACATACTGCAGACTATGCATTACTTGTTAAAGCATGCTTCGTGTCACAGTTAAAATACGATTCAGAAGTTTTCATTTTTTGTTGTTGTTGCTAAAAATGCAGACTTTAAAAGTAAAAACAAGAGAGTTACTGCATTCAAAACAAAATTCATTTTTTTTTTACTAGTGAATATGAAAAATTGTTTCAGATTTAATTATAAGCTGATTTTTTAATTACTAAATAGTAAAAAAAACCTATATCATTAATTTACAGTGCAAATAAAAGGAGATTTATCAACTTTTGTTTCCATGGCATCATCACAACAATAATTGTTTAGACTTATCACAGAGTAAACTGCAGGGAGCTGCAAAATTTTTCAAAAAGGATTTAGCGTTTATCCGTTTTTGTTTTTTTTTGGACAAAACTTTACACAATAGTAGAATATTACTCGAGAAGAAATTATTGAATTTTGGAGCAAAATAGACAAATGCATGGCAGTACTTACCTGAAACTGCACATTAATCCTGGTTGAAGGCTGCGGTGGTCACTGTAGTTTTAGTGATTAGTAATGATATTAAAACTGTAACCCCCCAACAAGCCAAAACTGGTATTTGTAATCAAACCATGCACGTGAACCCAAGGTTTGTCAGTGTCACCAAAAGATTGCAGTTTTGTGACAGAAAAAACATAAAGGTATTCACAGATCATCCTTATTATAGATGATGAGACTGAATTTTCTCAAGAAGGAGTTAGTCCTGCATTAGGTTATTTTTTTTTTTTTTTGGTCTTTTTTTTTTTTCCTTTCTTAGTTAAAAAGTGTAGAAAAATCACAACCTTAACCAAATATAATTTTTGTTAAAATCACAGATATATTAACTCTCAACCTACCAAATAACATTCATGACACATGAATAATTTTTGTTAAAAAAAAAAAAAAAAAGAAAAGTCACTGCCCCAGTGTTTCACCAAATAACATTATGCCCATTTTTAACATCTACAGTAGTTTAAAAATTATGAACTCCTGACTACAGAACAAAACTATACAACTGTAGTTATTTTTACTTTTTTGTTTGTTTGTTTGGAAAGCCGTTTAAATGGCTCATAGTAGGTTAAGAGTTAAAAAAAACTTCCTAACAACTCCTAAAGACAGCAGAAAAGGAGCAGAAATGTATTTTTTTCCCTCTAGTCTACAGAAATATCTCATGCCCAGATATTTATATTTGGATGGTGCTTATGTGAATGAAATCTAGCAACAGTCACATGTTTAAAGACTGATCTGACATGAACAGAATGTAATAGGAAGCAAAGACTATACCCAAGCAATGCAACGAATTTTGTGGTAAACAGGCAAATGCACAACGAATATAACAGTAATTTGAGAGAGAATAAAATCATTAACAAGAGCACACCAGCACCCACATAAAATTTTAAAAAAAAAAACCAAAAACTATGAAAATTTATCTATAACTGTAAATTTAGCTAATGTTTTGTTTAACATGACTCAGTTTACAGCATACAGTACCTGGTAATTTAAAAGTACATGCATTTGTATAATATATAAAAGTGCAGTTTAAAAATTGTTTTTTTTTCTAAACAAAATATTTTCACAGTATTTGATAAAAAATATGTGACCATACTTCTCTAATACTACAAAAAAAAAGTTGATAGTATTTGATAAAAATATGTGACCATACTTCTCTAATACTATTTAAAAAAAGTGATAGCATTTGATAAAAATATATGACCATACTTCTCTAACACTACAAACATAAAAATGGTCATTTAATACTGAATCACTTTAAAAAAAGAAACAAAAAACAATGGCATTTGGTGTTGCACTGGTGTATAGAAATAATAGAAACATGCAACTGATTCCAAAGGGATCTAAGCACTCCCTTGATGCTCATAAACCTTATGTCCATACAGCTGAAAATTTTTTTAAAAAACTGATTAAACTAGAAATTTGATTTTTTGTAAAAATATGGAACGCTGGAGGCCCTAAGGATGACTGGCGTGCCATACTAACTGGACTGCTGGACAACTTCCTTCAAAGAGGCGGTACCCCTTCCTGTCACTCCGATTGCTTGTTCCACGAGATTCCTTAGACCAACCCTGAAACACGAACAGCCTGAAGTCAGTAATAGAAGAAAGGAAGCTGGAACATTATATACAGGGCGGCCAACAGCAATGACAAGAAGAGAGTGCATTTTATTGGCCTTGAGGAAGTCTCCACTTTCACAGTGGAGAAGTGTTATGTAGCTAGTGAGGAGCATGTTTGAAGAATTATGCGATATACATCCTGAAAGAGCAGAAAAAAAAATAACAGAAGAACAAAACTAAGACCAGCTGACCTTATGAGGGAAAAAAAAAGATAATCAAAATTCTTCAAAAACCTCATGAGATTACAGAAGTCAGACAACTTTAAATCACTGAAAAACTCGATAGAAAGAAAAAAGCAAAAGACAAAAGGGGCAACAACAAAAAAATAACAAGGTGGCCAAGTTACATCAACAGTTTGCAACTACCAAAGAATACACACAAATGCACAGTGTGGCGGTTCTTAACTTAGGGTCCATAGAAGGATTTTTGGGATTGGCTCAATTAAAAAAAAAAATTTTAGCATCACCTATGTTCTATTTATTGTTTTATTTTTAATGAGGGGTACACAACATTTCTCAAGTCAGAAAAGGGGTCCACAGGTGTTCTCAAGCCAGAAAAGGGGTCCACATATGTTCTTTTGCCATAAAGAGGGTCCATGACTAAAAAATGGTTAAGAACCATTGGCACAGTAGTTAATGAATGGATAAAACTGGCATGTATATAAGTGTCCAGATTTAGTTACAAAACTTATTTCTCCATAATTATTCTATGTGAACACTTCTTAAGTCTATAAACAAATATGTTTCTGCTGTTAGTTTTCACCTGTACATTTGTTCTCAGACTAATTTATTAACAGATTAAAATAGCAAATGATTCAAGTACAAAATAATAATAAAATCCACTGACCTTGACTCTTCTCCTTCCAGGAGTTTCTTGTAGCAGGCAATCTCCAGCTCCAGGGACATTTTGGCGTCCATCAAGGTCTGGAACTGAGCCAGGACACTGGTCAGTTCATTTTCATAGTCGTTAATTTCACGAGAATATTTGATTTTCAGCTCCTCTAATTCTCTCTCGAGCTCGCTCACTAGACGGGCAAACTCATCACGCTCGGACTGCAGTGCAGCAATCTGAGGATAGGAAGTTCAAATATTCACTTGAACAAAGACAGTTAAGACAGTGCGGAGGACATACCTTAATTATCAACATTATTATACGCCTGTCGTATACAGGGTCCGGCATAAAGCATAGCTGGATTTTAAAAGTGAAAAATAAATAAGCGCTATACATGTTTTTGGTACATTTCACTCAGAAAAGCGGGTATTTTTATTATTACTGACAATCACATTTAGGTTTTGAAAATTACACCGGTTAGATGACCGCCATTACATTTGATACATTCAGCCAGGCGTCTGGAAAATCCCTGCAACACCATTTAACATATTCAAAGGGATATTTTGAATGCAGTGTCGGATTCAATCTTTTAGGTCTGCAACTGACTGTGGTCGACTAGCATACACCGTGTTCTTGAGATACCCCCACAAAAAGAAGTCTGTAGCCAATAAATCCTGTGACCTTGCCGGTCAATGAATATCCCCAAATCTGGAAATAAGACGATTGGGAAATGCTTGTCGCAGCATGGCCATGGACTGACGGGCTGTGTGGGCAGTTGCTCCATCTTGTTGAAACCATATTAGTCTCTTATTTCTATTGGCCAAATCTGGAATGAAGTATTCAGTTAGCATCTGCACATAAAGATCACTATTAACAGTAAGAGGATGCCAGGTGCCAAAGCATGCCTAACAGTTGATCGCCGAGGGCTACTCAGCATTGCGTTGTGGACTTCTTGCATTCGTTCAGGTGTCTGTTGAGTTCTTGGATGACCAGTAGACTTGTTATTAAGGCAATTAGCGGTTTCCTTAAATTTGATGATATGCCTAACTATATGAGGGAGGTAAGAAAAATAATCAAGATGCCTAACTATGTGAGGGAGATAAGAAAAAGAATCAAGATGCCTAACTAGAGGAGGAACATAAGAAAAAGAATCAAGATGTCTAACTATACGAGGGAGGTAAGAAAAAGAATCAAGATGCCTAACTATAAGTGAAAGGTAATAAAAAGAGTCAAGATGCCTAACTAAAAGCGAGAGATAATAAAAAGAATCAAGATGCCCAACTATAAACGAGAGGTAATAAAAAGAATCAAGATGCCTAACTTATAAGCGAGAGGTAATGAAAAGAATCAAGATGACTAACTATAAGCGAGAGGTAATGAAAATAATCAAGATGCCTAACTATAAGCGAGAGGTAATGAAAAGAATCAAGATGCCTAACTAGAAGAGAAACATAAGAAAAAGAATCAAGATGCTCAACTATAAACGAGAGGTAATAAAAAGAATCAAGATGCCCAACTATAAACGAGAGGTAATGAAAAGAATCAAGATGCCTAACTATAAACGAGAGGTAATGAAAATAATCAAGATGCCTAACTATAAGCGAGAGGTAATAAAAATAATCAAGATGACTAACTATAAGCGAGAGGTAATGAAAAGAATCAAGATGACTAACTATAAGCGAGAGGTAATGAAAAGAATCAAGATGCCTAACTATAAGCGAGAGGTAATAAAAATAATCAAGATGACTAACTATAAGCGAGAGGTAATGAAAAGAATCAAGATGACTAACTATAAGCGAGAGGTAATGAAAAGAATCAAGATGACTAACTATAAGCGAGAGGTAATAAAAATAATCAAGATGACTAACTATAAGCGAGAGGTAATGAAAAGAATCAAGATGACTAACTATAAGCGAGAGGTAATGAAAAGAATCAAGATGCCTAACTATAAGCGAGAGGTAATAAAAAGAATCAAGATGCCTAACTATAAGCGAGAGGTATGAAAAGAATCAAGATGACTAACTATAAGCGAGAGGTAATGAAAAGAATCAAGATGACTAACTATAAGCGAGAGGTAATAAAAATAATCAAGATGACTAACTATAAGCGAGAGGTAATGAAAAGAATCAAGATGACTAACTATAAGCGAGAGGTAATGAAAAGAATCAAGATGCCTAACTATAAGCGAGAGGTAATAAAAAGAATCAAGATGCCTAACTAGAAGAGAAACATAAGAAAAAGAATCAAGATGCCTAACTAGAAGAGGAACATAAGAAAAAGAATCAAGATGCCTAACTACACGAGGGAGGTAAGAAAAATAATCAAGATGCCTAACTAGAAGAGGGAGATAAGAAAATTAATCTAAGATGCCTAACTAGAGGAGGGAGATAAGAAAATTAATCTAAGATGCTTAACTAGAAGAGGGAGATACAAAAAGTAATCTAAGATGCTTAACTAGAAGAGGGAGATACAAAAATTAATCTAAGATGCTTAACTAGAAGAGGGAGATACAAAAATTAATCTAAGATGCCTAACTGGAAGAGGGAGATAAGAAAAAGAATCTAAGATGCCTGACTATAAGGGGAAGGTAAGGAAAAAACACCCTGAAAATGCCTAATTAGAAGGGGGACAACTGCTCCTTTTGGCTAAGATCAACGTGTAGTTCTGCGCTCTGTAGAATGTACACTTTGTTATTTTGGAACCAACGAGGTGTTTGAGGCCGCCCTGCACATTGACTGCCAGGGGTAAGGTCCGCATCTCGTTACGGGTGGGCCCAGTTTGCAGTACCACCGGGTCACGGCCTGTTGTTTTCGTTGTCTCAAAAAAAAAAAAAAACTGCTCCTAACTCAGCAGAACTGAGGGAAATTCTTTTGCTCATTTGATTCTATACGTATGTTGGATTAAACAAGATGATCTCCAGAAGGGTTTATGTTACGTATGGCTGATCCTTTCCTTAATCAAGAAGGTACAATAAAAGGTAACTGCAGGCCTTTGAACTTTATCTTTCCTGGTGAGGAAAAAAAAACTGGTCTGACACTCTTCTTGAGTCTGCTTGTTAAGGAAAAGTATGAGGACCAGATCTCATACTTTCTTCCCCCTAAGAACAAGACTAACCCCTTTGCAAGACATAGATGTTCATTTACAACCGAGTTCTGCAATATAAGTCTTCTACCAACCCTCCCACAGATTTTTTCCTCTCCTGCTGTGGCATTTCACAAAAAAGGGGGTTTACAGAATGAACCCCGTGGTACTTACTCTGGAGGTCAGTTCGGCACAGGATGAATTCTTGTCCTGGAGCTGACTTCGGAGTTTTTTGACTTCCTCTTGGGAATGCTGCAGCTGCATGCCGTCCTTGACATTGCCAGCCCGCAGAGAGTTGATCTGTAGAGGGAAGGTTATTTTAGATGTCAATGACGCCATCATATAACGTGGAGAATGAAAAGATCAAATGCACAAGTTTTTAGAACAGTTCCAAGTGCAATGTGAACTTCTCAAAGAAATAAAGATGAAGAAAACAAAATACTCTGGCCATATCAAAAGACATAACAAGATACTGAAGACCATAATAGAAGAAAAGGTGGAAAGAAAAAGAGCAAGAAAAAGGCAAAGATGTTGATGGGAAGATAACACAAGAGAACGGACAGGACACAGCCTGGCTGAGTACACCATCAAGACAAGGGAGCGAGGGAACTGGAGACTCATTACCGCCAACCTTTGATCTGGAGAAGGCACATGATGATGATGATGGTGATGATGATGATGATACTATTATAGAAATTTCAAGTGGCAAAGATTGTGGCAACTGAAAACAATGCTTATTTTCCATGCCCTTTCAATCTGTGACTTTTAGTACTTTATTTCATGGCATCTGCTTAGATCATTCTGTTTCATGCACTTCTCAAGGTTTCTTTATTTCAGGATTCACTTATCTCCATGCAAGCGCAGGGTTATTCATATTTCTATGAAACATTTTATAAATTAGCAACAAGTAAACTACATAACGGATCGTGATTATTCTTATGCAAAGAAAGAGAGAAATTCTTCAAGTTTTTAAAAAATAAATCCCGCAGGCAGAGCTCCCGTGGTTTGCTGCTAGGAGGCAGCAGTAGCAAATATGGTGTTCAGTAAATGTGAGTGGTCATTTTGTGTTTTGGAATATGCAAGAACCTTGTCCATCGTGACTGTGCAGCGATGATTTCGAGCAGAATTCCAGAAGGTAGCACTTGTTTTCAACAGTGTCAAGAAGTGGTGTGCAAAATTGCGGGATAAAGGCGGGGGTTTTGCTGGTAAGCTTCTCTAACACGCTTCACAGTTTCTTCGCTTCGTCCTGAACGTCCCTGCCGAGGAGCTGTGCGTGCAGGCTTTATTAAAAAAAACTTGAAGAGTTTCTCTCTTGGAATAAGAGCAATCGAGTACAGTTACTAAGTAGATATTCCAAAACTAGAGTTTAGGAGAACTAAGATGTACTGTTTTTATATCTTACATCCTTCCTGTGCCGTCGTGTATCACTAGGGCTCACAATGTGTCTCACCATGAGTCTCTATTCTCAGCAAATTTCTCATGTCTCATCAAGGGATTTGATGCCCCAGTGTAAAGTGCTTTGTAGTGGCAGGGTGGCTTGTGTGCCCTTATGATCCCAAGAGCCATGAACTGGGGCAACTAGTGCCATGACAGGTTCAGCCAAGCATGGACAGATGTGGGGGGAGGAGAGGGGCAAGACCAGATTTTACACACTTGACCTCCAGTTTAGGGGGTTGAGTGCGAGGCCAGCAACCTCACCCTGGGACTCGTCTAGAGACGACTCAAGGTGGGGGAAAGCTTACTTGTCATAGAAACTCACAGCAAATCAAAAGACATACTGAGTAAAAATTCTCCATATAAAGTACAGAGGAACTAAGACATACAGTTATTTAATACAGATTCCCAATATGAAGTATTTTAACATAGAGTTACTTACTAGATATCCCCAATATGAAGTATCTTAACATATGGTTACTTAATAAAGATTCCTGATATGAAGTATCCTCTAACACAACCTTTGAATGAATAGGACTAAGATAAACACAGCACAGCTAATAAAGTCAACAGAAATGTAAGTAAGATTTGATGGCATAATACGGAAAAAATACTGCACAGTTTGAAGACTGGGTTGAGAAACAGCTGGAAGGAAGTGATCAGAATCTGAGGGATGCCATCAAGAACACACTAATCGTCTTAAATAAAAAAAATGGACGAAGGTTGGAAATTTCTTTATTTACCTGTGCAGAGTACTTGGCTTCGGTGTCCTGCTGGATCAAGTCGATCTTCTCGTCGTAGGCCGACTGAATCTCGCGAACACACTTGGACAGCTCAGATTTCCAGAAGTCAGCGTAGTCCATGCCCTTGATCTGAATAGGTTCTGGTTTCAGTAGCTCCAGCTAATTTTGGGGGAAATGCATAGATGAGAAAGGAATTCATGTACGTTGCTCTACTTTTGGCTGCCTTCAGAATTTATGTTTACTACTGTTCTTTTTCTTGTGTATGGTCTGAACCAAAAAAAAATGTCTATTGTCATGGTTTTCTAACTATGGCTTCTCAAACTGAACCAGTTACAGTTCTCTTGTCCTTGTTGCTTAGTCAATCTGTTCAGATATTTTTCTGATATCTTCTCTTTATATTTGCTCTGGCCCATGTGGCTATGGAATATATCTTGCCCATGTGGCTAAGGAGTATATCTTGCCCATGTGGCTAAGGAGTATATCTTGCCCATGTGGCTAAGGAGTATATCTTGCCCATGTGGCTAGGGAGTATATCTTGCCCATGTGGCTAGGGAGTATATCTTGCCCATGTGGCTAGGGAGTATATCTTGCCCATGTGGCTAGGGAGTATATCTTGCTCATGTGGCTAGGGAGCACATTTCACCCATGTGGCTAGGGAGTATCTTTCACCCATGTGGCTAGGGAGTATCTTTCACCCATGTGGCTAGGGAGTATCTTTCACTCATGTGGCTAGGGAGCATATTTCACCCATGTGGCTAGGGAGTATCTTTCACCCATGTGGCTAGGGAGCATATTTCACCCATGTGGCTAGGGAGTATCTTTCACCCACGTGGCTAGGGAGTATCTTTCACCCATGTGGCTAGGGAGTATCTTTTACTCATGTGGCTAGGGAGTATCTTTCACCCATGTGGCTAGGGAGCATATTTCACCCATGTGGCTAGGGAGTATCTTTCACCCATGTGGCTAGGGAGTATAGAATATAGCCACTGCTACCTTCCACACATGTCATAAAATGCGATTAAGAGGGTCATGCACAGGGCCGACAACCCTGCTAAGTAAAAAAAAAAAATTTAGCATGCTACAGAAACAGCAAGGGCAGTAATCAAAACTCATTGCGGGATGGAGCTCCAAAGAGTGAAGGTCATATGACCGTTGGTGATGAAAGTCAAAAGGAAGCCAGTAACATGATAGTGGATGCTCTGACTGCAAAACCTGGAACCAGCAAAAATAAAAACGCTGGAAAATGATTGATGTGTGCTCTGAAGAGACCCCAGCAAAACTGCTTTTTTTTTTTAAAGACAAAATCTCGCCAGAAATAATATAAGAAAAAAATGTCCTTTGAACATTTAATTCCCACACATGTTTGTAAAGTGTTTAATTTTACATTACAAAGAGTAGAAAGTACCGAATGTTGTAATGAGAAAAGTGGTATTTCAGAAAATATTTCATGCAAGGTGACATTTGTACTGGTTTCAGAAAATCCTAATGCGATCACTGCTCAACTCCAGTCATATAGAAAAGTGTTATTTATTTTTTTATTTTTTGCAGTGGGGCTAAAAAATTTGGCAAACCCCATAGGTGGCCGTGCAAAATTCATTTGAGAAACCCTGACTACTAAGTTTATATTAGTACTGGGCAGAAGACTGAAATCCTGTAACTCTGGAGACAAGAATCATGGACACCACTGCTTAACACCCTTTCAACTCAGTCATTTTCCTTAATCATTCATGTGCCTAGGTTGCTATGGCCAAGGTTTCTCACCTGATCAAGAAGGTCCCTGTAGAACTCTGCCTCTTCAGCCTTGGTCTGGGCCAGGCAGTCCGCTTCGATGTGGGCAGCTGTTTCAGCATCCAGGTCCTGACATAGGGAGTTTAGGTAAAGAATTAAGACGAGAAATTACATAAAGTAGCTCAGTGGCACCTGAAAAATCACAAATCCTTCCACAACGACCTCTGTTAATATTACTGATATTGTTGCTACCTGTTATAGTGTAGTATGTTACCTTAGCTATCATCATCATGTATCATCACCTTCCTACCTTTATCAGATCAGATTTCATCATGATCATAATCTTAATCAGAGACTGGCACCAATGCACTCAGAGTTCTCCGCCCCTTGTTTCAACATCTGCTGAAGTGTACACCTGCTGATGGTAGCATGCTGGTTGTGGATGACGAATGCTACACCACTTACTTTGGAATGATGACCACTCCTCTCTCCTCTCCCAGCTCGACCCCCCTCTTGATGTGTATGTTGTCCCCCACCCCAGTCTCATCCTCTTTGCAGAGCCTGTCTAATGTAGCTATTTGTTTACTCTTAGGTTACTCTGTATTGATGCCTTACCTGCCAGACTTTGCCTTTTTTTAGTTGTCTCTGACTCCGGCATGTCCGGACAGTAGATCCATGTCAGGTTCAACGCCTGTGATCTTCCCAGCAGCAATGACCATAAATGACAATATCTGATCATGTGAAGTGTCTTATTTGTAGGCCTCAACTTCATGTGTGACATCCCATTTTCTCTTCACTTACTGACAGTAGCATGTGCTGTGGAGTCTGGTGCACCTTTGCCCTGCATTCAGATATTTACAAACTTTGGGGACTGATATCTCCAAAACAACACTTTTTTTCCTTCCCCGTTATGATTTCCATTAGTTTTACGTGTTCTGAAACTTCTTTAAGAACTTCATTTGAACCATTTGTTTTTCAGCCTATGCAAGACTGCAACATTACCATTTTGATCATCCATATCCACGGCTGGATCAGATAAAGCTTGTTAGCAGTGGCCTCAAACCCACATCCAGGGCAGACAAAAACCGCGTGAATTCACCCGGGGTACCGACAAAACGATACCCCTACACTTGTGACAGGACTGCCCTTCATCTGAAGAACCAAGACAGCACTTTTTTGGCTGTCACCTGTACCAGTCCATGACAAGCTGTATGGTGATCTTAACAGCCTAAGACATCTGGCGGCATTCTTCAAAGATACTCGAGTTGACGCTTGAAAGTGTTCGAAGAAGAAGAAGCCCACATTCTTCCAGGCAAGAAGACGGATTAAAATCAAATGACATCCAGGTTCCTCCAGTCTTCATTTGAATTAAAGTCACTATCAGCATCATAGCAAAGTCATTGTAGTCACTTTTATACAATCATCCGCTTCACTAGGTGATATACAGAAGCTTCTTTCTTTTACTTTGGGCCAATGGAGATTAGACCATGAAAGCTGGAGAGAATTCATTACTGCCCTTGCAAGATGCCACAGGGCATAATGCCGAGCAAGGACGTGGATGGACGGAATGGGGGAAAGCGTCCTTGAAACAAAACCAGTATCTCTTTGACATTTTGTCAGGTATTCCATTCCTCAAGAGTAGAATACCTGAGATTTGATTCAGAAGTCTCTCTTCATGATTGATGGTCCAGGACACATTTCCGTTCTGGATGGCTGATAGTATTGTTTATCATATATGTTCACATCTTTGAACCATATTTGTGCTCAGACCTTTTCTACATGTCCATAAACAATGTCTTCATCACATTCATCATTAACAATGTCATCATCACATTCATCATTAACAATATCTTCATCACATTCATCATTAACAATATCTTCATCACATTCATCATTAGCAGTATCTTCCACCACATACATCATTACCAGAATCACCAAAAATGTCATCACCGCCACACCAACTACCACCAGTATCATCACACATGTGATCAATGGTGATATCTTTACACAAAATCATGTCTACAGAAATGCAGACCAAAAAAAAAAAACCTTGCACAGTGGTCAGCCATATGGAAAAGATACACCAGAGAGATAGTGCCCATTCCAAGGCCAGATTTTGGACCTACAAGGTTATCATGCTGCACTTCTTTACAATATCCACTACTCATGCTTCCTCAAGGAAATAGAAAACGAGGAAGACCTAGACTTACTTAGAGAAGAAAAACTATGACAGTGCTCAGAGACAAGGGATACACACGGAAGGAAACAGAGAATAATTCCAAGAACAGGGATGACTGGAGAGCCTTTATCAGTGGTCTATGCTCTCAAGGGAGTGAAAGGCGATGATGATGATGACGACGATGATGCTTCTTTATGTCTTGTAAAGCAATAATCATGGCTTAAATAGTGACTGGGGAGGCGAAGACCCAGGCCAACGTAGCAGTCAGCAACATACAGCTGATCGCTTGCATCAGGGTTGGTGAGCCGCAGTTTGACAAAGACCCTGACCCATCTCACTATTAGCCCCCCCCCCCCCCCTTCCCAGTAATAGCCTCAACCTGGAACTATTAGCAAACATACTCTTAGATGGATGCGGCTGAGCATATATGGGGTTGTCCTGAATGCAGTGAAGCTGGAGTCTGAATTTTGAACTTTTGAACTTTTCCTAATGGTGATCACCATGGTACCCATAGCAGTGGAGTCTTCTAAAGAAGCTGCACCTCCCTAATTTTTAGCTACACTCCAGGTTTGCAAAAACAGGCAACATGACCCACTTTCCACTCAACACGATGCTGTGCCTCAACAACTTCACCACTGACTGCACAGAACATCTTGTCTGCTCGCCAGAGAACAGGAACGCAAACACTGTCCGCACTTACCGCACGGAGACGCCTGGTTGTCTCCTGAACTTTATCCAGGAGTTCTCTTATCTTGGCATTCTCATCCTCTAGGGAGCCAACCCTCAGCCTCAGCGTGTGGATCTCGCCCTCGTACTCGCCAATCTGGTTTCCCAGGGATTCGATCTTCTTGCGGTAGTCCTTGGCTTGGTTCTCGTAGGTAACAATGCTGCGGAAATGGAAAACATCGGAAAATGAAATATTTAAAGAAAAAAAACATAGATAATGCTAAATTATATCTGACTGCTTGTGATTTTCATCATAATCAGATGTCTTGCTGATTCGCACGGAGTTTAAACCTTTGATTCACATTAACAATGCCTGTAGCTCATATTGGTCTTTATTAACTATGTTCATGTCTGTCTGGGCTGAAAAAAGTGACGGGGATCCCGTGAGTTTTAAGTTTTAAAAACATCATCAGAAGTTCATGACTTGCGAACACTGCAAAGAAATATAACATGACAACATTCTAGGACCCCTCACGGTTGCCTTAATCTGAACCCTTTCACACTGAAGCTAGATTCATGTTTATGTACATGCAAGAGAATGGGAGTGATCGAACTGATATGGATGAAGCTTCTTGGGCTGATAGCGGAGAGCTCTTCTCCAACTGCCACCGCACTCCATTCGCTACAGCTTTAAAAAGCAGATACTTGGTACACTGTGTTGAAGAAAAATTGCCTACGAAAATGGAGAACGTCTGGCTGCACGGCAAAGCAAACTGGATTACATTTAAAAAAGAAAACAACACACATAGAAATCAAAATACATTTTCTGATGGACAAGATATCACAGACTACACAGCTCCATTATTATGGGACTTTCCCAGTGTCGCAGCCAGCAAAAAAAAAAAAAAATGATGTAATTTTGGCCTGTTATTCCCCCTTCCCTTTATTCCCCCCCCCCCCCCCCCCCCCGGGCCCTCATTTTGAAACAAATTGAGCAACCAACCATTCCTCCCCACCATTCCAAAATAATGAATAAAAGATGAGCCTTCTACAAGCGATACAGTACAGGAAATCTAGTCTGTTATCTGGGATAGGAAAATGCCATGATGACAGGCAATTTGACATCATTATATAAATTACAGAGGTCAGGAGACAGGATGCTAAATTTGTACATTTGAAAGCTTTAAGAATAATGCTTTATAAAACATGGTTTGGCATAAGTTGTGTGCATGCATTTGTTTCAACTTTAGTTATTTATTCTACGTTACTTTCAGTTATTTATTCTATGTTACTTTCAAATATTTTATTCGATGTTACTTTCAAAACATTATTTTATCTGTTTTCGTTCTTACAACCTCAAGAGCGATTTCTTTTTTTTTTTTTTTTTTTTGTATGTTTATTTTATTAAACCAAAATTTAAAAATAGACAGACAGACAGACAGACATGCGATGTCAGTCTTCCTAATTATCCACACTTTCGTCTAAATCCGGGTGCGCTCCATTTCAACGTCATCCAACGATTTATCACGCAGCTGGCCTTAGATGCCACGCAGATAGAAGGACAGGCAGGTGGACCTGATGGGCAGGCAGACAGCGCCGTGCAAAAAACCTGACATTACCCACCAGCATTCAGAGCCCTCTGGCCTTCTATTTCCGATTTTAGCGCCCGCCTCAGTTTTCTTTTTCTTTTCACTAGCGCGAGAAACATCTATTTCAATTTTTGATTGAGGTCATCCTGATCTTGATTTCCTCTAGCAACTCTTCTCTCTAGAATGAGTATTTTGATTACTCACAGACTCAAAAGCCGGGGGTATTGAAAATAGTGTAACAACAGGAAAAACAGAGGGAAGAAGAGGCGGGGGGAAGACTGAGAGGAATGATGCTGGACAGTCTGAGGAGATGGTGTGAGAGGAGATCACCTACTGCACGAAGGATTGGGTACTCTGGAGAAGCATAATAGATGATGATGATGATGATGATGATGATGATAATGACGCATCCCTTGCAGCTCTGCTAGATTTTCAGACTTATGAACCTTGTATTTCTCTATGGATCTTGTCTTTCTCTATGGACCTTAGATCTTTCTCTATTAACCTTAGGTTTTTCTCTATGGACCTTGTCTTTCTCTATGGACCTTGTCTTTCTCTATGGACCTTGTCTTTCTCTGTGGACCTTGTTTTTCTCCAACAACCTTGTCTTTCTCTATGGACCATGTCTTTCTCCATGGACCTTGTCTTTCTCCATGGACCTTGTTTTTCTCCATGGACCTTGTCTTTCTCTATGAATCTTGTCTTTCTCCAAGAACCTTGTCTTTCTCTATTAACCTTAGGTTCTTCTCTATGAACCTTGTCTTTCTCCAAGAACCTTGTCTTTCTCTATTAACCTTAGGTTTTTCTCTATAGACCTTGTTTTTCTCTATGGACCTTGTCTTTCTCTATGGACCTTGTCTTTCTCTATTAACCTTAGGTTTTTCTCTATGGACCTTGTCTTTCTCTATGGATCTTGTCTTTCTCCAAGAACCTTGTCTTTCTCTATGGGCCTTGTCTTTCTCCAAGAACCTTGTCTTTCTCTATGGGCCTTGTTTTTCTCTATGGACCTTTTTTTCTCTATGGACCTTGTCTTTCTCTATGGACCTTGTCTTTCTCTATGGACCTTGTTTTTCTCTATGGACCTTGTCTTTCTCTATGGACCTTGTCTTTCTCTATGGACCTTGTCTTTCTCTATGGACCTTGTTTTTCTCTATGGACCTTGTTTTTCTCTATGGACCTTGTCTTTCTCTGTGGACCTTGTTTTTCTCTATGGACCTTGTCTTTCTATGTGGACCTTGTCTTTCTCTATGGCCCTTAGGTCTTTCTCTACCACTGATGAGTAGAGCCGGGAGTGGGGGAGGGGGGAAGGGTGGGAGTGAGAAATGCAACAAAGGGCCAGGCAACTTCTCCACACTCTTTGGTCACACGAAGCAGAAATGTGCAATCATGGCTTCCCAGAGAAATTTCGTTGTCGCTAACCCCCCCCCCCCCAAACGGCCTTCATGCCCCCACCCCATTTGCGTTATTTATAGGCCCATCCTTAAATACACGGAAAAACCTAGGAGGAAGACACTGAAAATCCTAGGAGCCCTGGAGGAAGACACTGAAAATCCTAGGAGCCCTGGAGGAAGACACTGAAAATCCTAGGAGCCCTGGAGGAAGACACGGAAAAACCTACAAGCCCTGGAGAAACTCACCAGCTGGGACCCCCATCCCCCCTCTCCGGCAGAGCCTTTATGTATTTAACATCTGCCTGCAACGACACCATCTTCTAAGACAGAAAAAGCCATCCCATAAAACTTATCCCAGTTATATTTTAACTTTAACACATTAGAAAGGGGCGTTCTTAGAAGGCTTGTCTGAAGTCAGGCGTGATGAAGAAAGCAGAAGGGAGTGGCAAGTGTGATAACTCGTGGACAGAACACATTGAAAACGTTGTGGGTAAATAGTGCGATGGATTGCAAATACCAAAATATGTAATCTAAAAACTCGCTGAATAAATTTTTAAAAAAAGGTTTTCAACTGAAGCCAAAAGCTACACTCTTATAAGTGCTTTTTTTAATGTGGAGGATTCTAGAACAGAAGAAAGCAACAGAAAAATATTTTCATTCCCTAGAATGGAATATCGATTTGAGTACCGCATGCCGGCAGTTCTTCTTCCCTACAGTGAGACATCCCGAATCTACGCCATCATTCAAGCTAACAGGAGGTCATTTCAGTGGCTGGTGAGGTAATTGAAGGGGATAGTTCACAGGCAGGCCAGAGATTGCGCAAGTTCAAGAAAAAAGGTTTGCTGAAACGAACTAAGGTGAAGGTCGTTTGGGATATAAGAGAGGAGGAGGAGGGGGGTGTTGGAAGAGAGAGAGAGATAGAGAGGAGAGAGAGAGAGGGGGGGGGGATGTTAGATATACTGGCGTAAAATGAGAAAGAAGTACAGTTGGACGTGTTGCATGCAAAGGAAGGCCTCGTCCAGCAGCTCGTGGCATGAAGCAATGGATTTCTCGAAAAAAAAAAACCCAGTATAACGTGGAAGAAGATAATCAGAACCGTAAACTAATCAACTCTTCGCGAACGAGAAGACGTGGCGAGACACGAACGTATAAAACCTTTCTAAACGGCCAGATGAAAGACAGTTAGCTAGTGGTCAATACTTGCACCATACAAATGTTTCGTTTCTTCGGTCCTGCTCCAACTTTTACTAACCTTTATGTTTCATCCTTTCTTTTCTTTTGTTCTATTTTAACAACGTTATTCGTTTTAAAAAATAAGAAAAAAATAATTACGCACATAATAATTCGTATTTGCTTCGGTTCATTCTTTTCAATTAAAAAAATGTCGCCTAACTCTTTCATTCCAACAAAACACTGATTATGATAGTAGATCTTGTATACCAATGTATACCAATGCAAAACTAGGAGCGATATTTAGGCAAAGCCAAGTAAAATGAAGAATAGCACATTTCTAATCCAACCCATATTTTTAAATTATAGAATTAACTCCTTTCCAGTTTCTTTCTATCGAAATTCCTCATCTAAATTTATTTTGGCAGAACGTGAAAATGAATCCAGGATTGCAAGAGTTAAGCAATGAGATTATTACGAAAAATAAAGCAAAAGATATCGCCGCTAAACGGAAATAAAACAGACAATAAATAAATAAATGGATTCACAGCTTAAACGTTCTTCTGTGTGCTAGAAGGCAAATAAGAATATACAAGAGTTAATAAAATAGAAATATTGATCGTTACAACATAATTTCCAGATAGCGATCTCATTCACCTTCGCTGCACTCTCCACGCCATGGAACGTAGTGAAGATGAAAACGCTCCAGACTAAAAACATGTGGTGTAACTCTTTTTGTATATACTGCACTTGTATGTGTAGCCTATGTAACTCTATATACTGCACTTGTATGTGTAACCTATGTAACTCTATATACTGCACTTGTATGTGTAACCTATGTAACTCTATATACTGCACTTGTATGTGTAACCTATGTAACTCTATATACTGCACTTGTATGTGTAACCTATGTAACTCTATATACTGCACTTGTATGTGTAATGTGCGTAACTCTGTTTGTATACACTGTACTTGTATGCGTAACGTGTGTATCTCTGTTTGTATATACTGTACTAGTATGTGTAAAGTCTGTAGCTCTATATACTGTACGTGTATGTGTAACATGTGTAACTCTATATACTGTAACGTGTGTACCTCTTTTTGTGGAAGACACGGAAAAACCTACAAGCCCTGGAGAAACTCACCAGCTGGGACCCCCATCCCCCCTCTCCGGCAGAGCCTTTATGTATTTAACATCTGCCTGCAACGACACCATCTTCTAAGACAGAAAAAGCCATCCCATAAAACTTATCCCAGTTATATTTTAACTTTAACACATTAGAAAGGGGCGTTCTTAGAAGGCTTGTCTGAAGTCAGGCGTGATGAAGAAAGCAGAAGGGAGTGGCAAGTGTGATAACTCGTGGACAGAACACATTGAAAACGTTGTGGGTAAATAGTGCGATGGATTGCAAATACCAAAATATGTAATCTAAAAACTCGCTGAATAAATTTTTAAAAAAAGGTTTTCAACTGAAGCCAAAAGCTACACTCTTATAAGTGCTTTTTTTAATGTGGAGGATTCTAGAACAGAAGAAAGCAACAGAAAAATATTTTCATTCCCTAGAATGGAATATCGATTTGAGTACCGCATGCCGGCAGTTCTTCTTCCCTACAGTGAGACATCCCGAATCTACGCCATCATTCAAGCTAACAGGAGGTCATTTCAGTGGCTGGTGAGGTAATTGAAGGGGATAGTTCACAGGCAGGCCAGAGATTGCGCAAGTTCAAGAAAAAAGGTTTGCTGAAACGAACTAAGGTGAAGGTCGTTTGGGATATAAGAGAGGAGGAGGAGGGGGGTGTTGGAAGAGAGAGAGAGATAGAGAGGAGAGAGAGAGAGGGGGGGGGGATGTTAGATATACTGGCGTAAAATGAGAAAGAAGTACAGTTGGACGTGTTGCATGCAAAGGAAGGCCTCGTCCAGCAGCTCGTGGCATGAAGCAATGGATTTCTCGAAAAAAAAAAACCCAGTATAACGTGGAAGAAGATAATCAGAACCGTAAACTAATCAACTCTTCGCGAACGAGAAGACGTGGCGAGACACGAACGTATAAAACCTTTCTAAACGGCCAGATGAAAGACAGTTAGCTAGTGGTCAATACTTGCACCATACAAATGTTTCGTTTCTTCGGTCCTGCTCCAACTTTTACTAACCTTTATGTTTCATCCTTTCTT
Organism: Achatina immaculata; assembly: GCA_009760885.1. NCBI lineage: Eukaryota > Metazoa > Mollusca > Gastropoda > Stylommatophora > Achatinidae > Lissachatina > Lissachatina immaculata. The sequence goes on from CM019701.1 coordinate 29,575,218, forward strand.
TTCTTTTGTTCTATTTTAACAACGTTATTCGTTTTAAAAAATAAGAAAAAAATAATTACGCACATAATAATTCGTATTTGCTTCGGTTCATTCTTTTCAATTAAAAAAATGTCGCCTAACTCTTTCATTCCAACAAAACACTGATTATGATAGTAGATCTTGTATACCAATGTATACCAATGCAAAACTAGGAGCGATATTTAGGCAAAGCCAAGTAAAATGAAGAATAGCACATTTCTAATCCAACCCATATTTTTAAATTATAGAATTAACTCCTTTCCAGTTTCTTTCTATCGAAATTCCTCATCTAAATTTATTTTGGCAGAACGTGAAAATGAATCCAGGATTGCAAGAGTTAAGCAATGAGATTATTACGAAAAATAAAGCAAAAGATATCGCCGCTAAACGGAAATAAAACAGACAATAAATAAATAAATGGATTCACAGCTTAAACGTTCTTCTGTGTGCTAGAAGGCAAATAAGAATATACAAGAGTTAATAAAATAGAAATATTGATCGTTACAACATAATTTCCAGATAGCGATCTCATTCACCTTCGCTGCACTCTCCACGCCATGGAACGTAGTGAAGATGAAAACGCTCCAGACTAAAAACATGTGGTGTAACTCTTTTTGTATATACTGCACTTGTATGTGTAGCCTATGTAACTCTATATACTGCACTTGTATGTGTAACCTATGTAACTCTATATACTGCACTTGTATGTGTAACCTATGTAACTCTATATACTGCACTTGTATGTGTAACCTATGTAACTCTATATACTGCACTTGTATGTGTAACCTATGTAACTCTATATACTGCACTTGTATGTGTAATGTGCGTAACTCTGTTTGTATACACTGTACTTGTATGCGTAACGTGTGTATCTCTGTTTGTATATACTGTACTAGTATGTGTAAAGTCTGTAGCTCTATATACTGTACGTGTATGTGTAACATGTGTAACTCTATATACTGTAACGTGTGTACCTCTTTTTGTATATACTGTACTTCTATGTGTAACGTGTGTAATTCTGGCAGTATATACTGTATTTGTATGTGTAACGAGTGTAATTCTGTCTGTACATACTGTACTTGTATGTGTGTGTAATTTTGTCAGTATATACCGTAGGAGCCCTGGAGGAAGACACGGAAAAACCTACAAGCCCTGTATGTGTAACGTGTTCTACACAGCAAGCGAAAATTTGTCACAGACAGCAGCGACCAGGAGTCAACAAATTAATGCGTCCCACAACTCTACAAATGATAGCTGTAAACAGGGTCGTGCTTACAAGTTTAAAAAATGCTTATATATTCCATTCCCCCAGTCATCATTGTCTCGTTCTGAAAAGTGAAAATTAACAAACAGATGGTTAAGAAATTGGAAGCAACCAAGGAAGTGGTTTTGGAGAAAGATGCAGTAAATACACTGGACAGCTGGAAAGACAAAGGAAGAGGTCCCCAAGAAAGTTTCAGAACAACGAAAACTAGTTAAAATTGTAAGAATAAAGACAGAGTTTGTTGGATATATCGTGACAAGACAGAAGTTAGAAAACTTGGTAATGACTTGAAAATTCAAGGGAATGTGGACGGTGCACGCTTAGGTCGAGGGGTGTACGATCTTTGCCGGAGCGTCATTGTCCACGTGATTGGTAGTTGTTTGGAAGGATATATAAAGATATGGAAACATTGGCTGACACATTCAGTCAGATAGAGACAATGGCCAGGCAATGTCTTGTGTAGCTGTGCCTATGGATGTATTGTGGTGATATTCTGCCCATGGCCGCCTCATGTGGTGTAGATTATGTAGCTGCACAGTTTTCTGGATGTAGGTTTCTGTGTTTATGTATCGATATGGAAATTGTGAATAATTTCAATGTAATTTATCAGTAATATATAAAATATAAATAGATATAAATAGATTCTGGGCAACATGTTTGATTCGTTATTATGATTTCACGTAGATTGATTCTGTGCTGCGGGGTTGTATAGAGGTGTGTCACGGCAGGGGTAGCTGCGTGGAACAAATGCCATTGCACATTAAATCTATAGTGTAGGCTACGTGTGGGGCCAAGAGAGCCCTGGACCACATGTCCGTCAGGTTTAAATAATGTAACATGAGAAGCGTATTGGAAGGATACATAATGGGAAAAAGAAAAAGAGGAAGACCGAAACAAAGATGGCTGCAAGACATCGTTGACGATCTGGAAATGGATGCAGCAGCAGCAGGCCATCTTGCTCACAACCGAGAGACCTACAGGAGTGCTGTTTGGGAGGCAAAGTTCAGCAAGGGACATGCAAATGAATGAATGAATGAATGAACATGAGAAGTCAATTATCATATGACAGCACGCTTAATGACACCTGCCTTGATGCCATGCTGATGTCAATGTCAGTTGTCTGTGTTGTTGTGGCCGTATAGCGAGATTAAAATGATGTGTCCTCAATTTCAGACTTGGTGGTTTGTCTTGCATGTTAAAATATCGTGCATTGATTAAATGCTCAGGATTTATGCATAATTAGTATACAAGATATCAAGGAGGGGAATTCTGTCTGTACATACTGTACTTGTATGTGTGTGTAATTTTGTCAGTATATACCGTAGGAGCCCTGGAGGAAGACACGGAAAAACCTACAAGCCCTGTATGTGTAACGTGTTCTACACAGCAAGCGAAAATTTGTCACAGACAGCAGCGACCAGGAGTCAACAAATTAATGCGTCCCACAACTCTACAAATGATAGCTGTAAACAGGGTCGTGCTTACAAGTTTAAAAAATGCTTATATATTCCATTCCCCCAGTCATCATTGTCTCGTTCTGAAAAGTGAAAATTAACAAACAGATGGTTAAGAAATTGGAAGCAACCAAGGAAGTGGTTTTGGAGAAAGATGCAGTAAATACACTGGACAGCTGGAAAGACAAAGGAAGAGGTCCCCAAGAAAGTTTCAGAACAACGAAAACTAGTTAAAATTGTAAGAATAAAGACAGAGTTTGTTGGATATATCGTGACAAGACAGAAGTTAGAAAACTTGGTAATGACTTGAAAATTCAAGGGAATGTGGACGGTGCACGCTTAGGTCGAGGGGTGTACGATCTTTGCCGGAGCGTCATTGTCCACGTGATTGGTAGTTGTTTGGAAGGATATATATAAAGATATGGAAACATTGGCTGACACATTCAGTCAGATAGAGACAATGGCCAGGCAATGTCTTGTGTAGCTGTGCCTATGGATGTATTGTGGTGATATTCTGCCCATGGCCGCCTCATGTGGTGTAGATTATGTAGCTGCACAGTTTTCTGGATGTAGGTTTCTGTGTTTATGTATCGATATGGAAATTGTGAATAATTTCAATGTAATTTATCAGTAAATATATAAAATATAAATAGATATAAATAGATTCTGGGCAACATGTTTGATTCGTTATTATGATTTCACGTAGATTGATTCTGTGCTGCGGGGTTGTATAGAGGTGTGTCACGGCAGGGGTAGCTGCGTGGAACAAATGCCATTGCACATTAAATCTATAGTGTAGGCTACGTGTGGGGCCAAGAGAGCCCTGGACCACATGTCCGTCAGGTTTAAATAATGTAACATGAGAAGCGTATTGGAAGGATACATAATGGGAAAAAGAAAAAGAGGAAGACCGAAACAAAGATGGCTGCAAGACATCGTTGACGATCTGGAAATGGATGCAGCAGCAGCAGGCCATCTTGCTCACAACCGAGAGACCTACAGGAGTGCTGTTTGGGAGGCAAAGTTCAGCAAGGGACATGCAAATGAATGAATGAATGAATGAACATGAGAAGTCAATTATCATATGACAGCACGCTTAATGACACCTGCCTTGATGCCATGCTGATGTCAATGTCAGTTGTCTGTGTTGTTGTGGCCGTATAGCGAGATTAAAATGATGTGTCCTCAATTTCAGACTTGGTGGTTTGTCTTGCATGTTAAAATATCGTGCATTGATTAAATGCTCAGGATTTATGCATAATTAGTATACAAGATATCAAGGAGGGGAGAACCTGGGTTGGCGTTCATGATGAGGGAGCTAGATAGGCCTCGAGTAGGCAGTATATTGCCAAGGGACTGTTGGTCCGTAACATCTGGATAAAATATCCCCCCCCCCCCGCCCCAACTAGTTACAAAACATAAACTGCACCAGTTAAGGTTTACATGAAAACGAAGACAAGGGAGTGTAAGAAAAAAGTTTATTTATGAACGACCCATAACTGACATGCTAGCTTCATGGTTGACGAACCTCAGCTGACATGCTAGCTTCAGGGTTGAAGAACCTCAGCTGACATGCTAGCTTCAGGGTTGAAGAACCTCAGCTGACATGCTAGCTTCAGGGTTGAAGAACCTCAGCTGACATGCTAGCTTCATGGTTGACGAACCTCAGCTGACATGCTAGCTTCATGGTTGACGAACCTCAGCTGACATGCTAGCTTCATGGTTGAAGAACCTCAGCTGACATGCTAGCTTCAGGGTTGAAGAACCTCAGCTGACATGCTAGCTTCAGGGTTGAAGAACCTCAGCTGACATGCTAGCTTCAGGGTTGAAGAACCTTAGTTGACATGCTAGCTTCAGGGTTGAAGAACCTTAGTTGACATGCTAGCTTCAGGGTTGAAGAACCTTAGTTGACATGCTAGCTTCAGGGTTGAAGAACCTCAGCTGACATGCTAGCTTCAGGGTTGAAGAACCTCAGCTGACATGCTAGCTTCAGGGTTGAAGAACCTCAGCTGACATGCTAGCTTCAGGGTTGAAGAACCTCAGCTGACATGCTAGCTTCAGGGTTGACGAACCTCAGCTGACATGCTAGCTTCAGGGTTGACGAACCTCAGCTGACATGCTAGCTTCAGGGTTGACGAACCTCAGCTGACATGCTAGCTTCAGGGTTGACGAACCTCAGCTGACATGCTAGCTTCAGGGTTGAAGAACCTCAGCTGACATGCTAGCTTCAGGGTTGAAGAACCTCAGCTGACATGCTAGCTTCAGGGTTGAAGAACCTCAGCTGACATGCTAGCTTCAGGGTTGACGAACCTCAGCTGACATGCTAGCTTCAGGGTTGACGAACCTCAGCTGACATGCTAGCTTCAGGGTTGACGAACCTCAGCTGACATGCTAGCTTCAGGGTTGAAGAACCTCAGCTGACATGCTAGCTTCAGGGTTGAAGAACCTCAGCTGACATGCTAGCTTCAGGGTTGAAGAACCTCAGCTGACATGCTAGCTTCAGGGTTGAAGAACCTCAGCTGACATGCTAGCTTCAGGGTTGAAGAACCTCAGCTGACATGCTAGCTTCAGGGTTGACGAACCTCAGCTGACATGCTAGCTTCAGGGTTGACGAACCTCAGCTGACATGCTAGCTTCAGGGTTGAAGAACCTCAGCTGACATGCTAGCTTCAGGGTTGAAGAACCTCAGCTGACATGCTAGCTTCAGGGTTGAAGAACCTCAGCTGACATGCTAGCTTCAGGGTTGAAGAACCTTAGTTGACATGCTAGCTTCAGGGTTGAAGAACCTTAGTTGACATGCTAGCTTCAGGGTTGAAGAACCTTAGTTGACATGCTAGCTTCAGGGTTGAAGAACCTTAGTTGACATGCTAGCTTCAGGGTTGAAGAACCTCAGCTGACATGCTAGCTTCAGGGTTGAAGAACCTCAGCTGACATGCTAGCTTCAGGGTTGAAGAACCTCAGCTGACATGCTAGCTTCAGGGTTGAAGAACCTCAGCTGACATGCTAGCTTCAGGGTTGAAGAACCTCAGCTGACATGCTAGCTTCAGGGTTGAAGAACCTTAGTTGACATGCTAGCTTCAGGGTTGAAGAACCTCAGCTGACATGCTAGCTTCAGGGTTGAAGAACCTTAGTTGACATGCTAGCTTCAGGGTTGAAGAACCTTAGTTGACATGCTAGCTTCAGGGTTGAAGAACCTCAGCTGACATGCTAGCTTCAGGGTTGAAGAACCTCAGCTGACATGCTAGCTTCAGGGTTGAAGAACCTCAGCTGACATGCTAGCTTCAGGGTTGAAGAACCGCAGCTGACATGCTAGCTTCAGGGTTGAAGAACCTCAGCTGACATGCTAGCTTCAGGGTTGACGAACCTCAGCTGACATGCTAGCTTCAGGGTTGAAGAACCTCAGCTGACATGCTAGCTTCAGGGTTGACGAACCTCAGCTGACATGCTAGCTTCAGGGTTGACGAACCTCAGCTGACATGCTAGCTTCAGGGTTGGAGAACCGCAGCTGACATGCTAGCTTCAGGGTTGAAGAACCTCAGCTGACATGCTAGCTTCAGGGTTGACGAACCTCAGCTGACATGCTAGCTTCAGGGTTGAAGAACCTCAGCTGACATGCTAGCTTCAGGGTTGAAGAACCTCAGCTGACATGCTAGCTTCAGGGTTGACGAACCTCAGCTGACATGCTAGCTTCATGGTTGATGAACCTCAGCTGACATGCTAGCTTCAGGGTTGACGAACCTCAGCTGATATGCTAGCTTCATGGTTGACGAACCTTAGTTGAGCAAAACGCTGTTCTACCTTTCCGTTGGTACCCCCATGTAACAGGCCTAGCCTTGTTTGCTAACGGAACAGGGATCGCCACAGTTCTCATGGCGGTGGAGTCTGTTAAAGAAGCATTGAAAATCCCCCTCCTTTTTTTAAACTCCAGTCTGGAGAGGAACAGACAGGGCATGCATCTTTCCCGTCGCAACATATGCCAGTGAGACCTGGACACTTAACAAAACAGCTGAGAAACACATAAATGCCTTTGAATGTAAATGCTACAGAAGAGTTCTTTAAATATCATGGACACAAAAAAAGAGCAAATATATCTATACTACAAGAACTTAAGAAGGTTTGCTAGTAAAGAGGTTTAAACAGAGAAAACTTAAATATTTTGGATATATTAAACATTATGAGAATTTAGAGAAGACTATCTTGGAAGGATACATAATGGGAAAAAGAAAGAGGGGAAGACCGAAACGAAGATGGCTGCAAGACATCGTTGATGATCTGCAAATGGATGCATCAGCAGCAGGCCATCTTGCTTACAACCGAGATGCCTTCAGGAAAGCTGTTAGGGGGGCAAAGTTCCGCAAGGGACATGCAAATGATTGACTAACAGGGATTGAAAAAAAAAATGCAATTATAGCCCACTCCCAATCTTTCCTTACCGCAGAGGATGCAAGGAACAGAAGCCCTCAGTTTCAGTGATATTAAAAGAGGAGGAGGAGAAGAGAAGAGGACTTTCATTCACTGACAATCCAGTGTCTCTCCCCCCCCCCCCTTTTGCAGTTAGACAGTTTGCGTTTTTGGAAGGTCGGCTACCCCACAATTAGTATATTATCTTTAGGAGTGGGTATTTGCCATCATTCAGTGTGGGTAACTGTCATCTTTCATTGTGGGTAACTGTCATCTTTCATTGTGGGTAACTGTCATCTTTCATTATGGGTAACTGTCATCTTTCATTGTGGGTAACTGTCATCTTTTAGAGTGGGTAACTGTCATGTTTAAGTGTGGGTAACAGTTATGTTTAAGTGTGGGTGACTGTCATCTTTTAGTGCGGACGACTGTCATCTTTCATTGTGGGTAACTGTCATCTTTTAGAGTGGGTAACTGTTATCTTTCAGTGTGGGTAAGTAAATGTCATTTTTCATTGTGGGTAACTGTCATCTTTCATTGTGGGTAACTGTCCTCTTTTATTTGCAGCTTGACCCGATAAAGTTAGTATTAAATGGCAAATAACACACAACAACGCACTTGCGCCCATGATAACAAGTTTCTGTCCAGACCCGTAGACAGACAGACAGACAGACGTGCAAGTAGGAGCTCGGCCAGCCAGACAAAATCAATATCCCGTAACATCATTTGATGGTTGTCAGTCCCTTGGGATATTGAGAAAATGCGAAACTCTCTTGAGATGCCGAGAAAAATGGAATGTCTTTTACCGTGAACTGAGGACAGCTTTGGAGGTGTGATTAAATTTGTGTTCGCAGGCGAGAGAAGATCGTGTCCCAGGTCATCGTCTGAGTATTCTTTTACTCAGTCATCTAAATTTTGTGTCAAATCCTTGGTGATCTTTTTCTTCGTATGCATTTACTGTCTTACATTTGAAGTTCTGTCTTCGTGATAAATGAGCTTTTTTTTTTAGCTCCTGTATAGAACCATATAATGCGATTTGGTAGTCGGCGATCTATAGCTGAAATGCTAGCGTCAGGACTTGCGAACTATAGTGTCAGGACTTGCGAACTATAGCGTCAGGACTTGCGAACTATAGTGTCAGGACTTGCGAACTATAGTGTCAGGACTGGCGAACTATAGTGTCAGGACTTGCGAACTATAGTGTCAGGACTGGCAAACTATAGCGTCAGGACTGGCAAACTATAGCGTCAGGACTGGCAAACTATAGCGTCAGGCCTGGCAAACTATAGCGTCAGGATTGGCGAACTATATCTGATCAAGACTTTGTCCCACTTCTCCTCCGATACTCCCCAGTAACGGGTCTGGGCTGGCCAGCGGGACAGGGACTGCAGCAGTCTCCACGGAAAAGAAGGGCTGCACACCTGCCTTTTTTTTTCTTTTTAGCTCAATTCAGGGTTTGAAAAGTAGCCGCCATGACCGACTCTCAGGCCGACACGATGCTGTGTCTCAACATCTCCATTGCATCGGCTGCAAAGAACATCAGCTCGAATTCCAGGGGAGAAAGAAGAAGAAGAAGAAGTAGAGAAGGAGGCTGAGGAGGAGGAGTCTAGCTTCTTGGGAGGTTTCATTCGCAAACATGTGCGAACCATGGCTTCATGGTTGGTGCAGTTTTATGGAGACTTCTCAGTTATGAGACCCACTCCAGCCATGATAAGATTCAGACAGTATTTCGGCCATGATAAGATTTGGGCAGTATTTCGGCCATGATAAGATGCAGGCTGAATTTCGGCCATGATAAGATTCAGGCAGTATTTCGGCCATGATAAGATGCAGGCTGAATTTCGGCCATGATAAGATTCGGGCAGTATTTCGGCTATGATAAGATTTGGGCAGTATTTCGGCCATGATAAGATGCAGGCTGAATTTCGGCCATGATAAGATTCAGGCAGTATTTCAGTCCAATGCTGATCAGAACAAAAGAATGTTAGGCACTTTTATGCCACGTCATAAACCGAGAAATCATCAACACTTTGATGTGTTTTTGTTCGTATTTTGTTTCTCCAGAACTTTGAGAAGAATGTGCTTTGAAGCCGATGGGATGAAGATGTTGAATCACAAAAATCGTGCCAAAATTGAGGAAAAGGGGGAGGGAGGAAGAGGAGAGAGCTATGTCCACTTTCTTGCAGACTAGAAGTGAGACTATAAAAAGCTGCATTGCTCTTCCCCACGCTCCACCACCTTGGGGGGGGCCTCCCTGCTTTTCTTCCTTCTTTTTTTTCCCCTTCTTTCTTTGCTCTGCTGACGCTGTTGTGGAGAGTTACAGTTTTTGGGGAGTTGTCACTAGTCTCATGCAAAGGTTGACAGACACGCCATCATAGCTGATCTACCTTGGATAATTTTCTGTCTGTTTGTTTCAGTCTATTCTGAAGGCATTCATAGGTTCTGCTTGCTTCCGCTGTGATGTTTTAGACCCATGCTTGCTGATGGCAGATCTGGCCTTATTCTGATCAAGTGTCGAAAAGACATAGGTAGTGCAGAAACAGAAACTTTCCATTCTACAGCGAGGTCTTGGATAACTGCTTCTTACATCTTTCGGCTCAAGAAACTGAATCTTTCAACGTAGGGAACTGTTATCTTTCAGTATGTGTAACTGCAGTCTCTCAGTGTGGGTAACTGTTATCTTTCAGTGTGGGTAACTTATCTTTCAGTGTGGGTAACTGTTATCTTTCAATGTGGGTAACTATCTTTCAGTGTGGGTAACTGCAATCTTTCAGCTCCATTTCTGTATCTGAGTTTTCGCTGAAAAGTTTACCTACATATAGCCGATGCCCTCCCTCTGTTCTCCTTCTGTTTTGCTGTTTTGGAGGCTAGTCCTTGATGTACCTACCAAAATTAGAGATCTACATTTAATCCCAAATACTCTATCATAAATCCCGATACCCTCCCTCTGTTCTCCTTCTGTTTCGCTCTGTTTTGTAGACAGTCCTTGATGTACCTACGTAAATTATAGATCATAAACATTCTAGCATAAATAATTCAATCAAGCCAAACGCCCGTCCATCTTCATAATGTCACTCCATCACCTCGTATCGATTTCTTCTGATCCTGTGTTATCTTCTTCTTCTTCTTCGTTCGCAGGATCCTGTGTTATAAACCGGTTGACAAATATCGCTCCAAATACTGATCGATCCGACCCATCTGTGGTTACACACGTCTGCTGATCACGTACTGCAAACAATGGCGGAGGATGAACACACAAAACAAGGATCCTGTGTTCAATATTTCCCTCTTTAAAAAAATAATTGATTCTGCCCCGGAATGTGCCAACTGAGCTTTTTCTTTTAAGTTATAGATATAAGAACAGAGCGAACGCGCGTAAACCTAGGAATATGAGAAGTCAAGTTTCAGATATGGAAAATGAGTTAGAAACTCGTGGACCTAGGGACTGGAGAAGTTAGGGAGTAGATATTGGAAATGAGTTAGAAACTCGTGAACACAGGGACTGGAGAAGTTAGGTTTTATATATGGAAAATGAGTTAGAAACTCGTGGACCTAGGGACTGGAGAAGTTAGGTTTTATATATGGAAAATGAGTTAGAAACTCGTGGACCTAGGGACTGGAGAAGTTAGGTTTTAGATATGGAAAATGAGTTAGAAACTCAGGTTTTAGATATGGAAAATGAGTTAGAAACTCAGGTTTAGGATATGGGAAATGAGTTAGAAACTCATGAACACAGGGACTGAAGAAGTTAAATTTTAGATATGGAAAATAAGTTAGAAACTCGTGAACCCAAGAACTGAAGAAATTAAGTTTCATATATGGGGAATGAGCGATAGTCCCCATGGGCATGGAGTCTCCTAAAGAAACTTTGCACACTCACTGTTTTTTAGCCGAGAACAAATAACCCTTAAAAAAAAACGGCTAACTCATTCCCAAGCTGACACGATGCTGTACCTCAACATCTTCACCACATCAGCTGCAGAGGAACATCAGCTCGCAGTTCCAGGGAGATACAAGACAAGACAAGACAGGGCAAGATCTTGTGTTAGTGCCCATATTTTTCTTGACACACTAAAGTAGAATTCTGCATGACTTATCTTCACTTCTCTCAAGTCACCCCTGACTTATCTTTACTTCTCTCAAGTCACGCCTGACTAACCTTTACTTCTGTTAAGTCACGCCTGACTTATCTTTCCTTCTCTCAAGTCCAAAAGATTGTAGGTACTCACTTTTACAGCTGGGCCAAATCCTGCCTGACCTAAACCACGGATGAGAATATAGTTCCCTAACAACTTCGCTACTCAAACATCCTATGTATTGATAACAGATGTGAACATCTCTCCATTCTTGAGGCCTGTTATCTGATTTGCCAGCCTGAATAAATGAACTGGCATTTAACCATTTTTTCAATGCTGTTGTCTTATTTCGGCGTCCTGGTTGGCTGAGTGGTTAAGCGTACCTGGTTCAAGTCCCAGGAGTGCGGATTTTTTTTTTTCTGGTACAGTAAAAAAGTAAAGATAGTCCCATAGCATTTCAAATGCCGTAGGGGGTGAAGCGTTAGAGACCTCATTATGCTGGTTCATCAGCGTATGAGGTAGGGTGACCAGTTCCTTTCCTCGCTGCCTTTACTTCCCAGATTTTCTCTGGTACCCATTTTACGAGGCTGGGTCGACCTCAGGGCCGTATTGGTCGGAAAAAAAAAATCCCGCTCAGCTGGGGATTCGAACCCTCGACCATTTGGTTGCTAGACGAGTGCTCTAACCACTACGCTAGCCTGGTACAGCCACAGCATAAAAGGTCTCGAGGTCCACCAAGCCTCTAAAAAATGGGTTCCAGAGAAATCTTGGAAAGTAAGTGCGGCCAAGGATCGGGTACTCTGGAGAAGCATAACAGACAACGCCGGTCGGAACGGCACCTGATGATCTATTCTCCCCGGTCTACACTTAGATGTATTGTTATCTATTTTCTTCGGTCTACACTTAGATGTATTGTTATCTATTTTCTTCGGTCTACACTTAGATGTATTGTTATCTATTTTCTTCGGTCTACACTTAGATGTATTGTTATCTATTTTCTTCGGTCTACACTTAGATGTATTGTTATCTATTTTCTTCGGTCTACACTTAGATGTATTGTTATCTATTTTCTTCGGTCTACACTTAGATGTATTGTTATCTATTTTCTTCGGTCTACACTTAGATGTATTGTTATCTATTTTCTTCGGTCTACACTTAGATGTATTGTTATCTATTTTCTTCGGTCTACACTTAGATTATTGTTATCTATTTTCTTCGGTCTACACTTAGATGTATTGTTATCTATTTTCTTCGGTCTACACTTAGATGTATTGTTATCTATTTTCTTTGGTCTACACTTAGATGTATTGTTATCTATTTTCTTCGGTCTACACTTAAATGTATTGTTATCTATTTTCTCCGGTCTACACTTAGATGTATTGTTATCTATTTGTTATCTATTACGTAACAACATCGTCATCTAATTTCTCTGATTTGCACGTAAGTATATTATCATCTATTTAATGCGATTGTATAGTTAAACAAGTTATCAAATAATTTTTAAAGTATGTATACAAATTAATAGATCTCTCTCTCTCTCTCTCTCTCTCTCTCTGAACCTTTAGGTGCTCAAGGCACATGGTGCTTTAAACATGGGTGTTCCACAAACGCCTGTCCTTCGCCTTTTTTCCCCTCTTGCCCTGGAGAGCCCTCCATCATTCAGTATCCGTCTCCGTGTTCTCCTTTGGTCTACCCTTACTCCAGTTCCCCTGAGGTATCCATATTAGAGCTGTTTCTGGCACGGAGTCACCAAGCACCCGGAGCACATGCTCCACCCATGGCTAACCTCTTTTTTCAGCAATCGAAGTCAATCTTCTCAGCGCTCTCCACGATCTTGTTTCATAAGCTCTCTGTGAGCACCCAGTGTATGAATGTGTGAAATATTACTTCAAGCGTGCTAGTTGTCCAGCAATGTATGAATGTGTGAAACATTACCTCAAGTATACTAGTTGTCCAGCAGTGTATGAATGTATGAAACATTACCTCAAGTATACTAGTTGTCCAGCAGTGTATGAATGTATGAAACATTACCTCAAGTATACTAGTTGTCCAGCAGTGTATGAATGTGTGAAACATTACCTCAAGTATACTAGTTGTCCAGCAGTGTATGAATGTGTGAAACATTACCTCAAGTATACTAGTTGTCCAGCAGTGTATGAATGTGTGAAATATTACTTCAAGTATGCTAGTTGTCTAGCAATGTATGAATGTGTGTATATTGTAAACAAAAGTCCTTTCATTTTCTTTATTTCTAGCCTTGCTCATTTCTTGAAATCTTATATCTTATATCCCTCCCGTGCCGTTAAACGTCACATAGGGCTCGCAAAGTAGTTCGCCAATTTCTTGATATACGAGTCCCTAATTATTTTCCACATCTCACTAATGTATGGATGGACGAAGATGTCGACCCCGTATTTGACTGTGTAAGCAAGTATGTAACACATGTTTATGTGTGTAGGTTTAACGATGTGCTTCAGTCTATGTAAATATAATAATCGATAAAACTCTTCTCCTGAGCAATGCTAAATTCCCCGAGGTTTCAGTTTACCGTTGCTTTATCGATTAGAGCTTGTTAGCATTTTGTGCGTTCGCGTCTTCCCGTGTGCTTTATCTTCAAAGGGAAACTATGCAGATGTGGTGGACGTTTTCGTTGCATTGTTTGCCGGAATTCCCCATCGTCACTATCATTGTCACACGCACACGGCCACATTTTTTTTTCTTCTGCGTCTTCGTCGAATATTCTCGGATTAAATATCTGCGAGAAATGGAGGCTGGCAGCATCGCCAGACAGGCCTGGTCTAGACTAGAATTGATGGGGCTCGTGTGCGTTCTTGTTTTGTTCCAGGACAGTTTGTTTGCTACGACACATCTACCCGAAGCTCCTGTCCTGCATTTACAAGAAAATCTGCAGCAATATTACTGCTGCGCGCCAGAGAAATCTGGGAAGGTAAATTCGGCCAGGGCGTGATATTGACCACATCAGACTTTCATGTGCCGAAGGCCTTGGAAATGTGGGCCTAATACCTTATCCCTGATATGCCTTAATGGCAGGGAAACGGGGATTTTATCTTTTATTCTAATACAAAGTAAAAGAACATGACAGTGAAGGGAAAAGAAAGAAATAGAAAGAAAGAAAGCAAGAAAGAAACAAAGAAAGAAAGTAAGAACGAAAGCAAGAAAGAAAGAAAGCGGGAAACAACGGAACAAAGAAAGATAGGAAACAAGAAAGCAAGAAATAAAGCAACAAACAAAGCAACAAACAAACAAACAAAGCAAGAGACAAACATACAAACAAAGCAAGAAAGAAACAAAGAAAGCAAGAAAGAAACAAAGAAAGCAAGAAAGAATGAAACAAACAAACAAACAAACAAAGCAAGAAAGAATGAAACAAAGAAAGAAAACAAGAAAGAAAGAAGGAAAGAAAGCAGAAAGAATGAAACAAAGAAAGAAATCAAGAAAGAAAGACACAAACAAACAAAAACAAAGAAAAGAAGGAAAAAATCTGTACAGACTGACATAATGGCATAGGAAAAAAACAGACATTCCAATCTCTTTAGAAAAAGTATGCATGGAGATGCTGTACTTAAGCTGAATAAGACAAGCTCGCCTGACTACATCAGGACTGCGCTCTCCATCTTGATTGTTTTCCATTGAGTTTTCTGCTGATTTATCAAGTTCTCTGTCAACTCACGGACTTCTAAGAATCTCTTCTCTTTACAGTCTTACTCAGTTTTCTATAGTCTGCATTTTCTCAATGGACTTCTCGAGTTAATTACGTGGTCATCGATTTACGACTGGATTTCGTTCCTACGGTCGAGTCGGAAAGCGAAATGGACGTAAAGCGAAGTTCAAAGGGGCGAGTATATAATACATTACAGTCAATATACAGACATGTCCTAAAACATAAACTAGACTGATGTTATAATGTGTACTCTACTTCAAAATAAGTACTTTTACATCAAATGGGTAATGTATACTTTAAAAAGAGTACAGTTTCTACCCCCTTATGTTTCAATGCTTCAATGGTAGATAAAACCAAATCGTAGAGCAGTAGGTCGAAAAGCGAGGGCTATCTTTTTATGTATAGTCCCGTTCATATGTAACTAGAAACGACAAAATCCCCGTTTCCGTGCCACTAATGCATATTGGGAGTACGGTGTTAGGCCCGTATTTCCAAGACCTTCGGCACATGAAAGTCTGATGTGGTCAGTATCACGCCTGGCCGCTTTACCTTCCCAGATTTCTCTGGTACCCATTTTTAGAGGCTGGCTGGACCCCGGGGGCCTTTTTTGTGTGTGTGTGTGGTGGTACCAGAAAAAAAAAATCCCCACTGTTGGGACTCGAACCCGGTACCACCGGATTAGTAGACCGAGCTCCTAACCACTCAGCCAACCTTTCTTATGTGGTATATCTCACTTACTTTTAAATACTGAACACACAAAACGTTAGCCGTCTTGTTTCTGTTCTACAAACAGCTAATACAAGTGAACCGCGACAAATTCATGTTATACAGAAAAAGCTTTCAAGAGTTTTGAATAACCAAAAAAATATAAATTCAGTTCTTTTATTTCCAATATTTTAAAATATCAACGATAAGATAGGATTTAACGAAACAAAAAAAAAAAAACAATTTCTAGATAGTTTCAGACACGAGACTTTGGGACCGGTCGGATAGGAGACACAGGGCAGCTCTCGGTATTGGAAGATTCTTTGAGATCGAAATATTGATTTTCTTTCCAAGATCCCCCCCTTCCTTTCCCCCTCCCCCTCCGTCTGAGCTGGGTCTCTCTCCTTATCTCCCAATCCTGACCTCAGATTGTCTGCCTCAGTTTGATCAGACATTAAAAAAAACAGACTCACTGTTTTGTTTTGTTTTTTCTGCTTGTTTTGGTTCCCGCTTTCGCCTGGGTAGATGATATATTAAACTAAGAGAAACAGAGCTCTATTTACCTTGCATGGACATTTTATTTGCTTTGTTTTGTTCTCAGCTTTCTGCCTATTATGTGTGTATGTGTTGATGTATATTCTTCTCTTTGTATTGGTGACAGGTTTCGTTTTTGCAGGAAAGGTTTAGAAAAGAAAAAGTTTTTGTTGAGACTGTCTTCGAGGTCATGATGAACCCGGAGTTCTGTTTCCAGAACGTTGTCCAAAGTCTTTTACGTGATAAATTCCTATTTACAGTTCCAACGACCTGCTCTGGCAGAATTTGCCATAAAACCTGCCCACTCTTGATGTGCGTGGTCTAGAGCAAGCGGTTCCCAAACTGTTGAGTATCATCATCATCATCATCATCATCATCATCATCATATGCTATGCCAAGTGGCGTGGGCGGTCATACTCCTCCACAAACCTTGGTCCTTGATATTTCTGAGTTAACTTTGTTGCTGATTTCTTTCCACGCCACAATGTCAGGGCCTTCTAACATCTGATCCCTCGGTCTTCCTCTGCCCCTCTTCCCTTCAGTTTTGCCCATTGTCATGATGTTTTCCAGGTTCTCTCTTCTCGTCACATGCCCCAAGAATGATGATTACCTTTTTTCCTTATCTTTATTAACATATTGTACTACGTTTTTCACGACATTGTCTCAAACATTACTCAGCCAAACCGGGCTACAGAAGATACTGTATATAATCATTTTCAACGAATTTAAATATTACTATTTTTTCCCCCGTGGATCACGAGTCACATACCAATGTTGATCTGGGGTCCCTAACACAACAGGTTGGGATTCACTGATCTATAGACTGTTTTCACTCAGAGGAACGACGTTCATGGATATACGAGGACAGTACCCGATCTCTACAACACTAGACGCCTCCTGATGATGATGAAGATTATCTCTCGCCCAGTGTCACAGAAAAGCTTAAGATATGTTCCCAAGGTTCGGTGTCACGTGACTCACTGTTATTCAACTCCAGAAAAAGAACAAGGACGGAGCAGGAGTTTAATATAAAAAAAGTGACAAAACATTTCACAGGCGTCTGACAGCCATGACCTTGGCATGGTCCATACCTGTTTAAGAGTTGGGAATTTAATTTTAAAAGCCCAAACCAACTTTGTTTCAGAGGAGGCTGGTGTGGGTGGGGGATGTAAAGTGGGGGGGGGGGACATGGAGGTGGCTGAACTCAGGGAAAAAGTAAGCGTGCGGCGGTGTCAAGCGCACCAATCACGTTGTCAGGAGCGAAATGAAATCAAATTTGGCACGAAGTTTTGTCTGAGTGTTGTCCACTTCCCCGTGCTGCACGAAGTTGATTCATGGGGAGATAACCACAGCTCCTGTGAAATCACGTGCAGTGATCCATGATTGGTTACTGACCGCGGATAAAATAAGGGTAAGTGTGTAATTCTGCTCTCAGAGATCTGTTCACGTAATCGTTGAAGAAAGGAGTAGTGGAATTCCAACATAAACATCTTTTTTTTTTCATCATGCCAAGATTGAACGAACATCAGCGAGAAATAGCTGTTGGGATGTTAATTGCTGGATCAACAGTAGTAGCAGTATCTCAACATTTTAAATGTTCACAGAAACACAATATCACGCATTCAAAGTCGTTTTAACCAAAATGGTTCCGTTGCTGACCGCCATAGAAGCGGCAGACCACGAGTTATCACCCTTGCACAAGACCGCTACATCCACCTCATGCACCTTCGTAACAGGTTTCTCCAGGCAACATGGACTGCCAGCAACATTCCAGGTTTAAGATGTGTGTCGGGCAGGACAGTGAGGAACAGACTCAGAGAGATAAATCTCTTACCTCATAGGCCTGCAGTTAGACCAGTACTGATAGTTCGCCACAGACAAACCCGCTTGACCTGGGCCAGGCACCATGTGACATGGCCCTCTCATCAATGAAGACGGATCCTATTCACTGATTAGTCTAGATTCTGTCTGCAAGGCTATGATGGGCGCGCTTTAGTGTACAGGCGAAGAGGAGAACGCTTTGCGAATAACTGTGTGCAAGAAGTGGATAGGAGGAGAGGAGGCAGTGTAATGGTTTGGAGAGGAATTTCTTGTGCTGGCCGAACAAACCTAGTCTTCCTCAATGGCAACCTTACAGGTTTACGATATAGGGATGAAATCATTACACGCCAAGTAATGCCTTTTCTGGATGCTAATGGACAAGGCCTGATACTGCAGCAGGATAACATGTCGCACGTGTGATCAGGGACCACTTTCAACAGCATCAGATTACTGTCTTGCCATGGCCAGCAGTTTCACCGGACCTGTCACTTATCGAGCACATTTGGGATGAACCGGACCACAGGTTGCGAAGACGACACAATCGTTATTATTATTATTATTATTATTATTATTATTAATGAGCGACGCCCGTCTATATGTCTTGCGCTGTCTATATGTGGTGAGCTGTATGTATGTGGTGAGCTGTATATATGTGGTAGGCTGTTTATATGTTGTAGGCTGTCTATATGTGATGAGCTGTATATATGTGGTGAGCTGTCTATATATGGTGATATATATCTATATATATGTTGTGAGCTGTCTATATATGGTGAGCTGTATATATGTGGTAGGCTGTCTATATGTCATGAGCTGTCTATATGTGATGAGCTGTCTATATGTGGTTAGCTGTCTATATATGGTGGGGCGTCTTGCAAGAGAAGGAAAACAGAAACATTCACGTTTTTCCTTCAGCAGGAATACAGATCCACCCGATTTCCAGGAATGCAGACCCACCCAAGTTTCAGGAATACAGGCCCACCCGAGTTTCAGGAATACAGGCCCACCCGAGTTTCAGGAATACAGGCCCACCAGAGTTTCAGGAATACAGGCCCACCAGTGTTTCAGGAATACAGGCCCACCCGAGTTTCAGGAATACAGGCCCACCAGAGTTTCAGGAATACAGGCCCACCAGTGTTTCAGGAATACAGGCCCACCAGAGTTTCAGGAATACAGGCCCACCAGAGTTTCAGGAATACAGGCCCACCAGTGTTTCAGGAATACAGGCCCAGCAGAATTCCTGCTTGAGAAGGAAAAAACCAACACCTCATATTAAGAAAAGATGGGGGGGGGGGGCAAATACCAGAAGTGCTGGGAACCCAAAGCACTCTACAAACAACAGTACATGGGCACTATCTACGGTTGTAAATCAGAATCTACAAGCCAAGCACGCACTTACACAGCCACTGCTTGAAGCCGAAAGGCAAGCTGTCACATAGCCTAGCGTTCTCATGCGACTTGAATTTCTGTTTAAATAATGCAATGTCCCCGTTAACCTTCATGTGACAATTTGTAGCCAGACTGGCGACACAGGAATATAAAATTATACTGTTGTAAAATGCTTAAGGAAAACGGTAAAGTGTTTGTAAAGATGGTATTTTTTTAAAAAGTTATTTATTGGCGCAAAGGACTGTCATTTTACAAACCGGCAACTTAGAAAGCTTGACATCCTTCCCGGCATATCGCAGTATACTATGATGCTAATATTACATTGGGCCAGATAATGGTAAAGCTGGTAGTTCAACTCTTGAGTGTAGTTCAAGATACAATCATTTCACTTTTAACTTTCATTTTAACGGACGTTAATAGCAGTTATTTCCCCGTTTGCCACTGTGCTTTCTTGACATTTTTTTTTACATTTATTTTTATCGTTACTTGAAAGGGCTAGAGATAAGAGCTTTATTATTCTTATTATTATGTGCCAGATAGTTTTGGTAGTCATGTTTCTCCATCTTGTGCTGTCCTTGGTGTTTCCGATGCTTTCCTTTTCTTTCCATGCCACTTGGTCAGTCCACTGAGATGTTTTTTTCTCTTTTGGTCTTCCTTTCTTTCTTTTTCCCTTGAGTTTTTCAGTCATGGCTAGGTTCTCCAGCTTTTGTCTTCCCATGGGATGAAGGTTTATTTGAATCCCGAAAACACTGGGCCAAGCTCTGAACTTGGGAAAGAGCTGCTGTGACATATATCCCCCTTCCCCTCATGACATACACTTACCTTTCACCCTTGTTACATACACTCCACTTCTACCCCTGTGACATATACTCCACTTCCACTCCTGTGACATATACTCCACTTCCACTCCTGCGACATATACTCCTCTTCCACCCCCAACCAAATGCAATGGCCTTAACAATGTCCGTGAGCAGCTCGGGGAGGGGGGGGGCTGTGTCTCGTCTGTGAGCAGCTCGGGGAGGGGGGCTGTGTCTCGTCTGTGAGCAGCTCGGGGAGGGGGGGGCTGTGTCTCGTCCGTGAGCAGCTCGGGGGGGGGGGGGGCTGTGTCTCGTCTGTGAGCAGCTCGGGGGGGGGGGGGGCTGTGTCTCGTCTGTGAGCAGCTCGGGGAGGGGGGCTGTGTCTCGTCTGTGAGCAGCTCGGGGGGGGGGGGCTGTGTCTCGTCTGTGAGCAGCTCGGGGAGGGGGGCTGTATCTCGTCTGTGAGCAGCTCGGGGAGGGGGGGGCTGTGTCTCGTCTGTGAGCAGCTCGGGGAGGGGGGGGCTGTGTCTCGTCTGTGAGCAGCTCGGGGAGGGGGGCTGTGTCTCGTCTGTGAGCAGCTCGGGGAGGGGGGGGGGCTGTGTCTCGTCTGTGAGCAGCTCGGGGAGGGGGGGCTGTGTCTCGTCTGTGAGCAGCTCGGGGAGGGGGGCTGTGTCTCGTCTGTGAGCAGCTCGGGGAGGGGGGGCTGTGTCTCGTCTGTGAGCAGCTCGGGGAGGGGGGCTGTATCTCGTCTGTGAGCAGCTCGGAGAGGGGGGGGCTGTGTCTCGTCTGTGAGCAGCTCGGGGAGGGGGGGCTGTGTCTCGTCTGTGAGCAGCTCGGGGAGGGGGGCTGTGTCTCGTCTGTGAGCAGCTCGGGGAGGGGGGGGGGCTGTGTCTCGTCTGTGAGCAGCTCGGGGAGGGGGGGCTGTGTCTCGTCTGTGAGCAGCTCGGGGAGGGGGGCTGTGTCTCGTCTGTGAGCAGCTCGGGGAGGGGGGGCTGTGTCTCGTCTGTGAGCAGCTCGGGGAGGGGGGCTGTATCTCGTCTGTGAGCAGCTCGGAGAGGGGGGGGGGCTGTGTCTCGTCTGTGAGCAGCTCGGGGAGGGGGGGCTGTGTCTCGTCTGTGAGCAGCTCGGGGAGGGGGGCTGTGTCTCGTCTGTGAGCAGCTCGGGGAGGGGGGGCTGTGTCTCGTCTGTGAGCAGCTCGGGGAGGGGGGCTGTGTCTCGTCTGTGAGCAGCTCGGGGAGGGGGGCTGTGTCTCGTCTGTGAGCAGCTCGGGGGGGGGCTGTGTCTCGTCTGTGAGCAGCTCGGGGAGGGGGGCTGTGTCTCGTCTGTGAGCAGCTCGGGGGGGGGGGGCTGTGTCTCGTCTGTGAGCAGCTCGGGGGGGGGGGGCTGTGTCTCGTCTGTGAGCAGCTCGGGGATGGGGGGGGGGGGCTGTGTCTCGTCTGTGAGCAGCTCGGGGATGGGGGGGGGCTGTGTCTCGTCTGTGAGCAGCTCGGGGGGGGGGGGCTGTGTCTCGTCTGTGAGCAGCTCGGGGATGGGGGGGGGGGGCTGTGTCTCGTCTGTGAGCAGCTCGGGGATGGGGGGGGGGGGCTGTGTCTCGTCTGTGGTACAGTATTATGAAAGGCGCCACAGCGAATTCTCCCCACTTCTAGACTGGAAGTCCAACAGGTCTCGTCCCAGTTATGCGGGACCTCACTACGATGACATACAGGTTCTCTGTCCCGGGATTGTACGTCAGACATGACGCCTTCTTCTTCTTTTTGGCAAATGGAAGGCTCCACACGAACTATCTGTCAACATGTACAGACGACCCGAAGTGTGTCTCTGCTCCCAGCACAGTCATCTGTTGACCAAACCGCCTGTCTTTCAGGCCTCTATCACTCTGGCAGGCTTAGCTCTATCGCTTTCCCTCTCTGTGCTTCCTTCATGTGTCCCTTCAGAACACAACTCCCCAAGCTTGCCTCGTAACTTTCTCACGTGATCACCTGACGTCAGTCGCCTATTTCCGTCTCTAGCTTCGGCTATTCCCGTATTCGTCCGGTGACACAGAAGCAGAGAAACGCGTGGTCTTTGAGAGAAATGTTCTAAGGTTGTGCAGAGTTATTTTCTGGCCCTTCTCTGTATATGGAGTCTCGGGTTCATCTTTAAGAGGCCCTTGAGGCTCTCCTTCTCCTTCTGGCCCTTCGACCTCAGGAGCGATGCACAGACTGCACCGCCCTCTCTTAAACTTGCTTATGCAGCAGCAGCAACAATCCAAAGTAGGCCGAGAACCGATCCAAAAATTCTACCTGGATCTCCAAGTATTTCCGCCTGTGCAAACTTAGGCGAGGCTGTCCAGGACAGCTCGATTCCTGGGATCATCCAGGCCTTCGAGAAAGCCATTTTAACTCGTTCCCTTCCAGCATGGTAACTCTGCTTCGGTTAGAGTGATCGGAGAAGAAATGCGTTCCCTGGTGTAGAGAGATTCGAACAAACACCATCCACGATTTCTGCTGAAGTTCCGATGCTACAAACAAAAATACTTCCCAAATCGGAGCCGTCAACTGCAGTAGATCCAAACCGTCGTTCATTTTCGCAGCCCTTCATATTAGTAAAATTGTTTGTTGCTATTATAGCTACATAGAAAACAAGCTGAATTCTTTCCAGACTAAATGTTTACGAAGAGTTTGAAGACATGAAGGTGTTGTTTTCTGTAGCAGACAAGAAGGTGTTGTTTTCTGTAGCTGACAAGAAGGTGTTGTTTTCTGTAGTAGACAAGAAGGTGTTATTTTCTGTAGTAGACAAGAAGGTGTTGTTTTCTGTTGCTAACAAGGTTTTGTTTTCTGTAGCTGACAATAAGGTTTTGTTTTCTGTAGCTGACAATAAGGTGTTGTTTTCTGTAGCTGACAATAAGGTGTTGTTTTCTGTAGCTGACAATAAGGTGTTGTTTTCTGTAGCTGACAATAAGGTGTTGTTTTCTGTAGCTGACAATAAGGTGTTGTTTTCTGTAGCTGACAATAAGGTGTTGTTTTCTGTAGCTGACAATAAGGTGTTGTTTTCTGTAGCTGACAATAAGGTTTTGTTTTCTGTAGCTGACAATAAGGTGTTGTTTTCTGTAGCTGACAATAAGGTGTTGTTTTCTGTAGCTGACAATAAGGTGTTGTTTTCTGTAGCAAAAAGGAAGACGTTGATATTTAAGAATATTTTGGCCAAACATCATAAGAAATAACATCTTATTAGCAGAAATGCAGATGAAGCCACTGACAACAGTTATTGAGGAAAGACGCTGGCGATGGTTGGGACATGTGCTCCGAATGACTGACAACTCACTATCAAAAATAGCACTAAGATGGACACCACAGGGGAACAGAAGTAAGGGTAGACCAAAAGAGACATGGAGAAGAACAAAAGAGAGGATGTTGAACAATAGAGGGCTCACATGGGCAAGAGCGCAAAGCAAGGCAAAGGACAGGCGTTTGTGGAAAACCCTTGCGGAAGCCCCATGTGCCTTGCCTTGGGTACTTAAGGTTCAGAGAGAGAGAGAGAGAGAGAGAGAGAGAGAGAGAGTGAGAGAGAGAGAGAGAGAGTGAGAGAGAGAGAGATTATAACTGCGGTTTTTTTTTAAAATCTGTTTTTTCGCCCTTATCCTACTTCTTCTCGCCTACGCTAAACATCTTGATGCGTACACCTACCCCAGATTGGGAGCCGCTGGCCTAGAGCCTAACATTGCCCAGAACGATTAAGGAGGACTGAAAACAGGCAAAGCATGAAATACATTTTCTCTGATATTTTCTTTTATCTCAGAACACACACAGCTACAGAAACTGTCTGACTAAGTCTGACCAGCTAGCGAGCACAATGAGGAATTTAAAGACAGGCATCTAACTGGTTAACCGGTCTCTTTGACTAGCAATTTCGACTACAGTCTGGGTCAGTCAACGTCAGACACGTGTCTAGTGACGAACGACAGACACCGTTCTTTTACTACAATTGCGATCAACGCCTTCCTGTCTGCTGCAGAAAATAACACCTTCTTGTCTGCTACAGAAAACAATACCTTCCTGTTTGCTACCGTTTTTCCGCTTTTGATGGCCAAACTAAATTGTTCTGTCTGTATACACAGTCCTTTATTAAACTGTTCTATGTTTGATCTATGAACACGTACAGTCCTCTCTACACATAAACCCAAATTTCGATATTCACCTAATTTAAAAAAAGAGCATTTCACAATCGAACACCCTTCCCCCAGAAAAAGAAGTGAAACAAACAAAAAAAAAAGTATATTTCTTGTTGACTAATTAATTCACATAAAGTCAACTTTTAGTCATTAAAAGTTTAAGCAAAATAAAGCTTTCTTATTCCTAATGTTAATCACGTGACACACAGGTCCGTATTCGAGTGCGTAACCTGATACAGATGTGCCTGCGAAAAGTCAGAGCGTGCACTGCATATATTTACAACCTCTACCACAGACAGGAAGGCGTTATTTTCTGTAGCAGATAGGAAGATGTTATTTTCTGTAGCAGATAGGAAGATGTTATTTTCTGTAGCAGATAGGAAGATGTTATTTTCTGTAGCAGATAGGAAGATGTTATTTTCTGTAGCAGACAAAAAGGCGTTATTTTCTGTAGCAGACAGGAAGGCGTTATTTTCTGTAGCAGATAGGAAGATGTTATTTTCTGTAGCAGACAAAAAGGCGTTATTTTCTGTAGCAGACAGGAAGGCGTTATTTTCTGTAGCAGATAGGAAGGCGTTATCTTTTGTAGCAAACAGAAAGGCGTTATTTTCTGTATTAGACAGGAAGGAGTTATTTTCTGTAGCAGACAGGAAGGCCTTGTTTTCTGTAACAGACAGGAAGGGGTTGATCGCATTTGTAGTAAAAGAACGGTGTCACCAGACACGTGTCTTCAAACTGTTGACTGACCCAGACTGTAGTCGAGATTGCTAGTCAAAGAGACCGACTAACCAATTAGATACCTATCTTTATATTCTTCAATGGACTCGCTAGCTATTCCGACGTAGTCAGTTTTTGTAGTTATATTTGTGTTTAGACAAAACAACTAAAGACGCCTTGGAGAAGAACAGACATAACTACAAAAATAAGATTTTTAAGGGCATGCATCTTTCCCATCGCAACATATGCCTGTGAGACGTGGACACTTAACAAAACAGCTGAGAAGCACATAAAAGCCTTTGAATTTAAATGCTACAGATGAGCTCTTCAAATATCATGGACACAAAAAAGAACAAATGTATCCATACTACAAGAACTTAATATTGAAGGTTGGCTAGTAAAGAGGATTAAATAGAGAAAATTTAAATATTTTGGACACATGAAACGTCATGGGAATTTAGAGAAGACAGTCTTGGAAGGGTACATAATGGGAAAAAGAAAGAGAGGAAGACTAGGGCGAAGATGGCTGCAAGACATCGTTGACGTTCTGCCAGTGGATGTATCAGCAGCAGGCCATCTTGCTCACAACCGAGAGACCTACAGGAGAGCTGTTAGGGAGGCAAAGTCCCGCAAGGGACATGCAAAATGCCACCCTAGTATCCGAGATTTGGACTAAATATCCTGTAACAGTGGTTCTCAAACGTTTACAGACTGTCGCCCCCCCTTTCTGCCCACGACACATCCCAAAACGCTTTTCACACATTTGCTTCAAATACCCTCCCGGCCCTTATTTTTCCTTTTTGCCTTGAATCTTCTCAACACCCTATGGTTCTGTATTGTCCACTCGAGGAAATCCTAGTTGTTGAACTTTTTTTTTTTTTTGGTCTTGTAGTCCAGTCAGTAGTGACTTGTCTTTCCGGCTAAGGTTCTAAGGATTCGTGACTCATAATCAGTGCTCTGTACACAACATCCCTGTGCCAGTTTTAAAAAATCACCAGAAAGCAAAAAATGCTTGACTGCAAGGGAAGGAGCACTAAGATTTTGACTGCATATAAGGCTAGAACTGAATGAAGGTCAATATAAACAATAATAAACTTCTAAATCCACGGTGTGTAAAGTTTTGCGTTGGTATTGGCGAATACAAGCCCACAGTTGGTCAAGTTTTGTATCAGCATAAGCAAATACAAGCCCACAGTTTTGTGTTGTATAAACAAATAAAACCAACATTATGTCACATTTTGTGCCGGTGTAGACAAATACAAGCCCATAGTAGTCACGTTTTGTGCCGGTGTAGACAAATAAAACCCCACAGTAGTCACGTTTTGTTTCGGTATAGACAAATACAACCCCACAGTAGTCAAGTTTTGGGCAGGTATAGACAAATACAAGCTTACTGTGGGCCAAGTTTTGTGCTGGTGTAGACAAATACACCCCATAGTAGTCATGTTTTGTGCCGGTTTAGACAAATACAAACTTACTGTGGGTCAAGTTTTGTGCTGGTGTAGACAAATAAAACCCCACAGTAGCCAGGTTTTGTGCATGTATAGATAAATACAACCCCACAGTAGTCAAGTTTTGTGCCAGTTTAGACAAATACATCCCACAGTAGTCAAGTTTTGTGCCGGTTTAGACAAATACAAGCTTACTGTGGGCCAAGTTTTGTGCTGGTGTAGACAAATACAAGCTTACTGTGGGCCAAGTTTTGTGCCGGTTTAGACAAATACAAGCTTACTGTGAATCAAGTTTTGTGCTGGTGTAGACAAATACAAGCTTACTGTGGGTCGAGGTAAAGTACGGCCTACTTCGCACATTTTAAAGCCATTTTTGACGATTTTGCTGATGAAGCTGTTTCAGTATGTTGGTCACGCATGACCGGAAGCTCATGCCTTCAATCATGCGTGTCGACAGGATTAACAATAAGCGACTTACAAATATACTAACATCTTACAACTGTACTATCATCTTACAAGTAAGGTAAAGACAAAGGTACCTCTGCTGTGTTATGGCGATATCTTGCGGACATAGTGCCCGTGCCCTTATTTTCATTGCCCTATAAACACACAAGAGGGTGACGTGGTCAACATCACGCCTGGCCCGCCTCTTTCCCTAGCTCTAGAAGAAGTCAGGTACCCATTTCTACAGCCTGGAGCCCCCTCCGGCAGGGTTCGAACCTCCGACCTTCGATATGAGATCGTTGCTCTAACCTCTCCACCACTCAGACATCCATCTTCATACAAATGTTGTCATAGCCAACCAAGGGGAAAAAAAGACTGAAGCCGACAAATCATGAATATGAAAGCATGAATTTTGTAAATGAAACCTGGTTCTATACAGCCAAGTGTTAACTATTTTAAAACTTCATTAAGTCATTCGTTACTACTACTACTACTACTACTACTACTACTACTACTATTACTACTACTACTACTACTACTACTACTACTCTACTACTACTACTATTACTACTACCTACTACTACTACTACTACTTCTGATAATACTAGTACTATTACTTCTACTTATACTACCTTTTCTACTACTACTACTAACTTTTTTTGCTATTACTACTACTGCTACTGTTAATACTTCTACTACTACTACTACTATACTACTTTTACTATTACAGCAACTACTACTACTACTACTACTACTACTACTACTACTACTACTACTACTACCACTGCTGTTGCAACTGCTACTACTACTACTGCTACTACTACTACTACTACTACTACTACTGCTACTACTACTACTACTACTACTACTACTATACTACTTTTATTATTACAGCAACTACTACTACTACTACTACTACTACTACCACCGCTGTTGCAACTGCTACTACTACTACTGCTGCTACTACTACTACTGCTACTACTACTACTACTGCTGTTGCTGCTACTGCTACTACTACTACTGCTACTACTACTACTACCACTACTATTACTACTACTACCACTACTACTACTACTACTACTACTACTACTAATCTTACAGCGCTTATCATCTCGTAAAGCTTTTTTTTCTGTTTAATCACCACTCTGTCAGCGCGGCTGTCCTTTCCTGGTTGTCCATTGTGGACCGTGGAAAGCAACCCGTTGGAAACAAGGCATGCAGAACAGTATCGACATAAAGACATTGATGCAACACAGACTAACTGGAAAATGTCAAAAATGACGGGCGGTGAAATGGAAATATTATTTTTACTTAAAACTATGCAAGCTCTTTTTTAGAACAGCACTGAAATTCCAGCCTTTTGCTCGGAGCAGAAACACATTTAAACCACTACATCCAATTCTCCATACAGCTTTCAGATCATAGACGACAGATGATTGTAATATTAAGAAGAAAAAAAAACCAAACCCCTAAATGGCGTCAAAGTGAAATAAAAACTTTCTGGATCTAAATTAATAAAATGCGACACTTACTGTAGTTCAATAGCGTGAGGAGTTATTAACGGTTGTTTCCCTTCGACCGGTAGAGAACTGCCTACATGTACGGACAAAGAGACAAAGCAAATTATGCGGAGAGATTTTTTTTTTTTTTTACTTACAGGTCACGGAGGGATGCAATCTCATCCTGGAGACCAGCCAGCTTGGCCTCGGCCTGTCCCTTGGTGGTGCTCAGCTCGTCGATGACCTTCCTAGCCTGAGCCAACTCGTTCTCGTAGGCGTCCCTGATAGGCTGCAGGTCTTCAGTCTTCCTGTTCCTCAGAGCCTCGTTCTCAGCTTCCAGCTTCTTGCACTGGGCGTCCAGGAAATGAACCTTCTCGATATAGCTCGCCAAGCGCTCGTTCAGGTTTTGCATTTCTCGTTTTTCCCTCTCGCGGTCGCCCTTGAAGCTGGTGATCCCAGTGTTGGACAGCTGCTGGTACACGCCAGGGGTGATGGAGCTGACATTGTAGCTTCTTCTAGAGCTGTAGGAAACGCCACCGCTGGAAGAACCGCTGCCGCGGCTGATGATGAAGGTCCTGTTCTGGATCTTGCTTTGACGACTGGCCTGTTCTTCGCTTTTAGACATGGCTGCTCGAGATAGGGTTGCCCTCTGTTCAATCAAAGATGGGAGTCCGGCAAAGTTTTATCCTTAAGTTTCAGCAGGCAAAGCTGACGCCGATGTTATCTTTGGGTGCGATAGTAGCAAACAAACTCACAATTTTTGCAAAATTAACGTCAGAATAACCTGTTATTAATGCGTAAAGACAAAACCACTTGGAATGTTCTAGATTTTTTTGTTTAGAAATTTTTCTGCAAAAACGACAGCGTTAGTAACAGCTTACTTCGCCGGCAGACGAGAATAATGCGGGCGGTTGCGTGCTTCTTAAAGGCCTGTTCGACGACCTGGCTGTGGGATTGTCACAAGCTGCGTGTCGTTCTAAAAGCTGGCCAACAACTCTCTCTCCGACTCTCTCTCTCTCTCGCTCCTTCGCCGGCTCTGTCACGTGACAGCTCGACTTCTCAGACCGGCTTACCTTCTGGACAATGCCGGTTAAACGATACCATATATGAAACCTGCGAAAGGACTCCCTCTTTTTTTAGACATATATAATGGGCCTTTAGACAGAAAAGGATATTAGACAAAGAAAAGTGTGTCACAATGATTCAGTAATACAACAAAACTACATTCTTTCTTCTTCTTCTTCTTCTTCTGCTGGGGCTTTGAAAGAAGATATAAGTCCCAGGTTCCTGATCATGTACAGGCACGGTCAACCTCTCTCTCTCTCTCTCTCTCTCTCTCTCTCTCTCTCTCTCTCTCCTCGCCCCCCAATCCTCACTTTAAAATGTCAGATTACGAACCTCTTAGTCGCAAAACGTATCCAATTAATTTAATGACTGGAATTATCGAAACAGACTATTGTCATTCCACAATATTAAATTAAATTATACTTTTAAAAAAGTAACTACCTAAATTGTCTGCGGGCCCCCCCCCCCACACACACACCCACCCACCCACACACACACACACACATATTGCCGTGGGCCAGATATGGCCCGTGTGCCAATGTTTTCGCATATGTGACGTATGGATGTTTGCAGAATATCTCATAGACCATCTTGTCTCTCATGTTGCTTGTAAATGACAAGATGAAAGACAAAGGCAGGAGAATATTTATATCTCAGATCCCGGGGTAACATTCTTTTAAAAAAAATAATAATAAGGATCCGTGTTAGACAATTGTTACAATCCAAAATTCTGTCCCACAACTCTAAACTAAACATACATAAGACATAGATGTACTAAGTGGGCCAGAAACATGGAATACAACTAAACAAGATGAAAACCAGTACAGTAAATTGAGAACACATCCTGAGAAGAATTTATGGATCTGTAAGACATATTGTAACGCAACAATGGAAGATAAGAAATAACAAAGAAATCCACACATTGTTTAACTTTCCGCTTATAACAGCCATTTAAAAAAATAGATTGAGGTGGCTCAGGTTATTAGAAAGAATGGAGAAAGTTAGACAAAGAAAGATGGTCTATACAGAAGTGATGAAAAGGGGCGGATCAAGAAGTAGATCTAGACAACGATGGCGGGACAACCTAGAAGAAGATATACTCGCTCTTGGAATCAGCAGCCGACAAGAAAAGATCAACAACAGAGAGGATTAGAGACGTGACTTGTCTGCGGGTGTGCCTGAGTGGCACAGAAAGCTGCTGAATTTAACACACTCACACGCAAAGAAGAAGAAGAGGAGGAGGAGGAGGACTGTGCTTTATAACAGTTTGCATCTTGGCTGTGATATCTGCACCTTTCGACAAGAAACATCCGTGTTCGGCATGGCTTATTTTTAGAACGAAGTTTACCTCCGCTGTCGAGCCCTATTCACTCTCGACCAGGCTATTTTCTATGTCAAGGCGACACCACATGAAAGTGGAATACGGCCACCGTTAGCAATCTTAGTCTTGGGCCGCTGTAACAGCGCACTGGTCCCTGGACCCCACTATCTTATTTAATATTGTGTATTCGCCCCCCCCCCCAACCATCTCCTCTCCCCACCTTCCACTGTGTACTACTGGCCTGAAAGAAGACAAATTTGAATACCTGTGACAATTCTATAAGAAACTTTTTGAAGAAGTACCAAAGACAGGAGAGTTTGAGAATCGCTGGTGGCAAGAGCTCAATGTCTTTTGTCCTCCTTTCTCTCACAACTTTAGACATTAAAAATTCGCTGAATAAAAGACAATATTTGCTTTGTGCTCGAGAGCAAAGGCCGTTTCTTTAACAAGCCCTGCTCGTATCAACAGAGAAAGCGGCCCGAGAAACAGGTTCTGACAAATGCCATGTTATGCCTTTCTGGTAAACTTTGTAATAAAACTTATTTGTTGTACATTTTTTATCATCAATGCGGGTATCATTGTTGCATTATTTCTTATAATTCTTTCTTCTCGTTTAAAAAAAAAAAACTCTTCTTTTATTCCTCATTTGCGTCTTCAAATTGAATTCTTTTAGTTAATAAATCTGTTTATTATCTAAATCTTTTTTTTTTCATCTTTAGTTTTTCATTTTCATTTGTGTTACTTAACTTTTCCTTTATTATTTTTTCTATGTTTTCATTTCATCCTCGTACGTTCTTTTTTTCATATCTTCTTTCATTTCCTCAGTCGTTCATCTTGTTCTTTCCACTTTTGTTTTCAATTTGTGTCTGTCCTTCTCCAATGTGTGCCCGTTACTTTCTAATCTGTTTGCCTTTTCCTAATGTGAGTATGTCCACTCCCCAGTTTATGCCTCTCTTTCTCCAATTTGTTCCTGCCCTTGTCCAATTTATTTATTTATTTATTTTTTTCGAGACAACGAAAACAACAGGCCGTGACCCGGTGGTACTGCAAACCGGGCCCACCCGTAACGAGATGCGGACCTTGCCCCTGGCAGTCAATGTGCAGGGCGGCCTCAAACACCTCGTTGGTTCCAAAATAACAAAGTGTACATTCTACAGAGCGCAGAACTACACTTTGATCTTAGTCTGCCTTTCCCTAATTTGTTCCCATCTTGTCCAATTTGTGTCCGTTATTTCCTGATTTGTGTCTGTTATTTCCCAGTTTGTGTTCGTCTTTTCCCAATTTGTGTGTGTTATTTCCCGATTTGTGTCTGTTATTTCCCAGCTAGTGTCTGTCTTTCCCCCAATCTGTTCTTACCCCCCTGTCCAATTTGTTGTCTGTCCCTGTCCCGTTTATGTCTGTCCTTTCCCCTTCTCCTCCAATCCGCTACTTTATGCCTGTCCCGTCTTCTTTGCTTTCATTAGTTTCTTTTTCCTATATTATTTCACAAAATCAAAGTGTTTCTCTGGGATACGATCAGTGAAGATCCAGTGGGATCTAAGCCAATCAGAAGACGGCAGACAGAGCTCTGTGCGATAAACCCTGCCAAAACCTTAATCCATTGACGTCATCTGCAAACCCAAGGCCCGAAAATAATCACTAGGACAAGGGTTCTAAAACATTTTCCAACTGTGACACACCTGCTAACACAAACTTCTGACGCGGCACACCTGTATTCTTAATGCCGGACTCTCGTACAGTTAACACTATATTTTTTAGCATTTTAAAAGAACTTCATTTATTATCTCATTACAAAGGTTGTATGCTGCCTGCCATCGTATGACCAAAAGCTCAGACAGCGGGGGTTGTAAAAGTTGACCATCGCGAAATGATATGTTGTCTGCTATGTGCTTCTATCTAGTGCCCAATACAGGGGGAGGGAGAAGTAGAAGTTGTGTGCTTCTATCTAGTGCCAAATACAGGGGGGATAGGAGAAGTAGAAGTTATGTGCTTCTATCTAGTGCACAATACAGGGAGGGGGAACAGGAGATGTAATGTTGACTACTCATTCATTCATTCCTTTGCATGTCCCTTGCGGAACTTTGCCTCCCAAACAGCACTCCTGTAGGCCTCTCGGTTGTGAGCAAGATGGCCTGCTGCTGCTGCATCCATTTCCAGATCATCAACGATGTCTTGCAGCCATCTTCGTTTCGGTCTTCCTCTTTTTCTTTTTCCCATTATGTATCCTTCCAATACGGTCTTCTCTAAATTATCATGACGTTTAATGTGGCCAAAATATTTAAGTTTTCTCTCTTTAATCCTCTTTACTAGCCAGCCTTCTTCAATATTAAGCTCTTGTAGTATAGATATATTTGTTCTTTTTTGTGTCCACGATATTTGGAGAACTCTTCTATAGCATTTACATTCAAAGGCATTTATGTGCTTCTCAGCTGTTTTGTTAAGTGTCCGGTGTTGACTACTACGAAATGGAATTATGGCAGTGTTGAATGAAGAAGACATTGATTGGAGAAAAAGTTTGTTTTTTTTTCAGCTGACGAAAAGTTCAAGGTATGTTCACAAAATTTTGTGGCGCAGCAAAGTGCCACTGCACACCATTTTGGGAATCCCTGGTCTAGGTCATCAGCAGGAGCATGTCACGTTCAGTAACCACTTGGATAGAATGAGCGCGGACCTCCCATCCACCATCTTGGCAGAGGTGAGAAAGGAATCGTCTTTTCAGGTCGTAGCATACAGAGGTGTCACCTGTCCAACAAGGTTAAGGTCGGATTGTCTGACATCCAGGACCGGTAAGATGACGGGGAAGACCATCTACAAGAGCACCCAGTGACGGAGGAACTGGCCAGCGCCTGTACCAGTTCAAGAAAAGCTGTGTGGGACGTATCTCCATATCCTGCAGCACTAGCGTGCCGTAGAGGTGCGGTGTTAGTGCCTTCACATTTCTAGCCCACTACAGGACTTGAGGTAGGGATGCTAGCACCTGGTCCTCGCTGCTAGGGAAACCCCAGGTACTCATTTTCTGAGGCCGGGTCGACCCCGGTGCCCGTCGGTCATAAAGCTTCCTCGAAATCAAAACAAGGCCCTTCTGGTCGGCAAACTACACCACTGAGGCACCTATGAGGACGTATACAAACTCCAAGTGAGCAACGACCACTTCAAAAGTATACACATCGACGTTTGAAAATGATCACAGAGAAATGGCGCCTATTGATTTGCGTGAACTTAAAACAGTAAAACATTTAGAGGTCAAATAATAACCGCATCTGTTAGCGGGGACTTGGAGATATTCAGGCCACCAGCAACTACCAAACTCTTCCGTCACCAGCAACTACCAAACTCTTCCATCACCAGCAACTACCAAACTCTTCCATCATCAGCAACTACCAAACTCTTCCATCACCGACATACGGAGGTGAACATCTTCCATCACTAACACACGGAGGTGAACATCTTCCATCACCAACATACGGAAGTGAACATCTTCCATCACCAGCATACGGAAGTGGACATCTTCCATCACCAGCATACGGAGGTGAACATCTTCCATCACCAGCATACGGAGGTGGACATCTTCCATCACCAACATACGGAGGTGAACATCTTCCATCACCAACGTACGGAGGTGAACATCTTCCATCACCAACATACGGAGGTGAATATCTTCCATCACCAACATACGGAGGTGAACATCTTCCATCACCAACGTACAGAGGTGAACATATTCCATCACCAACATACGGAGGTGAACATCTTCCATCACCAACATACAGAGATGAACATATTCCATCACCAACATACGGAGGTGAACATCTTCCATCACCAGCATACGGAGGTGAACATCTTCCATCACCAACATACGGAGGTGAACATCTTCCATCACCAGCATAGGGAGGTGAATATGCAGCGTGATACAGTAGTTGGAGAACCGTAGCTGCCTGCTAGCGCCAGCTCTGGCTTACCAGAAGCCAACAAAGAACTTTTTCTATCTCTCCGCTGGTGCACACACTGGCTAACAGGAAAGAAATCACTATAATTCCCGGTGTAGTGGAGTCTGCTAAAGAAGTATTTCACATTTCTCTGTGCTTTTTTTTTAAAGATCAACCCAAATCTGCAACAAAAAACAAAACAAAACAAAACAAAAACAGTTGCCATAACCCACTCTCCATCCGATACAA